>LT934117.1:717862147-717877170 GCA_900231445.1 Triticum turgidum subsp. durum | reverse complement strand
CCCGTCCGTCCCCGTCCCCGTCGTCGCCGCCCCGTCCCTGTCCCCGTCGTCGTCATCCCCGTCGTCGCCGCGCCCGTCGCTGTCCCCGTCGCTGCGCGCCCGGCCCCCGTCGCCGCCCTCCGTCGTCCCTCGCCTCGCCGGTGAGCGCACACACACACACACACACACATACATTTTTTGTTTTTTAGTTATACAAATAGTTAGAAATTTTTCTGTTTTTTAGAAATTGTTAGAAATTTTTCTGTTTTTCAGAAATAGTTAGAAATGTTAGAATTGTTAGAATAGTTAGAAATGTTAGAATTGTTAGAATAGTTAGAAATGTTAGAATTGTTAGAAATTTTTCTGTTTTTTAGTTATAGAAATAGTTATAAAAATGTTAGTTATATATATAGAAATGTTATAATTTTTTTTTCTGTTTTTTAGTTATAGAAACATTAGAAATGTTATAGAAATGTTAGTTATATATAGCATTGTTAGAAATGTTATAGAAATGTTAGTTATCTAGAAATGTTAGAAATTTTAGTTCAAAATCCAATCATTGAAAAAATGTTACTTTTTGCGGGCATATAGCTAGTATTTGTTCTCGACGATGCCCGACCCGCATCCTCGCCGTCGACACGTCCACGACGACGTCCGGCTGACCCATGTCCGGGACTGGGCTCCGCCGGGCTGGCACTGGGAGGTGTTGCCGCTTGATGAGGAACCCGGCCCCGGGTCCCGTCGTCGACCCTGATCTCGTTTGGTGGCGTTTGCGTGGGCCAGTTTCGGCGCGGAGGGAGCCGGCCTAGCCGGAGGTGGTACGTCGCCATGTCAGGGAGAAGGACGAGCACGTCCATCGCTACATGGTTGCGTTAGGGTTCTCCAATACCTGACATTTTCTTCAGGGATCTCACTTCAGCTATGATCCTGTGAGGGTTCCTTCTCTTTGGGTGTCCACCGCCCGCGCCGCAGGAACCGCGAGTGTCTTAGATTCTTCTGTAGTATTCGATCTTTATTAGCTACCTAGCCAGTGATGTATTCGATATTTTATCTATTATTCGAGACGATGTATTCGAGATTATATCTATTATTCGAGACGATGTATTCGAGATTATAACTATTATTCGAGACGATGTTTTCGAGATTATATCTATTATTCGAGACGATGTATTCGAGATTATATCTATTATTCGAGACGATGTAATTTGAATACTAAATTGTTTTATATTTCTTTTGGATTAGTTAAATAAAAGCTATGGCGGACAATACCGGCAGAGAGGGAGAACAGGCCATGTTCGATATGATACGCCATCCTCACGGGCCGGATGATGATTAGAATGAAGAAGATTATGACGGCTCCGAATTTCTAAACAACACCGGAGACGGTGATATGATATTCGATCGCGACGACCGAATTGATGAAGTCATGAACTATGATTATGATGATGACGAAGAAAATGTTGATCTTGAAACAACAAAGACTGGCGAGGTATATATATTTATATACGCAGGCATCTGGTGATCATCACATGTTTTAAATGACTTGAAGATATATTAACGAATCGATCTTTGTTCTTTCAGCCATCCGGATCGAGCAAATCTTCAGGCAAAAGGACGAAACAAGGCCCGAACAAAAAGTTGAAGGAGGGCGTAAAGTACAATATCGAGGCAATCAGACCTAATGGCGAACCATTAGCGCCTAAGAAGATTGCGGACAAGTACGTTCGTCAGTGCGGAGTTGTTGTGAAGGACCAACTCCCGATCTCCCTTCAAGAATGGAGAGAGCCAGCAAAAGACAAAAAGACAAAAAGGACGCTGCTCCACGTCCAGATGTTACTTTCGTCGAGATCTGCTTTGGGATACTCTCATGGAACATTTCACCCTACCAGATCATTTCACAGAAGCAGATGTGCAGAAAGTCAAGGACGCTGCTCTTAGGAAGATGGCGGTTGCATTCAAGAACCACAAGAATCGTGAATGGGACAAGTACGTCAAGGGAGGAAGGAAGACTCCAATATTCGAGGGAACACTAGAGAACCAACGTGCTCATTGGGACGATTTCGTGAAATTCAAGGATTCGGAATTAGCTAACGAATGGTCGAGAATAAACAAGAAGAATGCCGAAAAAAGGATAAGTTCCATAAGCTGGGGCCAGGTGGCTATGCGGTGGCAATGCCTAAGTGGGATAAGCCTGAGAAAGAGATGGAGGATGCAGGTGTCACTCCGGTTACTAAGAGCTGGCCCCCCAGGTGCAGGACTTGGTTCTATGCGCATGGGGGGGAGTTGGACCCGAAGACAGGCAATGTTTCGACGAGGTCAAGTCTGAAGGGAGCCGACGATGCGATACTTGTTGCAATAGAAGAGGCACGATCGGGGGTGTTCTAGCCCAACAGAGAGAACGACGAGCTTACGCGTGCCCTGGGAAATCCTGAACACCCGGGAAGAAAACGAGGCAAGGGCGCTATTCCGTGGTATGAGGGGTTTTCAGACTGGAACACCGACTACAGAACCCGTGCGAGAAAGAAGATTGTGTAGGAGAAGAAGAGGAAGATGGAGGAGGAGCAGAGGAAGCGGGACTATGAACGCCTTCAAGGCCTAGAAGCAAGTCAAGCGGAATTGGCAGTCAAATTCCAGCGGCAGCAGGAGCAGATCGACTCACTTACCCAGCAAAGGGGGTCTCAGCAGCTGCAGCAGCTAGCGAATGATCCAGCATTGGATAGCACCGCCCCATCCATGCCGAGAAGCAGCGTGGGTTCCGCCCCGGATGACGCAATGCTGGATAGATACCCCGTGGATGACATCACGGAGAACACTAACTGCGAGCTACACGTCAAAATGAAGAACATATTCATGAAGGTGGCGGACGCTGTTGCTTTTACAAATCCCCCCGAGGCAACCTTCCATTGCAACCCGATTCCAGCGGGCTATGCTCGTATCTTGGTTGATGAGGTGGTGGACCCATATTCGGAGCTACAGCTTGACATTCCTGGAGGTGACGACGAGCACTTTCTCGGAGAGGCCAAACATCGTATCATCCTATGGAAAAAGGATTGCATCATCTTTTGAAGGCCACCGACACCGCGTCAGCCGACTCCCGCTCCTGCAAGTCCACCAAGTCCGGCAAAAGTGTCAGGCCACTCCTCCTCCAAGTCCGGCAAAGTGTCAGGCCACTCCTCCTCCAAGTCTGGCACAGCGTCAGACGTCCACTCCTCCTCCAAGTCCGGCACAACCTCAGGCCACTCCTCCTCCAAGTCCGGCACAGCTTCAGGCCACTCCTCCTCGTCCAACTCAGCCCCGTCAGCCGTCTCCGCCGCCTCAGCAATCGCAGAAGAGACACCCCGCAGCTATGGTGCGTAGCGGTACGAGTCGAGGTAGTATAGGAAGTACATGCGAAGGCAAGCGATATAAATATGGTCCAAGCCTCATGCCTCTTCCGCAGAGGCCTTATGACAAGTCCGAGGAGGAAAACGCAGCCATATCGAAGGCCGAGGTGGAAGCCCATTTTGCACTGAAACCGCCACTGCCGCCAAGGGAGAAAGTGCCTGAGGAAACGATTGACCACTTCATTCGTATGGCTCAACCACCAGCTCCCAAGCCTGTTGACACAGACTATGAGCGCCACATCAGGAAGTTAAATCGAGCACGTCTACGTAAGGAGGCGAGCTCGGGATCGAGCAAACAACAAGCAGCTGTCAAAAAATGAGGGAAAACCATTCCCCAGCTGGGAGAACAGGCGGTGCAATCGATCCCCTCGCTTGTTGTGCCAACAACACGTGACAGTACGCGCGCCCAATATTATTGTGGGCAAACAGTTTACGTTCCCGAGGTGGGCAATGTGGTAATAACCAAGGACCATATAATGCAGGCTGAAGTTCTCAACATCACTGTTGGACAACTCCTCGAGATCGAGCCCATGCCTGTGCTTACAGAGGATGAAATAAAACGGAAATATGTCCAGGGCCAACCTTTGGTCAAGCCAGACAAGGTCAAGAACCTCCCAACGAGAATGTATGAATTGCATCAATGGTACATGAACATTACCAAGATTTCCAATCGATTGTCCCTCCTGGTGAATGTCAAGGAGGAGCATTACTTCCATGAGAAAGCTCTGTCCGTTGAGTATTCTGAACTGTTTCAGTTATACAATCAAGACGCACTCGACAAATCTATCGTAAGTTGCTATTGTCTGTAAGTGATTTCTTTCTGTAATTTAAGTCTCAAGCTAGCTGTAGTGATCCTTTTGATCAATCATTACCTGTAATTATCCTCACTATATTCTTTTCTGTGGTATATTATGCAGGATGAAGATATATGAAATGAGAAAAGGTGGACGCTTTGGCATTGGGTTCATTGACCCAAACACCGTTAATGAATACACATGGCTAATAAATCCACATCATCAAAAGGCCGTAGAGGACAACATGCTAGAGTTCTTGAAGTGCCTCAAATACAATGAAGATATACTACTTCCTTACAACTTCCAGTGAGTCACACTGTCTTGTACTACAAATTCTCTGTTTTTGCCTACTAGCTAGCTACATGTTTTTGCTTACATATGCCCGCTTAATTAAGACATGCAAACGTGTGTGCATGCAGATTTCACTGGATCTTGTGTATCATTAAAGTTGACGCCGGAACAGTTGAAATACTGGACTCACTACTCAAAGAAAAAACTGACTATAACATCTTGTTTGGGATAGTCAACAGGTAATTTCAATCATTATTAACTATATATCTCGGCCTATTTAGTTCGTCATTTCATGATATGAACTATTTAATAACCCCTTTATTCATTTTCTTTGTCGGCGGGCAGGGCTTGGGCAAGGTTCATCAGCGTCACGGAAGGCGAATGGAAAAATAAGCTTAAATGGTTTCGACCCAAGGTAAGTAATTAAGTAGTACTAGCTAGCTAGCTAGCTACCATCTCTTTAATTATCATGCTTGATTAATTATTATCTGATCAAATTCCATTCTCGTAAAGGCCCTGAAGCAGGCGCAGGGGACTGATCTGTGTGCATTCTGCGTTTGCGAGAACATTCGCACGATGGCGTTCGAAAGGAGCAGATCTCAAAGGCAGGAATGGGTACGCTTGTCAGAACACTATTCACAATTTTTACACCATTATCGATATCTAGTCACACAACTAATACACATGCATATTGATCTCCTTCTTAACAGTTCAAAGAGGTGCGGGAGAAGCTCCTAGAAACGGAGCGCCTAGAAGCACTTCAAGAGGAAATAGCGGGATTTTTGCTCGACCAGGTCATAACTCCGAAGGGAGAATACTATTACCCGCTACCGCCCCCATGAAAACCACTTCCAATTGTCATTGTGCTCCGAAGGCACCAATTAGGCTAATGCCCCTTGTGTTGGAAATATGCCCTAGAGGCAATAATAAAAGTATTATTATTATATTTCCTTGTTCATGATAATTGTCTTTTATTCATGCTATAATTGTATTATCCGGAAATCGTAATACACGTGTGAATACATAGATCATAATATGTCCCTAGTGAGCCTCTAGTTGACTAGCTCGTTGATCAACAGATAGTCATGGTTTCCTGACTATGGACATTGGATGTCATTGATAACGGGATCACATCATTAGGAGAATGATGTGATGGACAAGACCCAATCCCAAGCATAGCACAAGATCGTGTAGTTCGTTTTGCTAGAGCTTTTCCAATGTCAAGTATCTCTTCCTTAGACCATGAGATCGTGTAACTCCCGGATACCGTAGGAGTGCTTTGGGTGTACCAAACGTCACAACGTAACTGGGTGACTATAAAGGTGCACTACAGGTATCTCCGAAAGTGTCTGTTGGGTTGACACGGATCGAGACTGGGATTTGTCACTCCGTATGACGGAGAGGTATCACTGGGCCCACTCGGTAGTGCATCATCATAATGAGCTCAAAGTGACCAAGTGTTTGGTCACGGGATCATGCATTACGGTACGAGTAAAGTGACTTGTCGGCAACGAGATTGAACGAGGTATTGGGATACCGACGATCGAATCTCGGGCAAGTAACATACCGTCTGACAAAGGGAATAGTATACGGGGTTGATTGAATCCTCGACATCGTGGTTCATCCGATGATATCATCGAGGAGCATGTGGGAGCCAACATGGGTATCCAGATCCCGCTGTTGGTTATTGCCCGAGAGCCGTCTCGGTCATGTCTACGTGTCTCCCGAACCCGTAGGGGCTACACACTTAAGGTTCGGTGACGCTAGGGTTGTATGAATATGAGTATGCAGCAAACCGAATGTTGTTCAGAGTCCCGGATGAGATCCCGGACGTCACGAGGAGTTCCGGAATGGTCCGAAGGTAAAGAATTATATATAGGAAGTGCTGTTTCGGCCATCGGGAGAGTTTCGGGGGTCACCGGTACTGTACCGGGACCACCGGAAGGGTCCCGGGGGTCCACCGGGTGGGGCCACCTATCCCGGAGGGCCCCATGGGCTGAAGTGGGGAGGGGAACCAGCCCATAGTGGGCTGGTGCGCCCCCCTTGGCCCAACCCATGCGCCTAGGGTTGAAACCCTAGGGTGGGGGGCACCTACTTGCCTTGGGGGGCACTCCACCCCCCTGGCCGCCGCCCCCTTGGGGTTTTCCCATCTGTAGGGGCCGGCGCCCCCCTGGGGGCCTATATAAAACGAGGGGAGGGAGGGGCAGCCGCACCCCTCAAGCCTTGGCGCCTCCCTCCCCCTGCTATACCTCCTCCTCCTCCCGTAGTTGCTTAGCGAAGCCCTGCCGGAGTTCTGCTGCATCCACCACCACGTCGTCGTGCTGCTGGATCATCATCAACCTCTCCTTCCCCTTGCTGGATCAAGAAGGAGGAGACGTCATCCGCTCCGTACGTGTGTTGAAGGCGGAGGTGCTGTCCGTTCAGCACTTGTCATCGGTGATTTGGATCACGACGAGTACGACTCCATCATCCCCGTTCCATTGAACGCTTCCGCACGCGATCTACAAGTGGTGTGTAGATGCAATCACTCTCCCATAACTCGTTGCTTAGATGAACTCATAGATGGATCTTGGTGAAACCGTAGGAAAAATTTTAATTTTCTGCAACGTTCCCCAACAGTGGCATCATGCGCTAGGTCTATGCGTAGTTCTCTATTGCACGAGTAGAACACAATTTGTTGTGGGCGTAGATGTTGGCAACTCTCTTGCCGCTACTAGTCTTATCATGCTTCAGCGGTATTGTGGGATGAAGCGGCCCGGACCGACCTTACGCGTACGCTGACGTGAGACTGGTTCCACCGACTGACATGCACTAGTTGCATAAGGTGGCTAGCGGGTGTCTATCTCTCCCACTTTAGTTGGAGCGGATTCGATGAAAAGGGTCCTTATGAAGGGTAAATAGAAGTTGACAAATCACGTTGTGGCTTTCACGTAGGTAAGAAAACGTTCTTGCTAGAACCCTATTGCAGCCACGTAAAACTTGCAACAACAATTAGAGAACGTCTAACTTGTTTTTGCAGCAAGTGTTTTGTGATGTGATATGGCCAAAGTTGTGATGAATGATGAATGACATATGTGATGTATGAGATCATGTTCTTGTAATAGGAATCACGACTTGCATGTCATGAGTATGACAACCGGCAGGAGCCATAGGAGTTGTCTTTATTTTTTGTATGACCTGCGTGTCATTGAAGAACGCCATGTAAATTACTTTACTTTATTGCTAAACGCGTTAGCCATAGAAGTAGAAGTAGTCGTTGGCGTGACAACTTCATGAAGACACGATGATGGAGATCATAATGATGGAGATCATGGTGTCATGCCGGTGACAAGATGATCATGGAGCCCCGAGGATGGAGATCAAAGGAGCTATATGATATTGGCCATATCATGTCACTACTATATATAATTGCATGTGATGTTTATTATGTTCATGCATCTTGTTTACTTAGAACGACGGTAGTAAATAAGATGATCCCTCATAACAATTTCAAGAAAGTGTTCTCCCTAACTGTGCACCGTTGCTAAAGTTTGTCGTTTCGAAGCACCACATGATGATCGGGTGTGATAGATTCTTACGTTCACATACAACGGGTGTAAGACAGTTTTACACATGCAATACACTTAGGTTAACTTGACGAGCCTAGCATGTACAGACATGGCCTCGGAACACAAGAGACCGAAAGGTCGAACATGAGTCGTATGGAAGATACGATAAACATGGAGATGTTCACCGACAATGACTAGTCCGTCTCACATGATGATCGGACACGGCCTAGTCGACTCGGATCATGTAACACTTAGATGACTAGAGGGATGTCAAATCTGAGTGGGAGCTCATTAAATAATTTGATTAGATGAACTTTATTATCATGAACAATAGTCTAAAATCTTTGCAAAATGTCTTGTAGATCAAATGGCCAACGCTCATGTCACCATGAACTTCAACGCGTTCCTAGAGAAAACCAAGATGAAAGATGATGGCAGCAACTATTCGGACTGGGTCCGGAACCTGAGGATTATCCTCATAGCTGCCAAGAAACAATATGTCCTAGAAGCACCGCTAGGTGAAGCACCCATCCCAGAGAACCAAGACGTTATGAACGCTTGGCAGTCTCGTGCTGATGATTACTCCCTCGTTCAGTGTGGCATGCTTTACAGCTTAGAACTGGGGCTCCAAAAGCGTTTTGAGCAACACGGAGCATATGAGATGTTCGAGGAGCTGAAACTAGTTTTCCAAGCTCATGCCCGGGTCGAGAGATATGAAGTCTCCGACAAGTTCTATAGTTGTAAGATGGAGGAAAATAGTTCTGTCAGTGAGCACATACTCAAAATGTCTGGGTTGCACAACCGCCTGTCCCAGCTCGACATCAACCTCCCGGACGAGGCGGTCATTGACAGAATCCTTCAGTCGCTCCCACCGAGCTACAAGAGCTTTGTGATGAACTACAATATGCAGGGGATGGTGAAAACTATTCCTGAAGTGTTTTCAATGCTGAAGTCAGCAGAGGTAGAAATCAAGAAGAAGTATCAAGTGTTGATGGTCAATAAAACCACTAAGTTCAAGAAGGGCAAGGGTAAGAAGAACTTCAAGAAGGACGACAAGGATGTTGCCGCGCCCGGTAAGTCAGTTGCCAGGAAGAAGTCAAAGAATGGACCCAAGCCTGAGACTGAGTGCTTTTATTGCAAAGAGAAGGGTCACTGGAAGCGGAACTGCCCCAAATACTTAGCAGACAAGAAGGCCGGCAACACTAAAGGTATATTTGATATACATGTAATTGATGTGTACCTTACCAGTACTCGTAGTAACTCCTGGGTATTTGATACCGGTGCCGTTGCTCATATATGTAACTCACAGCAGGAGCTGCGGAATAAGCGGAGACTGGCAAAGGACGAGGTGACGATGCGCGTCGGGAATGGTTCCAAGGTCGATGTGATCGCCGTCGGCACGCTACCTCTACATTTACCTACGGGATTAGTTTTAAACCTCAATAATTGTTATTTAGTGCCAAGTTTGAGCATGAACATTGTATCAGGATCTTGTTTAATATGAGATGGCTCCTCATTTAAATCCGAGAATAATGGTTGTTCTATTTATATGAGAGAAATGTTTTATGGTCATGCTCCGATGGTCAATGGTTTATTCTTAATGAATCTCGAACGTAATGTTACACATATTCATAGTGTGAATACCAAAAGATGTAAAGTTGATAACGATAGTCCCACATACTTGTGGCACTGCCGCCTTGGTCACATTGGTGTCAAGCGCATGAAGAAGCTCCATGCTGATGGACTTTTAGAGTCTCTCGATTATGAATCATTTGACACATGCGAACCATGTCTCATGGGCAAAATGACAAGACTCCATTCTCCGGAACACTGGAGCGAGCAACCAACTTATTGGAAATCATACATACCGATGTGTGCGGTCCAATGAGTGTTGAGGCTCGCGGAGGATATCGTTATGTTCTCACTCTGACTGATGACTTGACTAGATATGGGTATGTCTACTTGATGAAGCACAAGTCTGAGACCTTTGAAAAGTTCAAGGAATTTCAGAGTGAGGTAGAGAATCAACGTGACCGAAAAATAAAGTTCTTATGATCAGATCGTGGAGGAGAATATTTAAGTCACGAATTTGGCACACACTTAAGGAAATGTGGAATCATTTCACAACTCACGCCGCCTGGAACACCTCAGCGTAACGGTGTGTCCGAACGTCGTAATCGCACTCTATTGGATATGGTGCGATCTATGATGTCTCTCACTGATTTACCGCTATATTTTTGGGGATACGCTCTAGAGACAGCTACATTCACTTTAAATAGGGCACCGTCTAAATCCGTTGAGACGACACCGTATGAATTATGGTTTGGGAAGAAACCTAAGCTGTCGTTTCTAAAAGTTTGGGGATGCGATGCTTATGTCAAGAAACTTCAACCTGAAAAGCTCGAACCCAAGTCGGAAAAATGCGTCTTCATAGGATACCCTAAGGAAACCATTGGGTATACCTTCTACCTTAGATTCGAAGGCAAGATCTTTGTTGCCAAGAACGGATCCTTTCTGGAAAAAGAGTTTCTCTTGAAAGGAGTAAGTGGGAGGAAAGTAGAACTCGATGAAGTACTACCTCTTGAACCGGAAAGTAGTGCAGCTCAGGAAAATGTTCCTGTGGTGCCTGCACCGACTGGAGAGGAAATTAATGATGATGCTCAAGGTACTTCGGATCAAGTTGCTACTGAACTTCGTAGGTCCACTAGGACACGTTCCGCACCAGAGTGGTACGGCAACCCTGTCTTGGAAATCATGTTGTTAGACAACGGTGAACCTTCGAACTATGAAGAAGCGATGGCGGGCCCAGATTCCAACAAATGGCTTGAAGCCATGCAATCCGAGATAGGATCCATGTATGAAAACAAAGTATGGACTTTGACAGACTTGCCCGATGATCGACGAGTGATAGAAAACAAATGGATCTTTAAGAAGAAGACGGACACGGATGGTAATGTTACCATCTATAAAGCTCGACTTGTCGCTAAGGGTTATCGGCAAGTTCAAGGGATTGACTACGATGAGACTTTCTCTCCCGTAGCGAAGCTTAAGTCCGTCCGAATCATGTTAGCAATTGCCGCATACTATGATTATGAGATATGGCAGATGGACGTCAAAACGGCATTCCTTAACGGTCATCTTAAGGAAGAGATGTATATGATGCAGCCGGAAGGTTTTGTCGATCCTAAGAATGCTAACAAGGTATGCAAGCTCCAGCGATCCATTTATGGGCTGGTGCAAGCATCTCGGAGTTGGAACATTCGCTTTGATGAGATGGTCAAAGCGTTTGGGTTTATGCAGACTTATGGAGAAGCCTGCGTTTACAAGAAAGTGAGTGGGAGCTCTGTAGCATTTCTCATACTATATGTAGATGACATACTTTTGATGGGAAATGATATAGAACTTTTGGACAGCATTAAGGCCTACTTGAATAAGAGTTTTTCAATGAAGGACCTTGGAGAAGCTGCTTACATATTCGGCATCAAAATCTATAGGGATAGATCGCAACACCTCATAGGTCTTTCACAAAGCACATACCTTGATAAGATTTTGAAGAAGTTCAAAATGGATCAGTCCAAGAAAGGGTTCTTGCCTGTTTTGCAAGGTGTGAAATTGAGCTCGGCTCAATGCCCGACCACGGCAAAAGATAAAGAAGATATGAGTGTCATCCCCTATGCCTCAGCCATATGATCTATTATGTATGCCATGCTGTGTACCAGACCTGATGTAAACCTTGCCGTAAGTTTGGTAGGAAGGTACCAAAATAATCCCAGCAAGGAACACTGGACAGCGGTCAAGAGCATCCTGAAGTACCTGAAAAGGACAAAGGACATGTTTCTCGTTTATGGAGGTGACGAAGAGCTCGTCGTAAAGGGTTACGTCGACGCTAGCTTCGACACAGATCTGGATGACTCAAAGTCACAAACCGGATACGTGTATATGTTGAATGGTGGAGTAGTAAGCTGGTGCAGCTGCAAGCAGAGCGTCGTGGCGGGATCTACATGTGAAGCGGAGTACATGGCAGCCTCGGAGGCAGCGCATGAAGCAATTTGGGTGAAGGAGTTCATCACCGACCTAGGAGTCATACCCAATGCGTCGGAGCCGATCAAACTCTTCTGTGACAACACTGGAGCTATTGCACTTGCAAAGGAGCCCAGGTTTCACAAGAAGACCAGGCACATCAAGCGTCGCTTCAATTCCATTCGTGAAAATGTTCAAGATGGGGACATGGAAATTTGCAAAGTGCATACGGATCTGAATGTCGCAGATCCATTGACTAAACCTCTTCCGCGAGCAAAACATGATCAACACCAGAACTCTATGGGTGTTCGATTCATCACAATGTAACTAGATTATTGACTCTAGTGCAAGTGGGAGACTGTTGGAAATATGCCCTAGAGGCAATAATAAAAGTATTATTATTATATTTCCTTGTTTATGATAATTGTCTTTTATTCATGCTATAATTGTATTATCCGGAAATCGTAATACACGTGTGAATACATAGATCATAATATGTCCCTAGTGAGCCTCTAGTTGACTAGCTCGTTGATCAACAGATAGTCATGGTTTCCTGACTATGGACATTGGATGTCATTGATAACAGGATCACATCATTAGGAGAATGATGTGATGGACAAGACCCAATCCCAAGCATAGCACAAGATCGTGTAGTTCGTTTTGCTAGAGCTTTTCCAATGTCAAGTATCTCTTCCTTAGACCATGAGATCGTTTAACTCCCGGATACCGTAGGAGTGCTTTGGGTGTACCAAACGTCACAACGTAACTGGGTGACTATAAAGGTGCACTACAGGTATCTCCGAAAGTGTCTGTTGGGTTGACACGGATCGAGACTGGGATTTGTCACTCCGTATGACGGAGAGGTATCACTGGGCCCACTCGGTAGTGCATCATCATAATGAGCTCAAAGTGACCAAGTGTTTGGTCACGGGATCATGCATTACGGTACGAGTAAAGTGAGTTGCCGGCAACGAGATTGAACGAGGTATTGGGATACCGATGGTCGAATCTCGGGCAAGTAACATACTGTCTGACAAAGGGAATAGTATACGGGGTTGATTGCATCCTCGACATCGTGGTTCATCCGATGATATCATCGAGGAGCATGTGGGAGCCAACATGGGTATCCAGATCCCGCTGTTGGTTATTGCCCGAGAGTCGTCTCGGTCATGTCTACGTGTCTCCCGAACCCGTAGGGTCTACACACTTAAGGTTCGGTGACGCTAGGGTTGTATGAATATGAGTATACAGCAAACCGAATGTTGTTCTGAGTCCCGGATGAGATCCCGGACGTCACGAGGAGTTCCGGAATGGTCCGAATGTAAAGAATTATATATAGGAAGTGCTGTTTCGGCCATCGGGAGAGTTTCAGGGGTCACCGGTACTGTACTGAGACCACCGGAAGGGTCCCGGGGGTCCACCGGGTGGGGCCACCTATCCCGGAGAGCCCCATGGGCTGAAGTTGGGAGGGGAACCAGCCCATAGTGGGCCGGTGCGCCCCCCTTGGCCCAACCCCTGCACCTAGGGTTGAAACCCTAGGATGGGGGGGCGCCCACTTGCCTTGTGGGGCACTCCACACCCCTGGCCGCCGTCCCCTTGGGGTTTTCCCATCTGTAGGGGCCGGCGCCCCCCCCTGGGGGCCTATATAAAGGGAGGGGAGGGAGGGGCAGCCGCACCCCTCAAGCCTTGGCGCCTCCCTCCCCCTGCTACACCTCCTCCTCCTCTCGTAGTTGCTTAGCGAAGCCCTGCCGGAGTTCTGCTGCATCCACCACCACGCCGTCGTGCTGCTGGATCATCATCAACCTCTCCTTCCCCTTGCTGGATCAAGAAGGAGGAGACGTCATCCGCTCCGTACGTGTGTTGAACGCGGAGGTGCTGTCCGTTCAGCACTTGTCATCGGTGATTTGGATCACGGCGAGTACGACTCCATCATCCCCATTCCATTGAACGCTTCCGCACGCGATCTACAAGTGGTTTGTAGATGCAATCACTCTCCCATAACTCGTTGCTTAGATGAACTCATAGATGGATCTTGGTGAAACCGTAGGAAAATTTTTAATGTTCTGCAACGTTCCCCAACAAATGGCTCTGAAGGCAACATGCATATGTAGGAGAAATTGTATATAGCTATACATGTGTGTATGTGTGAATTAATTAATATGGTGGTTTGTGAGACATTGATGATATATATATACATGATTGGTTCTACTAGAAATTCTATATATATATATATATATATATATATATATATATAGACTTGCTAAACTAATCCTACGCGCATTACTTCTTAGGGTACGCTCCGGCCAGACCCAACCGGCCAGAATACGCGCTATCTAGCCGCAAGGGCGCGCGCGTCGTGAAAATTCCACCGTAATGGTTTACGACCAATACTGGTCCACTCGCTTTGCCAGTTCCATTCCTTCGTAAAAAATAATTACTACAATATGGTACATGCATTACTACATAGCAGTAATACGTTTACCATCCGTTCGGATTGAAGTATCTGTAATCCGTTCGTTGGTAAAACAATTTATTCATTACCATCCACTCCATCATTTTACTGCCGGGAGTTAATGAGCATGTAGTAATTCGTTACTACATAATACAATGGAGTAATGTGTTAACAGAGCAGGGTCGTTATTTTTCAACAAAAGGCACATGCAGTAATGCGTTACTACATAGCAGCCTAGTTTTACTATGTTTACCATGCACATTAGGATATAAGCATCTCTAATTTGTTCGTTGGTAAAACAATTTGTTTCATTATTACCACCCACTCCATCCTTTTTACTGCTAACAAGTCATGTAGTAATTCGTTACTACATAATGGAATTGATTTACTATGTTGACCAGACCAAGGGATCGAACCATCTCATTGCTTGGTAAACAATTCTCATCCATTACCATCTCTTCTATCTATATTACTACAAAAAATTAGCGACCTACGAATCAGGACGTCGCGAACAATGCATGGTAACCAAATTAAGTCTGTTACTTTTTCTTACAAA
>LT934117.1:717844552-717859497 GCA_900231445.1 Triticum turgidum subsp. durum | reverse complement strand
GATGAGCAGCTACTTACTGGTCGATATGGCATGCTAGATTGTTAGTTACTTGGCATGTTGTTCTGCGGTGATACGCCTAGCCCACTAGCTCGGTGCGCAGCTGCACAACACAGTGGAGATTAGACGCAAGTGTATGCCTAGGTAGATCTCCTGTGTTGTTGCTGCAAGGGTTGCGTCTGCGCGGAGGTGCAGCATAGATTTGTTGCTGGAATGGATGTTGAGCTGGGAAAATTTAGCAGCAGTCGGTTTCAGTTGGACAGATTTGTTGGATGGCTAGTTACTGTATAACAGAACCCAATACGCTGTGTACATGAATTAGGCTGGAACCAGTTGGTCCTCAGTTTTCTTTGGATGCTCTCAAGCTAACACCTTTCTTTGCCGGCGCACACCTAACAGATTTCCTAAAGGTGCCCCATGGACGCGGTACCATGGCGACTACAAAGGCCTTCACATCGATCTCGTCTGGCCTGGAAAAGATCCTGTGCTCGGTAAGTTCTTACCACTATGCTGGTATTCCCAGCTGGCTGCGAGGACGTGTTCTCTGTGGATCAGTGGCAGTTCGGTTTTTCTGATCAACTTCTCTGAAGAAGTGTCGTTTGCTTGGTATAATTGTCCATAGATCAACTTTGTTCCTTACCGACTTACCGAGAGCTAATCTCTTTCAGGAGTTGACAGTGTTGGTACAGTATCCGCAGCTCTGGTGACTTATGCTTCTATACAATTGTTGAAGCCAGACCTTATCATCAACGCTGGTACTGCTGGTGGTTTTAAGGTAGTGTTTTCATTGTTTCAAATGTTTGATGCCACCGTTTGTGCATTACAGTTTTGCTGATCTTCTGTCTTGCTGCGTTTTAGGCCAGAGGAGCAGGTATTGGGGATGTCTTCTTAGCTTCAGATGTTGCTTTCCATGACAGGAGAATACCCATTCCTGTGAGTCCTGTCTTATGTTTCCTCTCTATCCATAGTGGAATTGCATCCATTTTCTTGTAGCAGGACTGCATCAATAAGCTTCAGTGTTGTTTGAAATTAGGAAGTCATACATGTGCGGAATTGTGCATAGCTAATTTTACCAAATGAGTTCAATAATCCAATCCATATTGTTCCTACTAGTAAGAGTTCTCTGCCCTGGTTGTATCATCACAGCTAAACATGTGGAGCTAAATGCATGTTACTCGCTTACGCTTGTGGCTTGATATCTCTTTATGGCTTAGTATGTTATTTCTTCTGTAGAAATTACCTCTCTTATGTCATTCTTTCATTCTCTGTTGAAACTTTATTGATGTTGACATGGTCTTTCTTGTGTAGGTTTTTGACAGTTATGGAATTGGAGCACGAAAAACATTTCAAACCCCAAACATAGTGAAGGAACTCAATTTGAAGGTAAGTTAGGGCATCTTCAATGGAAAGCACTTGTATAGGCGCTTAGAGAACAAAGTAAATCTCGTAGAATTAGAGAAGGAACTTAGCGCCTCTTGTTACAATGGCAGCCGCTAATCTCGGATGCTAATAAGCCGTCCGCTGCACTCGCCGCTTTATCTTGTGTGGCCAAAAAATCCCAAGCGCCCGGTTCCCCGTTTTGCGCTGATGCCGTAGCTGGCGCCAGGATTGGAACGCCCAACTGCCGACCGATCAGGGAACAAATCCTGGCGCCCTGGGTTAGCGCCCAGCGTTGGAGATGCCCTTATAGGGCTTCGCTGGATGCTAGTTGTTGCCACTTGTCAATCTGCTGAATTATATTTTTTGGCCATACTTGACGGCATGAATATGCCTTGTTGTTTATTTCAAAACAGTGTTGTTTCTGAAATGAATTTTTTGTTTTTATTCAGTAATGCATATCTAGGCTCAGGAGTTAGCAACCCCTCTAAAGTTGCTCTGCTTCCTCTGTTTCAGGTTGGGAAACTGTCAACTGGTGATTCTCTGGATATGTCCCCCCATGATGAGACAGCAATACTGAGCAATGAAGCTACAGTCAAGGATATGGAGGTACATGCTTTTGCTTGAGAGTTCAGCTTATGAATTACAAACATGAGCAAATAACACGCAAATGGAGTTTATTCACCCTACTTCTCCTGGACAACTTTAAGAAATCTAAATTTTTCAGAGGGTATTTGTTCTTCTGTAGGCACCTATATTTTTTTAGAGCCTTTAAGTAGGATGCTGCTAGTCTCCACCCGGTTGTGAATCAAGATGGCAATGTTTTTTTTTACCCTATTGGGGGACGGGGATGGGCGTCTTTTTAACCCCGCGTTGCCGTTGTTGGGTAAAATATGAAACCCGTTTCAACAATACTTGAACCTGAAACCCGCCATCCCCATCAAAATACTACAATAAGCGTATTCGAGGAGTATAATCTTGAGAGTGATGATGATCATGGACATCCATCTTGCTCATTCTCTTCTTTGCAAGCTCCAGTCCTTATGCCACTCTTCAATGAACGTGTTGCTCGAAAATGGCCAACATCTTTTAGGATAAAATCTGAGCTAGACCGTTACCTGGAAGATGAGCTAGTTCCATTGTCCAAAGATAAATTCAGTGTGTTAGATTGGTGGAAAGTTGGTGGAACACGCTATCCAACTTTGAGGCTGCTAGCACGTGATACTTTTGCAACTGCGGTCAGCACGGTTGCCTCGGAATCAGCATTTAGCACAAGTAGTGGAATTCTAGTTCTAAGAGGTAGAGCTCCAGTCCATATGTTTTCTTAAATATGCTGATTTCCCCGCGGGTTTAGAAAACCCGATGGCTTTAGGGGACGGGCAAAAATCTAGCCCCGCGCACGGTGACGGGGACGGGGCCGGGCTTGCGATTTTCTCGTGGGGATGGTTTTGGGAAGGCAAAACCTGGTGGGTTTCGTCCCTGCTGCCATCTTGAGTTGTGAATAGTAAATTAAAAAAAAGTAAAAAAATCTGAAATTTTGAGGCAACGAAGATGTTCATGTGCGCAAGGTTCGTGCAAATATCGTGGTGCTTGGACATCTGAGGACCTCGTGCCAAAAAAAATCGGGTGCATAGAAGAACACTATTCATAGCCGAATTTTTTTTGCAAACTCCTCCGATGTCCAAACACCATGAAAATTTGTAAGCACCTTGCGCACGTGAGCATCTTCAATGCCAAAAAATTTCAGGTTATATTTTTATATTTTTTACTATTTGTTTTGAGTTTACTGTTCACCGGGTTTAGATGAGCCTGGGCACCATTTTGAATTATCGCTTTGAGTAGTTCTTTACTGATCTGTATAGTTCTTGCTGGTTGATGCTATAGTTGAACTTAAATAGATCAACACCAATATAGCCATTTTTTTTAATTATGGGTTATGGCTGGCAACTCAGTTTTGTTACTTTTCTGCATCCATCTCTTGTGTACCTGCTAACAATCTGTAATTTGTAGATCTCATACTTGTTTTATTCCCTCTCGTTTGCCATTCCAGGGAGCAGCGGTGGCGTATGTTGCTGACTTGTTCTCAACACCCGCTATCTTTGTCAAAGCTGTGACTGATATTGTTGATGGGGAGAAGCCAACAGCCGAGGAGTTTCTGCAAAACCTGATCTCGGTGACAATGGCGCTGGACCAGGCAGTCATGCAAGTGGTAGACTTCATCAGTGGCAAATGTATCTCTGATCTCTGAACGCCCAACACTCCGCCATGCTGTTCTGGGGTCCACAAACTGAGGGAGCCTGAATATATATTGTTGGATGTATGATGTTTCCTGGGGGGTTTCACACACGATTTTACATTATCGTAACCCCTATGTAAAAATTTCTTGGCGATTACTCGGAGCCATTGTATGGGATTTTGTAGAATTTTACAAACTGTGCAGCTTAGTGAAGCTCGGCTTAATAAGGTGGTGTATGGTTACACTGGAATAAATGATGGCCACTGGAACTCCCATGGATTCAGCACAATGGTTGATGGATCTTGCCAGCTCCATCACATGGTGCTTCGCAAGTGCAGTGAGCAATGAATACTTTCCAAATGCAGTGAGTAGTAAAGGCACTTATTTTTGGGAGCAGCTGTGCCATATGTATGCTGTACCATTTAACTGCAATAATTCTACAGTACTGTTTGTTTGACTCAGTTCTTTCTTACCTGCTATTTTGCGCCTTCTGTTTTACCTACTATAATTTGTAGACCTCATAACGAGACAAAAAATCTTTTTGTTACATCTTTGTTCTTTTGTACTCCACGTTTATACAAATGTAAGACTTATATTTGTTTCCAGAGGTAGTAGTTGATAATGTAGTTGGAATTAAATGGATAAACATATTGAGAATATATTGATTTTTGTACACTTGTAGCAGTTACTCTTGCGTTCCACCTAGTGTTCTGCATCATTTTCTTTTACATGATTGCGACAAACTGTAATTTGTAGAACTCCAATTTGTTTTCCAATTTCTCATTTGAATTTCAGCGACGGCACCTCTGAGAGTATCTGAAATCCTAACAATCTGACGTTCCAGAAATATGTAACATGGGACAGATTGTTGGATGTATAATATTTTGTGGACATGTTCACGATCTTACATTGTGCTTACCTTGCAAGTAAATTTTTTTTGGCAATTACTTGGAGCCAATGTGTGTGATTTTGTAGAATATTTAGCAAAAATGAGCAGTGTTAGTGTAGCTCCTATGAGTTGTTGAATTGGCAAGCAAAAATATAAATGATGGGCGCTGATACTCCAGTGGATTCAGCACAGGAAAAATAACTCTAGGAGTCATGGGTGCACCTTGGCAGCTCCATCACATGCTAGCTAGTACAAAATGCAGTGAGCAGTGAATACTTGCCAATGTTGGGAGCAGTGAAAAATAACTCTACATTTCTATATGTGTGCTAATAAATCAGCTCATTGCTTTAACTCTATAGTACTGCTGGTTGGTTGGTTCTCTTGCTTTTTTTACCATTGTAACTTGGTAAAGTTGAGGAGGCTTAAAGTTGGCTTCACAGTCGCTCCACACCAAAAGTCAAGTGCTTTCTTCTTCCTTGCCTGCTGTACTCTCATGGTGATCTGCTTCTCTCTTCCCCCCCTCCTCTCCCCTCCATAATATTTTGATTTCCTTTATTTTTGCATATGAGCATATTTTTTTTTGTGGAAAAGTAGGGTTTGCAGCAGCGCGCTGAGGAAGATGAGGAGATCACCCCACTCTCCGGCGATAGGCCCTTCTTCACCGCCGTCATGTGCAAGACCCACGTCCAGAAGCCCTATGTGCTGGTATGATATGAGGCTGCAAGCCTGCAGCAATGGCGGCTTGCTTCATAATCAATTGGTCATGCCCTGATCTTCTCTGCTTCTTGCGCCGGACCGTGCAGATTATCCCGACTCACTTCCAGCGCCGGCTGCCGGCGAGGCGCGCGGCGGTGGTGCTCTGGTGCCGCGGGAGCTCGTGGATCATGAGCTACTGCGGTGACACCAAGCTGAAGAGGCTCGACCAGGGCTGGGCGGACTTTGCCGTCCACAACCGGCTGCAGGTCGGAGATGCGTGTGTGTTTGAGCTGCTGTCCAGGGATGCCGAAGATGTCGGCAAGGGCGAGGTGGTGCTCGAGGTGCAGGTGCTCCGAGGTGGTGGCCTGCCGGAGCCCGAGGATCTCGCAACCAAAGGAGACATCACCGACGAGCCCATCGTCGTCTTGGACCAAAGCTAAGCTTCACTTGTTGCTGGTGCAAGTCGATTCAATGTCTTCTGCTTGTAAGCCATTGACCACCAAATTATTAGCTTGCATTTCATTCTCTAGGTCTATGTGCCGTCTTGTAATTCGGTCATGAAATAATCAGTTTGCCCATGACCAAGTATGCATGAACTCTTCGTCAATTCCATTATCTTCCTCATTTCTTCTTATGGCCGCATCTGCGCACCTCAAGATTTATGAAGGTTTTTCGATGCAAAAATATCTGGCACAATTGACTGTAGATACTCCCTCCGTACCTTAATGTAAGACGTTTTTCGGAGGGTACTATTGCAGAAGGAGCAATTTATTAGGCCCATGGGCCAGTGTTTTGTCTCTATGCTCCGTGGGTTATTTAACCACCTTCTTTCTACCATACAACAATTCTCCGTCGAACATGTAAAAAAAACAATTGTCCGTCGAAACAATGCAAGAAATAGCAAATTTTATACGACTGGCAAATGAGGTATCTCTCCATACTTCAAGCTCACACCTTGCTCCCACATACCAACTGTTGGCAAAAGCAACAAGGAAAATAAAAAGGAGAACGGGGGTTAGCTTGGGAATAGGTGACATCCGAAATGGAAAGTCTCATATGCGCAGTGTGATATGGTTCCGGGCAGATAGACTTCGTTGTCCACAACCGGTTCCTCATCAAAGAATGTGTCTAGGCGGCTGACGTGTGCGACTGTGCGGTGCAGCGATGACCTGTGCGACGGCGCGGTGCTGAATCAGTTAACTGCAATAACTGTATACTCAGACTGTATTTCCAATTACAAAGACAATAATTATTGTCATTAGAGTAGTATTCCAGTGATCTTCTTTGTTCGTTATAGCTGAAAATATAGTTGAACTTAAATGGATCATCACTGAAATATTTTGATTTATATAGCTGATACTGTTGGCAGTGACGGTTAAATTTCACGTATCAGGGCGGTCTCGGGATCATTTCATCCAAGCGGATGAATATTGCCGTCCTCTCCAAATGCTTTGGCGCATTCAGACCGGTGATGGTGGACTATGGCTGGAGGTTATCCGCGCAAAGTACCTACAAGGGTATCCTCTGGCATTCGCCTCTAGATCTGGAAGGTCCCAATTCTGGCAATCGGTGATCCAACTGATGCCGGTCTTGCGTATTGGGACCTCCATTAAAGTGGGCTCTGGGTCTGGCACCCTATTTTGGCTTGATGGATGGGCCGGGACTCGACCTTTTGCGGAGCGGTTTTACGCTTTATTCTCAATATGTGCCCGCCCACAACTTTTGCTGGCCATGGCTTTGGCTAACATGGGCGCAATCGCCTTCCGCCGTACCTTCGGGGCGGTGGAGCACGCTCAATGGGAGCAGCTGCTCGATTGTGTTGCCCTCCACACCCCCTCCCTTGAGCCCAACTCGCTGTCCTGGCATCTGGAGCCAAGCGGCCGATTCGCTACTAGATCCCTGTACCAGGCGATTGTGCCCACTCCCGGAACAATTGAACTATCGGTGTTATGGGAGATCAAACTCCCCTTGAAAATCCGCATATTCCCCTGGCAATGGGTCCGAGGCCGACTGCCTTCCGGCACGGAGGTGCATAAGCGTAATGGCCCTGGGGACAGCCTTTGTCCCATTTGTATGGTACTGAAAGACTGCAACCACCTCTTCTTCCGGTGCCCGGCGGCGTAGTTCGTATGGAGCTGCTTCCGGGAGGTTGTTGGTGGCGTTTGGTACCATGACAACCTTCCAGACTTGTTCGGGGAGATCCTTAGGCTCCCCACTCCAAGACGTGCTCCCACCTGGGTGGCTATGGGCACCCTGGCATGGACCCTCTGGTGCATCCGCAATAAACTAGTCATCGAACGCGTGATTCCTTGTCGTGTGACTGATGCAATCTACAAAATGTGTGGCTTCTTACAGCTATGGAGACCGCTTAGCAAGTGGCGCGATCGGGACGTCATCGACAACATCATCACGGGTCTCCGTTCCTCGGCTGCAGCATTAGCTCCACCACCACTGCCACCCCCTCCTGAGCCGGATTAGCTTCTTTTTTCTCTTTGTTTGAGGCTTGTCTTGATGTGCCCCTAGCGATGATTTGAGACTTGCTTGTACTTTGAACCGACTTGTTGGATGCTTTATAATATAAAGCGGGGGAAACCCTTTTTCGTAAATTTTACGTACAATTATTGGCATCGATAACAACAACGTAGTGAAAGGAAAGGAAACAATGTCATACATATCAGTGAGTAACCAGGACAAGCATATTAGAGATGGCCGAAAGAAAATCAGGAAGAAGTGGCATCCGCCTAAGGAAGGGAGGATGAAGCTCAATGTTGATGGGGCATATGCAAATGATGGAACAACAGGCGCGGGTATGATCCTCCGCGACTACACGAGAGCCGTGATCTTCGCGGCAAGCCGGCAGATATGTGTTGGCATCGATGCACTCGACTCGGAGCTTGCAGCGATGGAGGAGGGCCTCGCCCTCGCGCTGCAGTGGACTCGGGATGCCTTCACTCTAGAATCAAACTGTGCGGAGGCCATCAAGCTATTGAATGTGAGAAGTCCGAATGCGTCCATCTATGCATCAATGATTAGTGTGATTCAGGAGCTCATCAGGAAAAGAGATATTCAGGTAGTCCAAATCAGCCGTGATGCTTACAAGGCAAGTCATGAGCTGGCTAGACTAGGTAGAGTACAAGGCAGGACTGCCGTTTGGCTTAGAAACTACCCTCCAGAAATCGGTGAGGCGATTTGTGCTGATTGTACTCATAACCCATTTTAATTTTATCTCTTTTCCCCTCAAAAAAATTACGTACAGTTCTCCAACTTCTTTTTACCTGCTTACATGTTCTATACACCTGGTCTCGGTGATAATGGCATTTGACAAGGCAGTAACCGAAGTGCTCGGCTTCATCAGCGGAAAATGCATCTATGGTATCTGTAATCTTGACAATCTGCCTTTCCACGAATGGTTGTAATAGGGGATATATTGTTGTATGTATACTATTTTGTGGGAGTAGTTTCGTACATGATCTTATATTGTTGTAACCTAGCTCATATTAAAAAAAATCCTTGGCAATTACTTAGAGCCAATGTATATCATTTTGTAGAATATTCTGCAAAAATGTGCAGTGTTTTTTTAGAAAAGAAGGATGACCCCGGCCTCTGCATCTGGGAGATGCATGCGGCCACTTTATTAATTATTCTCACAAGACCTTACGAAGTCATACAATAGTAGTAAGACTAAAGCCCGTCTAGGCAATATCTGCCGCTACTCGTATCCAGTTGATGTAGGGATGCTGATAGTCTGGGCCTAATACCAAACAAACCTCGCCGCCAAACCTAACATCTATGAACTGAGGTCCCAACCAGGACGCCTGCCGGGTACGGGGCACCCACCAGTCCGGCGCACTCTTCAACCCATACGCCTGCCGGATATGAGACCGCCACAGCCACCTGCCACCAACCCATCTTCAGAGCTGTACTGTTGCATCTACCGTGCCAGGTCTCTCTGCCATCGACGCCACCACGACGCCAGACAGCGTCGTCCTCCTGCGCGAGTCCATCCTCGCACATTGGACGCCGAATCTGCACTGCGCCACGCCGTCAAGATCCATCGCCATCAATGTGTAGGATGAAGCACCGCTCCACCTAAGATGCGGTCCACTGGTCCCTCGAGCCCGTGCACACCTCCAAGAACGACGCCCCCAAGGGGGGAACGACATAAGAACGCCGCCATCTTCCGATCAACTGATCCAGGGTTTCCCCCGGAGGTAGCAGACAGTGACCTTGAAACTCTCCTCGGCGATGCCTTCAAGAAGGCAATGTCGCAAAATAGCGCCGCCACCGCCGGCTTTGGCAGTAGGCCGAAAGCAAACTTTCACCCGGATCTGTTCGAAGGACCTCCATCAAGCATCTCGTGCACGGATCGCCGCCATCTCTGCCGGGGACTGGACGATGGATCCAGGCCGCCGCCACCTGACCGGCCACGGCACCACCGCGGTGCCTAAGCCGGCGCCGTCATGCCCACCATGCCCGCTTGTAGACGCCCTCCAGATCTGCCCGCCCACGGACGAAGCCCGCGATCTGGGCCGCCGCCACAGGTGCTCCTCGGCCACGGGGAAAACGCGCCTGCGCTGTCGTTGCCGTCACACTCGCCGCCGGGCGCCCGCTGCTCCTTGCCGCCGGTGTACCGCCGATCCATGAGCCGCCACCGCCGACAGGAGATCGCCACCACCGCGCGAGGGGGAGCGCCCCGCCGCCGCCGTCACTGGCCAGGCAACGCCGGCCTGGCCTCGGGCGGCGGCAGGAGGAGGGAGAGAGGAGCTGAGGCCTAGGGCCGGCGTGTTAGATCGCCCCGCGTGTCGCCAGGGGCTGGCCTCAAGAAAAATGTGCAGTGTAGTGTAGCTCTGATGAGTAGTCGAATTGTCAAACTAAAATACAAATGATTGGTGCAGAAACTCCCATACACTCGAGGAAAATAAATCTAGGGGTGATGGATGGGCATTTGCAGCTCCATCTTCTATGTCTACATAGCTACCCCAACTAACTATTTCTCTCAACATGCAAGCATGCCACAGCATCGCACACTATGCATGAGAAAAGGCCCACCCCAACTACCACATGTCTCTCAACATACAAGTATGCCACTTCATCACGACATGCATGAAAAAGGGACTCATCTCAACATACAAACATACATGAGAATTTTCATTCTATTATGCTATATATATTTAATAATTTTTTTACAACTATATAGTAATCAAACATAATAAATTACATGTATTTTAATTTCATATTATTACTTCAAATATTCATGTTTCATACAATGAATCACATTGAAATATGTTGCAAAGTATACCCGCAATGTGCGTGGTATCATCTAGTACTTGCCCTTGTTGGGAGCAGTGAAAAAAACTAGATGTCTATATGTCTGTTATAAATCATTTAGATGCTTTAATTCTGTTGTACTGCTGGTCGGTTGGTTCTCTTGCTATTTTTACCATGGTGACTTTCGTAAAGTTCAGAAGGCTTAAAGTTGGTTGTACAGTAGCTCCACACTAAGCTGTGGAGTTTCCTGCTTTGGTCTCCTCTTCTTTGCTTGCCTGCTCTGCTCTGGAACTCATGGTGATCAGCTTCTCCCCCACTCTCCCACGCCTCAAATTATAGTTTCCTCACTCAATTTTATTTCCCCCTTCCCTTGTTCGTCATTGGGTTGTATAATATTTTCCTCACTCAAATTTATTTTCCCCTTCCCTTGCCCCCGGCCTCTGCATCTGACCGATGCATGTAGCCATATTATTAAAAAATTCACAAAATATCACAAAGTCTTCAAAGTATTACAACTCGCAAAAGGAGCAAAGAAAAATAAAAAGCCGCAATGCCACAACCGGTATGAATTAATGGACTAGGGCCCTAGACTCCTATCCCGTTATGTGACCGCCATCCAAACCGGTTGAATATAGCCCGTGCTACCATCTCCCATAGGTTGCACCTAGTAACCAGTGGCTCCCTGAAGTCCGTAGGAGTAAGGACGACGTACGGATCCATGCCGTAGCTCTGAAGATGACCTGCAAGAAGTTTAAAATGTGTTGTCTGTTAAAAATCATATCATTCCTGCAATTCCGTATATTCGACATAAGTGAACATATTCCAATTCGAATACGAGCCGCAGTAAAAAGTTCCACCCCAGCTAACCACGTCCCAAATAACAATTCAATGCTAACTGGAGGGACGATGTTGAAGTCTATATGGATCGTGCGCCAAAGTAATTTTGGGAGAGGGCAATCTATGAAGAGATGTTGAATTGTTCCATCATGATCACAAAAACAACATCATGAACTGCCTACCCATCGCCGCTTTAACAAATTATCTTTAGTGAGTATCACTTGCTTATGAATAGATCTCGAGATTGAGCCAGAGTTAATAAGGTCCATATAAAAGGATTTTACCGTAAACACTCCGTTACGAGCCAACTTCCAGTGTATGGAGACCGGTTGGTCGGATAATTGAACATCCATCTTTCTCCAAACCAAATGTATCCATGCATTCCATCGCTCCCCCACTAAAGATCGCCTAAACTGAATATTCAAGGGAGTCGATTGTAATATTGTGCGTACATAATCTTCCTTACGTTGCACAATATTATAAGGGCTTGGATATTGTGTGGCTAATGGCGTCTCTCCTAGCCACGTATCCTCCCAAAATCTTGTTGTCATCCCATTGCCAACAAGAAATTTGGTCCTACGAAAGAACAAGTCTTTCGTTCTCATAAGCCCCTTCCAAAAAGGGGAATCGTTCGGCCTCACAGTGACTTGGTGATGCGTTTGTGTTTGAGCTGGTGTCCAGGGATGCTGAAGATGGCGGCAAGGGGGAGGTGGTGCTTGGAGGTGGTGGCCTGCCAGAGCCCGAGGATCTCGCCAATAATGGAGACACCGCAATGGAGCCCATCATCATCATGGACTACTCAACGTACGCATGTCTCCTTGTAAGCCATGGATAGCATAATATTATTATGAGCTTGCATTTTATTCTCTATATCTATGACAGAAAGAAACAAATGATGAAACCGGAAATAAATATTATATAACAAGCAACAAATATTACTATAAATTAGACTATCGATTAACTTTATCACAACATAATCGCTTTGCTCAAGACTGGAATCATAGTCACTTGTCTTTAGCTTGGAAATTGCAAAATCATCACAAATATTTTGCTATTATCAAATATCGCACCAGTCACTAAATCACAATTTCATCTTAATAAAGCATAGACTGATTGTTTGATGGACAGTCATGTTTAGACCAACCAAAAGACCACATCTCTATCCATCCACCCCTTCCACCCTTTTCTTCGCTTTTCTGGTGGCATGTGCACATCATTATTTATGAAAGCCCAGTAGTCAAAAAATAGCTGGTAAAACTGACTCCAGATAAATATTTTCAGGAACCAGACATGCCACACTGCACTATATATGACGTCTGATAGAATGTGTTCTCGCCATGCTCAATAGTTATTTAACCACCTTCCTCTTTCTCGCATACAAAAATATCCGGTCGAAACAATTCAAGAAAGAATCAATTTACATACGACTACCAATTGAGTGTGTTCTCTCCCTGTTTCAAGGTCAACAACTTGCTCTCAGACACCAATTGTTAGCAAAAGCAACAAGGAAATTTAAAAAGAGATGGGAGGTTAGATTGAGAATTGGAGACGTCAGAAATAAAATGCATACAGAAGTCAAGAACATGCACACTACAATATGTTCCCTCGTAGATACGCCTTGCACTCAACAACCAGTTCTTGGTCAATGGCGCTTGTGTCTTTGAGATAGTGACTGGCGCCAAACAGGGTATGGAGGTGGTGGTCGAAGTCCGTGTACGTGGATCTTTGTTCACAGAGAAACTCACTTCCAACACTCCGAACCATGGTAACCATGGAGTTAGAGGTCAAGCTATGGCAGGCTTCTGTTTGCGTGGCACCGGAGATTATTTATTAGCTTTCGCACGCTGTGAAAATTCGAAAGTCCTATCATGGTCAACTTATGTTGGTCAGTTTACTAATAGAGTAGGTTTGGTTGGAGTTGGCGTTGACACCTGGCTGAAATATATGATGGATTATGGTTTGTAATTCCCCAAAATTAGTACCACTAATTGAGATCGGAAGCATGTCTCCTAGGAAAACGGAGGGAAACCCACATTATCCGGACAATATTTCAGTGTATTCTTTTTCTTTCATCTCACAACTCGAAGGAACACCTTCTTTTTCAAATGATTGATTTTGCGTGATGTTGGCTCTTGTTTTGAAACCCACCGTCACCATGGACTAGATGTTGGCTTCATGTGGCCTGCGGAAGTCGATTCATTCTAAGTATGTCTGATCAAAGATCCACCAGCACCTTAAAAGCCACCCTCAAGCCTTGTTGCTAAAAAATGGTGAAAACTGTAAGTAATTATTTTAGGTTGTAACATCCGCCTAATTTGGTTAAAAAAAACCAAATTCCATGGATAGTCAAGCAGCTTGAGACTGAACGTAGACAAATAATAAATGGTAATCGTAACAAGATGGATGAATCAGACATCTAGTACTCATGATCGATACAGAGAGCTGGCTTCACTTGTTGCTGGTGTATGTAGATTCAATACGTGTGTTTTCTTTGTACGACATCTACCATGATATTATTATTAGCTTGCATTTCATTCTGTAGATCTATGTCTTCTAGTAATTGGTCATGACATAATCTGTTTGGTCAAAGACTGAGACATCAGAAATGAAAAGTCCTGAAGCCGATCACATGCACAATGGGACATGGTTCCATGTGGATAGACTTCATTCTCAACAACCGGCTTTGCCGTTTTGGATCGATGACGCTTGCATCTGTAACCTGGTGACTGCTGGCGCCATTTATGAAGAAGACGGTGTCCAAAATGAAGATACTTTGTGTGAACGATCGTGGTAGAGCAGGTCACCTCCAAGAGTGCCAGCCTCTATATATTGGACCGTGCTCACCAACGAAGGGCAAGACGCTGACAGGCATGCCCGTCAAGGTCGCCATAGTTTAAGAGCCATGTTAGGACGGGAACGAAGTGCGGACGCGCGTGAGAAGCCATAGGAGTGGTCGCGAAATTCCTCACCGCGAGTGGGATTCCTTGCCAACGACTGATCGTGGTAGAGCGGCCGATTAACGACTGGGATCACTTCATGTGGGCATCGTGATAGTGGGAGTGGTAAGCCAGGACCTGAGCGAGATTGACATACTGCACTACTTTGCATTAATATTGGTGCAAACTGTTTTTTTGCGAAAAGAAGATCTATTGTAAAACTTCATCAGAAGTACCAATATCTCAACCATGATAAAAATTATATTAAAATGTGGAGATCACCGAACAACCACTACTTCCATTAGAAGGTGCCGCCTAACCACTATCGCCGCTCCCGTACCGGAGCCGGCTTGACTTTATGTCGAGAAGTCCTCGAGCACGTACCCTTAAGGACCAGCGGCCTGGAGCCGCAGCCGTCGTTGTTGAACCTTGCATAGATCTGAACAAATCGTGCAAACTCTTACATGCCTAATTTTATAGGAAGGTGGGAGGGAACACTAGTGCTGATATAAACTGCTACATCGAAGCGTAATCCACAACCAAGACTGAGCCGATTGCATGGGCCAAACAAGAAAACATAATCATATAATTATCAGCGAGGATGACTAGGGATGTGAGAGGATGGTTCAAGTTGCACAGAATTAATGGGGGACGAGGACACATATGTCCGTAGTTCTAGTCTGTACCCCTTCCCCCCGCTGAGTCTAGA
>LT934117.1:717815838-717834914 GCA_900231445.1 Triticum turgidum subsp. durum | reverse complement strand
ATTGGGGAGAGTAGAACCTTGCATGCGGTAACTACCCCCACAAAATGTCCAGACATATGATTTCATTTCTGAAAATTAGATGATAGATATATTTCGAACTAAAATTTAAATTATATTTCCTAGTATTTAATATTTGAATTCATGGCAATCAGGCCTCTAGAAAAAGACCGATACTGGATACATTTCAAACTAGTTTAAATTTTACTTATTTCAGTAACTAGAATATGTTGAAACTAGTTAAATTGAGAGAAAAACTATGTGGATCATTTCTTAACAACGTTTGGTAAAAAGGAGAAGTGCACTGCTCTGTGGCTTTGATCGGGCCCAGGTGGGGTTGAAACCACTTTTTTGAAACAGTGAAATAATTGAAATGAAGTTTTTGAAATGACTGCAATATGTTGAAAATTGTTCAAACCACTCTTTTGGAAGTGAAATAGTGGAGAACATTTTTTTCTTTCTAAAATCAAGAAATCTTTCAGAAATAACATGAATATGCCAAAAAATAGTTAAACCACCTTTTGAAATAGTGAAATAGTTTAAACCATTTTTTGAAAGAGGGGGTCAATTAAAATCACTTTTTAATTAACACAGTAGTAATTATCATTTGTTCAGTCTTCCTCTTGTCAGCTTGTGCAATGCCTGATCGACATGATTGATGCCTTATACTTACCTATCCGTTCTTTAAAAGACATCTACATATCATCGTAGATTGGGTTTCATTCTCTTGTGCCTCATGAGTCATTCCACACATTTTTCGCCAACATCAAGTATCAACACAAACAATTCCTCAAAAAAAAAAGTATCTGCACAAACAATGCCAATAGATAGATGAACTACCAATGGAGTGTGTTCTGTCATGTTCATTTATGCGAATGAAGTTTATGATCTTTCTCTTATACATCAGTTTTTAGCAAGAAAAAAAAGACAAAAGGAAAATAAATATACGCCCGAGCTGAGTTCAGAAAAAACCACTCTCTTGGAAACATCTGGAGTAGAAGGATTAGTATCAAAGGAACAAGTACGGTCAATATTGATGTTTCAACATGCCAACATGGCCCCTCCCAACTGAGGGCGGTAGTGATATGCTCCGGTCAGGTGAGTGTACTTGCCATCTTCACTGCCATGTCTTGTCCTCACAATTATCGATTTTTTAGGGCATTGTCCTTACAGTTTTCATACTTGCCATCTTCACTGCCATGTCCTTGTCATACCATTTACCATCTTCTTAGGGCAACTGCAACGCAGATCATGAAGGAAATATGCCCTAGAGGCAACAATAAAGTTGTTATTTCTTATCTTATTCATGATAAATGTTTATTGTTCATGCTAGAATTGTATTGACCAAAAACTTAAATGCATGTGTGAATACATAAACAAATACCGTGTCCCTAATGAGCCTCTACTAGACTAGCTCGTTGATCAAAGATGGTTAAGGTTTCCTAACTATAGACATGAGTTGTCATTTGATAACGGGATCACCTCATTAGGAGAATGATGCGATGGACAAGATTCAATGTGTCAGCAACGCGGATCACCAGATCTACACCCGCAAATGTTCATAGATATGTCCTAATGTGTCAGCGGTTAGCTCGCGGGCAGAGGCCATCCAACTGGAGTACCGAATATAAAGCAGACACCATTTTTTTTATTGATTTTTGGAATACTTTTTACATGGCAAAAGACCTCCAACTACTAAAACAAACTAACAAAAGCATATCTACTTCCCGTCAGAGATAAGGTCGACGTCTCCTGCAATGGTCGCCCGGTCTCCTCATCCCTGGCGGCCGGCCTGGCCGAGGTGGAGCTACCGAGGTGAGGCTCACTGGCATCGTCATTGTGCTGCTCTGACGTGTCGTCATCGTCATCCTCCAGGCGCTCGAAGTGCCAATGCCAACCGAGATTGTTGTCGCAGACCTGGCGGCGCTCGCCCTTGACGGTGCGACGGCTATGCATGAAACTGACCACTGCCCATTTCTCATCAAGGAAGCCAGACCTCGCTTCCTTGAGCGGTGAGCAGTGAATACTTGCCAATGTTGGCAGCAGTGAAAAATAACTGCTTGAATTCTATAGTACTGCTGGTCGGTTGGTTCTCTTGTTTTTTACCATGGTAACTTGGTAAAGTTCAGGAGGCTTAAAGTTGGTTGCACGGCCGCTCCATAATGAGCATTGGAGTTGCTAGCTTTGGTTGAAGAACATCGATAGTGAAGTCGCTTCTTGTCCGTCCCTTTGCCTGCTCTCTGCTCTAGTACTCATGGTGATCTGCTCCCCACCCCTTCCGGCACCCCAGATTCTATTTTCCACACTCAAATTTATTGCCCCCTTCCAAAATATTTTGATTTTCCATGCTTTTGCATTTGAACTTAAATTTTTCGTTGGAAAAATAAATCTTGCAGCAGCGTGCCGGCGCGGATGAGGAGACCACCCCACTTTCCGGCGACCAGCCCTTCTTCATCGTCGTCATGTGCAAGACCCATGTCTAGAAGCCCTATCTGCTGGAATGATACGGCGCCGCAACGTGACGTCTCCAAACGCCTATTCAGAGATGAAACAATGTTCGGAGCATTCCTCATGGCCCTTATTTTACGAAGCTAGCCGCCATTGCTCCAAAAGTATATCACCGACTACTACAAATCTTTGTTCGGAGCACCGGCTGAAGGGAATTTCACCCTTGACGAGACCCGAACAGATGACGTTTCACAAGTCACGACAGAAGAAAACGATATCCTGACGGCACCATTATCGGAAGAGGAGGTGAGAGCTGCAATGTTCCAAATGGAACATAACAAAGCTCCAGGCCCGGATGGTTTCCCCATAGAATTCTATCAGAATTTGTGGGATATCATCAAGGTTGACCTTATGGATTTGTTCAATTGTCTTCATGCCGACCAACTTGAGCTATTTAGGCTTAATTTTGGCGACATTGTCTTGTTGCCAAAGATTAAGGAGGCTGAACGGATCCAGCAGTTCAGACCCATATGCCTCTTTAATGTTAGTTTCAAGATTTTCACCAAAGTGGCTACGAATCGGCTTAACTCGGTAGCTGACCATATTGTCCGACCATCTCAAACGGCTTTCGTGCAAGGAAGGAATATACTTGATGGTGTAGTAATCCTGCATGAGACCGTCCACGAGATGCATCGAAAAAACCTAAGTGGAGTAGTATTCAAAATTGACTTTAAAAAAGCCTGTGACAAGGTCAAATGGTCTTTCCTCCAACAGGCCCTAAGGATGAAAGGTTTCTCTGAAAAATGGTGCCAGTGGATCCAAAATTTTGTAACTGGAGGTAGCGTGGCCATCAAATTCAATCATGATGTAGGTCATTACTTCTAGATAAAAAAAAGGACTACGGCAGGGTGACCCCATGTCCCCAATGTTATTTAACATTGTGGCTGACATGTTGGCTATTCTGATTGAGCGCGCCAAGCAGGACGGGCAAATTGCTGGGATAGTGCCACACCTTGTGGATGGTGGCCTCTCTATTCTACAATATGCTGATGACACAATAATTTTTATGGAACATGACCTGGACAAAGCTCGAAACATGAAACTCTTGTTGTCAGCGTTTGAGCAAATGTCAGGTCTTAAAATTAACTTCCATAAAAGTGAAGTGTTCTGCTTTGGAGAAGCCATCGAGGTAGCGGCCGATTACGCGGACCTATTTGGTTGCGCACTCACTACTAGGAAAACGCTTATAGATAGAAGTTTACCAGTAGCGTTTGTTTATACCCCCACGCTACTACTAGTTAGTAGTAGCGCTGGCTAAAAAGAGTGCTATTGGTATCAGTTAGCAGCAACGCTTGTTACATAGCCCCACGCTACTGCTAAGTGTAATACACCACACCCCCCGGTCAAAAAATAGCAGCAGCGCCTGCCATCCAACCTGCGCTACAGCTAGTGGGCTTAGCAGTAGCGTTGGCCCGTTGCCCGCGCTGCTGTTAGGCCCACTACCTCCCCCCGCGCCCCCCGGCCCGGCCGGCCTCACTCTCACTCACACTCCCACACTCCTCCCTCGATCCCCCGCGCGCCGCCGTCGACCCCCGCACACTGTCGTCCCCCGCCCCGGCCCTCCTCCCCATGCTGGCCCTCCTCCCTGCGTCGGCCGCCCTCGCCCGCGCCAGCCCTTCTCCCCGTCGGCCGCCCAGCTCCACCGCGTCGGCCTCCCTCCTCCACCCGCCGCCCCGGCCCCCGCGCCGGCTCTCCTCCCGCGCCGGCCCTCCTCCACCGAGAGGTACTCCTCCCTCCTTCCTCCTCCTCCCTCCCTCCCTAGTTATAGTTATTAGAGTAGTTATTTTCAATTCTATGTAGTTGAAAAATTGTAGGTTATTAGAATAATTTAGGTTTTGATCGAACCCTTGCTTGGACAGATTAGGTATGAGCCCTAGTTAATTCGTATGAACCCTAGGTTTTTAAATTAGCTAGGTTTTAAAGTTAGGACAGAAATTTAGCTAGGTTTATAATTAGGTGTAGTTAATAGAATTTACGTGTTTTAAGTGTATTTAAAAGAGTTTTAGGTGTCTTAGTTGTTTTAGGTGTAGTTGACAGAATGTTAGGTGTTTTAGTTGTTTTAGGTGTAGTTAACAGAATTCTAGGTTTTTTTAGTTAAAGCAATTGTTGTTATTTTCTTAGTTAAAGCAATTTTTCCTGTTATATGCAAATTTGCAGTGGACATGTCATATTTTGAACATGTCACATTTTGGACATGTCATATTTTTCCGAGTGGCCTGTGTTTTGCCAAAAATGTCATTTCGTTTACGTTCTGGCAAATTTCAGGCGCTCGATATGTCCTGTTTTTAGCAAAGGTCATGCCAAATTTTGCTGAGTGTTTATTAAATTTGTTTTCATAATTAAGCATTTTGTTCTCGACGTCGATGATGCCTATCCCGCATCCTCGTCGTCGACTCGGCGGAGGACTCCTGGTTGAGCCGAGGGGCCATGTCCGTGACTGGGCTCTACCGGGCTGGTACTGGGTTGTGCTACCTTCTGGTGAGCGCAGCTTAGTGAGGAGCTAGCCCGTCGTCGACCCGGATCTTCTTTGGTGGCGGTCACGTGGGCCTGCATCGGTGGAGAGGCTTGAGTCCCCTGCGCAGGTGGTACAGCACGGTGTCACAGAGGAGAACGCGCACGTCCAGCGCTACTTGGTTGCGTTGGCGAACGGCCGGTTCTCCAATACCTGGCAGATTCTTTGGGGATCTCACCGGAGCTATGATCTGGTGATGGTTCCTTCTCTTTGGGTGTCCACCGCGGCCCACTGAACCTAGAAGAGCTATTATTCGAGATGTATTAGTGATATTATATGATGATCTTTGCTACAAACTACTATATATGTATTCCATGATGGATTATTAATTACCTATTAGTTATTTGTTTATTGAATGCAAAAGATGAGCGCGGTTCATGCTACAAACTACTATATATGTATTCATGATGGATTATATGATGATCTTTGCTACAAACTACTACAAACTATAAATTTTAGGTGTTTTAGTTGTTATATGATGATCTTTGCTACAAACTACTATATATGTATTCGATGATGGATTATTAATTACCTATTAGGAAATGTCTGACGACGAAAGGGAATTCGCTATGTGCGAGTACTGCGAAGATGAGCGCGGTCTGTGCGACATGCCTCACTTGGTAGAAGGTCGGCGCTTCAGCATCAAGCTCCAAGAGACCTTCGATGTTGAAACGGTACGCAACGACAACAAGTGTTTTTTGTTATGTTTTGCACGACTTCTCTGCTTCTTCAACGTGTAATTTCCGTCTTCTACAATTCGACTAGCTTATCCCATGTCATGCAAGACGCTATGTCTTGAAGAATATGGGTTTTGAAGATCATGAAAGAATGGAGACAAAGAGAATTCAACTAAGGACCCATCATGGTTATGATTTTGCTGTAAATCTATACAATTCTGTGAACACATCCAATTTTGGTTGCCTGGATTGGGAAGTCCTTTGCAAGGCGTATGATTTTCATGAGGGTATGCTTCTCACCTTCGATCTTGGTGATCCTGACATCGACGAAAATGATATGATCATTTGGGTCCTTGTTGACACGCTTCCAGTTCTACCGTTGTGTGAGTTTCTTAAACATATTTACTAAGTAATTTATATTATTTATTTCAAAATATTTGACAGCTTATTTCCATTGACAGCTTATTTTCATTCTTCAAAAAATGTACGGAAAATGGTAGACAGAACCTACTACTACAATGATGAAGCACAATTAACTTATAAGGAACAAGATGGTCTTATCGCATTTTTTACTGATATTGAGAATTACAATAGCTATTATCAAACTCCTCCACATTATGGTCAATACGTGTCACTAGTGGACGTGTTGAACTACGGTAACATCAATGGAGATATCATGGTAAGATTTTCTACTATTACGACATTCGTGCATCTTTTGCATAAATTCTTCTAAAACTAAACTATATTGCTAACTACAAAGTTATTACTATATTTTTGAACAGAAAATCCCGATGGATTGTCTGCCTCATCTGATGCTGACGAGAGGTCATGTTAAAGTTATGAGCTTACGGCCACCATGGCCAGGTCAGCCGCAGTATCCACATCACTCGTGTCCATACCAAAGCGAGGAAGCCATGATAATAGATGATTTCAAAGAATGTTTGAACCATCGTAGAGAGCTACTTGGAAGCAACATTGCGCGTAGGCCAAGACTTGGAGATAGGATGATCTCCGTTCTTTATTATGGAGTCAATTTTCCTTAATGCAGCGTCAATGCCTATCTTGTTTTATGATATTTTACCTAAGAGAGGGTAGAGTAGGTCCTATGAGAGGAGTAGGTCGTAGCTAGAATGTGTTATTATGTGCTACAATGTGTTAGAGTTGATGATGATGATGAGGAGTTGTGATTATGACTAGTGACCAACTTGTTATATGATGTCTCATTGAGGAACATTGTTTGATGGTGATGACAAGTGATAATGAATATGCTATTTAAACAGACTAGTTCATGATGAGTTGTTATTGTATAAAAGATATATCTATTTAAACATGTACAACGCCAAAATGCTAAAAAAAACATAAATGTTAGCAGTAGCGCGGGCCTGAAAACGCGCTACTAGTACTTGAAGTAGCGCTGGCCTAAAAACGCGCTACTGCTACAAAATAGCTGTAGCGCCGTAGCAATAGTGCTGGTGCCCGCGCTACTGGTAGCACAAAAACCAGCGCTACTACTAAGCATTTTCCTAGTAGTGACTTGGCCAATTCCCGATCAAATATCTGGGAATACCGATTCATTATCGGCGTCTCACCATTGCGGAGTGGAAGCATGTAGAGGAGCGGCTAGAGAAATGGTTGAGCAGTTGGAAAGGCAAGTTGCTCTCAGTTGGAGGACGGCTGGTTTTGATAAACTCTGTCCTCACAAATATGGTTCTCTATATGCTTTCTTTCTTCCAACTCCCAAAAGCGGTCTTGCAAAGATTGGACTATTTTAGGTCCAGATTCTTTTAGCAAGGAGATGGTGAAAAGAAAAAATACCGGCTGACCAAATGGAGCGTGGTTTGTAGGCCGAAAGACCAAGGTGGCCTTGGAATTCATGACCTGCAGGTCAAGAATGCGGCCCTACTTAGTAAATGGTTGTTCAAACTTATTACTGCGGATGGTGTTTGGCAAACCATGCTACGCAACAAGTATCTAGGCCAAAAGGCGATGTCTCGAGCATTTTGGAAACCTGGCGACTCACACATTTGGGCTGGCCTAATGGCGGCAAAGAAACAACTCTTTCGCTTTGGGTCTTTCACGATAAAGGACGGGCCGGAGATTCGTTTCTGGGAAGACATCTAGCTAGGCAATGCCAGTCTCCGAGAACAACATCTAGCCTTGTACAACATTGCTCGCGATAAGAACAATACTATTGCGCGGGTGCTCAGCTCATTCCCGCCGAATATTTCATTCAGGCGGGGTTTGGTTGGCGCCCGACTTATGTCATGGCATAATCTCTTATCCCGTCTGGATCTGATTAACCTGACGCAAGGCCGTGATGTGTTTCGCTGGAACCTCACTACATCGGGGTCTTTCACGGTAGACTCTATGTATCGTGCGCTCACGCATTCTAAGGTACCGGAGAGCAATAACAAGAAAATCTGGAAGGCAAAGATTCCACTAAAAGTTAAAATATTCATGTGGTATCTTCGTAGAGGTGTTGTGCTAACCAAAGACAACCTTGCACGACGCAACTGGCCTGGAAGTAAGAAGTGTTGTTTTTGTACTCATAAGAAGACAATCAAACACCTCTTTTTTCAATGCAAGTTTGCGCGTTCTATGTGGTCAGTCATCCAAATAGCGTCAAATTTGTATCCGCCCACAAGTGTTGCCAATATTTTTGGTCATTGGTTGGACGGTATTTCAAATAGGTTCAAAACGCTAATAAGGGTGGGAGCGAACGCCTTACTATGGTCGCTTTGGCTATGTAGAAACGATTTGGTTTTTAATGACTAAAATTCTTCTCCTCTGCAGGTTATATTCCGTTGTACGCACTCGCTTCGTATATGGTCTATGCTACAACGTGCGGAGTACCAACCGCTATTCAAGACGGTGTGTACGCGATTGGGGCAGATGGCTATGGTGTTTTTTACCCAACATGTGTGGCAGCATAATCTCCGCATCGGTCCACCAACCGTTTCGACATAGGCATAGTGTCGGTCTATAGGACTCTACTGTTGCCGAATTGTCATATCAGATTATTGATGTTTGACTGTATGCATCCTAATTATGCAGAGGCCGGGTGATACTCAATGACGAAGCCACATCTAAATTGGGTAGTCAATTGACTACACAACTTTTGGCAAAAACTACACACATTAAGTAGAAATTATGCCAAAAAATATTATAAATGCATACATCTAACTACACAACATTTAATTGACCACACATGATTGTATTTCTCGCACCGCCACTGGTGATACTCTAAATGCTTTGTATCGCTTGATGCTACATTTTGAGATAATAAAAGCGCCCTTTATCGAAAAAAAAGCTTCATAATCATTTGGCCACGCCCTATTCTCCTCTGCTTCCTGCGCCGGACCGTGCAGATAATCCCGGCTCACTTCCAGCACCGGCTGCAGGCAAGGCGCAGGGCAGTGGCTCTCTGGTGCCGTGGGAGCTCATGGATCATGAGCTACTGTGGCCAGACCAAGCTGAACAACCTCGACGAGGGCTGGGAGGACTTCACCGTCGACAAGCGGGTGCAGGTTAGAGTTGCGCGTGTGTTCGACCTGGTGTCCAGGGATGCCGATATTGCAGCAAGTGGAAGGTGGTGCTGGAGGAGCAGGTGCTTCGATGTGGTGGCCTGCCGAAGCCCGAGGATCTCGGCACCAAAGGAGACACCGCCGATGAGCCCATCATCATCATGGACTAGTCATCGATAGTGAGAACAAGACTTCATTATTGCTAGTGTCAGTACTAGGTAGATCCAATATGCGCAAGTTTTCTTTGTCAGCCGTTGACCAACAAATTATTATTCCATTTCATTCTCTAGATCCATGACAGAAATAAATATATTTCTAAACAAGTAATTTATTAGTTTGTTTATACAATCATTGAAGGTTTATTTCCATTGATAGCTTATTTCCATTTTTCAAGAAATGTGGAAAGATAGTAGACACAACCTACTACACTGATGGCTCTAAACTAACTAACGAGGAGAAAGATCATCTTGTCTCATTTATTATTGATGTTGAGATTTTCAATATCAGTTACAAAATTACTCCACATTATTGTCAATACGTGCCAATAGTCCACATGTTGAACTACAGGAACATCCATGGAAATGGCATGGTAAGATTTTTTACTATTATGACACCAGCGTATCTTTTACATACATTCTTCTAATTAAAGCTAAACTATGCTTACTACATTATTATTATGCTCTTCAACAGAAAATCTCGAAGGATTGTGTGCTTCATCTGATTCATACGAAAGGTCACATTGATAATATGAGCTTACGGCCAACTCTGCCTATGGTTCTCCGCTATGCATACACGCTTTCTAGAAGAGATGATGAAATCACAATCAATGGATGGGAAGAGGTTAAGAATAATCACATGGAGCTACATGGAGACAACATGGTGCAAAGCCCACGAATTGGCGACATGATAATCTCCATTCTCCATAAAGGAGAGTCAGGAGCTAGCTTGTTTTATACTATTTTACCTTAGAGAAGGTACCACGTCCTAGCTAGCTAGTACTCATGATCATGTGAGGAGGAGTTGTTATTATGATTATGCTGTTGAGTGATGTGCTATAATGATGAGTTGTTAGACGAATATGATGATGATGAGTTAGACTTGTTAAATCATTATGAGTATGATGAGTTATTGTATTAGTGGATGAAAGAGACATGGATTAGATTGAAGTGGAGGCAACATGCACCATGTTGCCTCCACTTGAATCTAACCCGGTGCATGTTGCCTCCACTTGAATCTAATCCATGTCTCTTTCACCCATTGATGTAATAACTCCATGATCATAAAATCATATAATAATGCTACTATATAAAATCTGTACAAATACAACGCCAATACATAGAAGAAGTGGATGATGAGGGTGCGGTATGGGAGGCATGATGATGACCAAGATGCATGTAGTGAATGGCGAACGTCCTAAAAAACCAGGAAAGAACAAGCACACAATTAAATTAATTAGATTCTTAACAATCGCAGAACAATACTGAATAGTGAAGGAGCACGTAATAGGACTTAGCAGCCAAAAAATTATGCAAACATGTACATATGAAATAGTAGAACCGAGGACACCAACATATTCTCTGCATTGACATTAATTAATAAACTAATCATTAGGCATGTGAGTTAACTTTCGGCCCCATCGAGGCCCCTTCAACAACTCTCATCTCTCATGTGGTGGTGTATATGTAAGGACAAGTCTCGCATGTCCTACTCCTCATCCTGTCCATTCCCATTGTCGCCTAGGACCTCATGACATATCGATGGTCCTACTATTAGTGGTAGGGTACTCTCCGCGTGTATTAGTGATGGTGGGTTTGCATTTGCGCAAGTATTTTTCGTTTGGGTTTCCATAAGTGTTTTCCATCTCCGGAGACAAGTGTTTTTCATGCGCTGCCTTGGGGACATGGATGTCGGGGCTATTTCCATGGGTGGTATTATGCATGGTTGGGTCTCCAGAGAGCATCACATAGGCGGTGGTGGTTTTGTCCCTTTGGTGTACCGGCAAAAATGGGTGGCAGGAGTCTCTGGCTAGCTTTCTTCGGGTTGGGGGTGGTATTGCACAGATCCGAATCTAGAGGTCCACAACCAGGGTAACATTGAACAATATATAACCAGAGAAAATAATACAATAATACATTGCACATGAGATTATCAAGGACCATAACCCGGGTAACATTGAACAATATATAACCGGAGAAAACAATAGAATACTACATTGCACATGAGATTATCAAGGCCCACAACCCAGGTAACATGGAATAACTAATTAGAGGGAAAGCTCTCAGGGCGGAACCTAAGCATCACTTTTACTCGGCTGGAGCTTCCTAGTTGGTGCACACAACCACCGCCACATGTTGCACTAGGCTGACAATCGAGATTTTGGTTATTTTTTTCCATGTGCTTTATGGCATAAGTTATAGGCACTAGTAGAAAACAGGGCCTTTGGTTCAAGCCAGATAAGCCCATTAGTCCCAGTTCAGTCATGAACCGGGACCGATGGGGGCATTGGTCCCAGTTTGTGAGGCCAGGGGCCTGCAGGGCCTCGTGGGGGCATTCGTCCCGGTTCGTCTGGCCCCTTTGGCCCCGCTTGGTGGGAAGAACCGGGACCAATGGGCCTCGCTCCTAGCCCACGAACATTGGTCCCGGTTGGTGGCTTGAACTGGGACCAAAGGGTGTCCTTTAGTCCTGGTTCATGCCACAAACCGGGACCAATGATGTGCCTATATATACCCCTGGCCGGCGAGCAGAGCACTCCACACTTCTCTATTTTTTTTGGCCGGCGAGGGGAGAGCTTTGTCGTGCTCTGGCTCACCTGCTATGCACATGAGTTGTTCGATGGAATGCCCGAGCCACACTACTTAAGCTTTCTCCTCTCCAAGCTCGACCTCCAAGCTCCATTTTCCTCAATATTTGTCTAGGTTTAGCGGTCCGTCATGTCTTGTCCCGGTCTTCACCGCCGTCGATCTCCCGTGCCGATCTCGTCACCGGCACCACCGTGGTGATCCTCTTGTTTTTATCTTCTTTCTGAAAGGAAACAATTCTTACTTGTATGTTTAGATAGATACTTGTATAGTTTTCATCTTTGACTATTGCTTCTTATTATATAGTGCGATGGTTTTGGTATCCGCCCCCGTCGGCCCTCTTCCTGTCTATGATTCGGATGTGGTATATATTATCTTTTATAACTATTTGGTTAGTTTATTGTTTATGGCAATTATGCCGACCAACGTGACATAGATTTTATTTATCTAGGAGGTATGTGAACCGGAAATTCCAACTGACCCTATTGTCGAGAGGTTAAATTTAGTTGAAGAAGAAATCAATTTCTTGAAGGAAAAAAATAAAAAAATGAGGAGGAGAAGATGATATTGGAGTTGGATGTCGCGGATGTCATTAATGATCACAAGATCAAGATGGATGCAATGCTCTTGAAGATTAGAAAGATTAGAAAATATGCCATTCACACCGAGGCTTGGTATCATTATGCCATTGGATCAATTGTTACCTTGGTTGCGATTATGATCGCATTTGTTTTCGCATTGAAATGTTTTACATAGTTTTAATGTATGGTTTGATTAATTAGATGCTCTGGAGAGCTATATGTTGTTCAATGAGAACTATGTATATACTTTGGTTTTAATGTGATGATGAACTTCTATTAATTTGGTCACTTAATTATCTATTCATGATGTTCTGTAAAGGTTCTTGACACACTTAATTATATATAATGCATGTAGATGAACCGGCAATGGATGTACGGTGACAGACACACCTCTGAGTACATTAAGGGCATGCATAATTTTCTCGAAGAGGCTCAGGGAAAAGAGCAGAATGGTTTTATGTGTTGTCCATGCCCTATATATGGGAATATGAAGTCTTACTCTGACTCAAAAACCCTTCACACCCACCTGCTTTACAAGGGTTTCATGCCACACTATAATGTTTGGACCAAGTACGGAGAAATAGGGGTTATGATGGAAGACAGCGAAGAAGAAGAGTACGATGAAAACTATGTGCCCCCTGAATATGGCGATGCTGCAACGGTGGAGCTGTTGAAGATCAAGAGAAAATAGACGATGTGCCCGATGATGATCTCCGCCGGGTCAATGTTGATGCAAGGAGACAGTGCGAAAGTGAAAACGAGAAGCTGAAGTTCGACCGCATGCTAGAGGATCACAAAAAAGGTTTGTACCCCAAATGCGAAGATGGCAACACAAAGCTCGGTACCGTACAGGAATTGCTGTAGTGGAAGGAAGAGAATGGTGTGGCTGACAAAGGATTTGAGAAGCTACTGAAAATATTGAAGAAGAAGCTTCCAAAGGATAAAAAATTACCCGACAGTACGTATGAGGCAAAGAAGGTTGTATGCTCTCTAGGATTGGAGGTGCAGAAGATACATGCATGCGCTAATGACTGGATCCTGTACCGCGGTGCGTACGAGGATTTGAACGCACGCTCGGTATGCGGTGCATTGCGATATAAGATCAGACGAGATTACCCTGGTGATGTTGACGGCGAGCGCCCCAGGAAAAGGGTTCCTGCCAAGAGGATTCACACCAGTGCCACCTTATGACGCAATGGCTTTAGCTCAAAGTCAAGGCGGCTGTCGGCTCTGTGTTCCCTCGTTCACCCGGAGCAACTTTTCACTGCCGTACGATTCCACAAGGCTATGTTGTTGTAATGGTGGACGAAATAATGGAGGGATTTGTGGAGCTCCGGCTTGAGCACCCTACATGTGATGGGGAGACTCAGCTGGGTCTTGCTCTGAAGTCTCCGTGTCTATGGCGAAAGGAGCACATCAAGCTTCTGAACTTCACGCCTCCTGCGAGTCAGCTGGGCACTCCGCCTCCTCCTCCTCCTCCGGCGAGTGACTAAGGCACTCCGCCTCCTGCTCCGGCGCGTGAGGGCGGAAGTACTTCCCCTCCTTCTCCGCCTGCTCCGGCGCGTCCGAGCAGCCCGCCTCCTCCATCGCCGCCTCGTAAGCGACGGCGGAACATAGACGCTGATGCTCCGGCGCGTCGTACAGTCCGCCTCCGGCTGCTCCGCCTCATAAGCAACGAAAGAAGACAGCCGCAGCCGCTCCAGTTGCTCCGGCGTCTAGCAGTACAGCCAGAGGCGGGAGGCAATACAGATTTGGTCCATCGTCTGTCAAGCCTCTAGATAAGTTACCATACGAGATGACCATGGAGGAGAATGAGCAAGTCGTTCAAGGCCAAGTGAACGACTACTTTGAAGTGGTAAGAGCTAAGAAACATCCACCTCCGGAGCTCGGCGAACAAGCGAAGCAATCGTCCCCCCCTCCCGATCAATGTGTCTAGCGATATCGTCGCTAATCTTCCGGGGATGCTGCCCGGTACCAATCCTGGAGATTACATGCCCGACGATGCAATTTTTGATACAATGGAGGTGGACACATTAAAATTCTAGCACGGGAAGCCTCTCGTCAAACCTGGTACTTCTCTAACAACGATGATGCGAAAATTCCATGATTGGTACATGGACATCAGCAGCAAGTCTGGGACGGATACTTTGACGGTGAGAGTTAAAGAGGAGCACGACCTCGTTGGAATTGATATGTTGTCTGTTCCATATGAGGAGTTCTTCCAGTTTTTTCAATCAAAAGGCCCTCGATAGAAGAATCATCACTTGCTACCGTCTATAATTACTACTTCTCTGTAATTAATTAAGTCTCTATATGTAGCTCAGCTCTTTCATTGCATGTATATATAATTATCCTCACTATATTATGCAGATTGAACATCACCGAATTGAAGAAAAGACAAATAGGTGATATTGGGTTCATTAACATGAATCTCATGGATGAATGGAGTGTTAAACATGATGCTAAGCATACCGAGGCCAACTTGCTTGCATTGCTACTTCGAAATAAAAACAAAGCTACAATACTCTTTCCTTACGAATACGGGTGAGTGTTACGGTCTTGTGCATATTAGGTTTCCCTTATTACTCGAGGTTATAGTAATGTAATTGATGAGTTATGCATGCGTGCACGACTTCCATTTTATTCTGCTAGAGATTAAGCTTGAGCAGGGAATAGTAATAGTCATAGACTCGAAACAGAAAAATCCCGAGGAGTATGCGACCATGACTAAAATGCTCGAGAAGTAAGTTCAATCGATCATTATCGCACCATATCGTCATTTTTGTTCATTTCCTGATATCAAGTAATTGTTTTCTTTGTCTGGCAGGGTTTGGAAAAAGTTCGCCGCACAAGCTCCGGTAGTGCCGGCGGAGCTGTGATTTAACCACCCGAAAGTAAGTACTACTAGCTAGTTCCCCACATCTCCCATTGATTCTAGCTAGTTTCATCAATACCATATAGCATGCTTGCTTGCCAGTTTGATTGACAATCTATTTCTTGTAAAGTGGTTGTGCCAGGAACCCAGGAATAATTATTGTGGATACTACATTTGCGAGTTCATCCACCACACGACCTATGAGCGGGGCTACTCTAAAAAAACAATATGAAGTGCGTAAGAAATAACATTCACCATTTTTTATTACCATCATTTGTGTTGAGTTTCATTCATATATATGTATTGACCCCCTTCTTTAAATTAGATGTGGCAGATGCGGGATGAACTCCTGCCACAAGATCGCATGCGAGCAATTCAAGAGGAATTGGTGGGATTCTTTCTTGACCACGTCATCGACAAAGATGGAGAATACCATGTGGAAGTTGAGTTCAGATGTTAGGGGATTGTAAGAGATCTTATATTTTATATACGTAGCCAGTAGCGTCGGATAGATATATGAAAACTTGTTGTTCGACCAATCTCTCGGAGAAGGAGAGGTCGATCACTTCTCTCTTATATGTTCATGACGATCTTCTGTACTTAATGGTTTCCTTCATTTGCTTACTAGCTAGCTAGCGTGTCGAGTCCTCTCTATACGTATAATGCGTAGCGTCGACCACACATGGAGATAAGAGAGGACACTTCTCTCTATTAGCTAGCTAATACAATATATGAAACCCATAAATGAACCCTACAAAACCCCCAAAACCCCCACCCCCCGCCCCCCTTGAGAAAAAAAACAAAACCCTCAGCCCCTGAACTGCTGACGTGTGGAAGCCTTTTTGTCCTGGTTGGTGGCACCAACCGGGACAAAAGGCCTTCCTGCCTGGGCAAGCCGCAGCGGCCACGTGGAGCCCCATCTATCCCGGTTCATGGGCTTTAGTACCGACCCTTTAGTCCCGGTTCGGCAACCGGCATAAATGGGCCTCAAGAACCGGGACAAATGGGGCTTTTTCTACTAGTGAGGTCGGCTAGATCAATCCGTCGAGGGAAGGCTGAAGTAGTTCTGGTTTCGGAAATCAAGGCAGTAAAGCTATGGTGTCATATAATCCTCTCCCCCTTGTTTTGTTGGCTTGTCAGTTTTTGCTTTGTATTCCGTAGGGTTTGATGGAATTTTTTTCTGAAGAAGTTGTGCTTTTTGGCGAAAAGCAGAACATATGCATCTGTGAGAAGCGCAACTGTGACTCCTGAAAAAGGAAAGGCACGGATGTGCTTCCAAAAAAGAAAAATGCATAGTTGTGCTTCCGGAAAAGGAAAAAGTACAATATGTGCCTACCCGAGAAGCACAACCGCTCTTCCGGAAAATGGAAAATCACACGTTGTTTCCCAAAACTGAAGTTAAAAGAACAACTGTTTCAGCTATTTCCCTCCTTTTTTTTGGTTTTCTTTTTTATTTCAATTTTTTTTTGAAAAAATTCATCAAAACCTGTTAACATAGGGTCTAGTTTCGAAGATCTCGATGCGAGAAATCCAACACTGGAAACGGGTCATGATTTGGATGCAGGGTTCAAGCGAAAAATCGTTTAAAAAAATCTAGTAATAGAGACAAAACTTCAAAGTCGTCACTTGTCACCACCAGAGGAGGTGGGAGTGACCTCCACAAAGTGTACTCTCTAACTAGTGAACCTGGAGGTAACATGGTTTGATCCTGATATAACGAAAATTATTCATGTAATATATTTTCATCGATTAAGACGTGCGGGCGCACTGATTATTAATGAAAACCACTTCATGCGGAAGCGAAAATAAGCTTTTACACATATGTAGGATAAATGATTTAAGTAACTGTACCCACCACGGCAAACACTTTATATACCACTGCAAGTCGAGTGCACCCTTTCTATGTTTCACTGATCGTTTCACTTCTTTTGGTGTCACACCAATTGCTACCAGAAAAAATTGCAAGGAAAAAGAGTATCTAGAAAGCTTCCAATCCGGAAGGAAAGGGAGGTGTGTTATGTGTACGATGTGGAGTCATCTATTGACGCCCAACACCTGCTTCGGAATTATTAACCAAACTAGTGCAAACAAAATATAAGGAAAGGGAGGTTATAGCTTGAGATTAGGAGACATCCGGAAGGAAGCGCTTAGTATTGATGGGACACAAAGTCTTACTGGTCCGAGGGTGATACCACACTGCCTCTGAAAAACCATGTCATCCTGTGCAACTTCTGGTGACACAGGACACTGGTGGAAAAAAGGCCTTTGGTCGCGGTTCGCAACTGCCATTAGTCGCGGTTGCGCAACCGCGACCAAATAAGCGCGACTAAAGCCCCCCACCTTTAGTCGCGGCTGCTTAAGAACCGCGACTAACGGCCCGTCCACGTGGGCGCCAGGCGGCCGTCGGGGCGGAGGACCTTTAGTCGCGGTTCTTCTGGCCAACCGCGACTAAAGGCCGCCACAGGTTTAGGGTTTTAGCCCCCCCCCCTAAACCTGTTTTCTGTTTAATTTGTATTGTTTTATTTCTTTTGTGCTTTATTTTAATTTTGAAGGAGTTTCATATATTTTACGGTACTACATACATGCATATGAATGTACAATTTCAAATAAATTTGAAATTAGAACCAAAAAGAATTCAAGAGGAATATACAATATATATTCAATATCATCGGATGACCATATACAATTTTGAACAAGTTTCCATACATGATTTAATGCATATAAAGTTTTACGTCCTCGTAATAGTGTTCTCCTTTAGGATGGAGGACTTCCCTGCTGAACCACGCTTTGACGACGTACTCGATTGTTTCGACGATCCGGCCGAGGGCTAAAATAAGAAAGAGTCGCGCGCGTTAGTACACACATATTTATTCAAATCAGTTAGTTTGTATTACCAGAGGCTCAATGTATATATATACCTCGGCGCCGGAGGTGGTTGCTACTTCCATTTGAAGATCGTCGTTTATCGACGTTTGTTCGGCATCATCTTGCTGACGGCGCCCTTCATCTTCACCGTCAAGGTTCAGATAAGAAGAGATATCATCTTCTTCTTCTCCGGTCGGCACATATAGAATATCGCCGTTTATGATGCCGAACATATGTGCTTCACCGTCCGGATCATAGTTGTCCATAATCGGGTCAGCTCTATCGTCCGCCATTATGTCAGTCCTGAAAACATGTAGTAAAAACAAATTAATTAAGTGAAGAAGGGTGGCGGTGGCGGTGGCGGTGGCGAAAGGGCGATGGCAAAAGGAGGGGGCGAGGAAGGGGTGGGAGAGGGTGTCGCGGTAGAGCGCGAGACGGGGCGGCAGACGACGGCGTCACGGAGAGGGAGGCGAGGACAACACATTTATAACCCTCGCCGTCCCCTCTCGATCCCTAAAAAAACACCGCGCGCATCACCGCCCCCCTCGCCGCCCCCTCTCCGTATATACGTTTTTTTGTTAATTATCAAATTTTACGGTTTTTTTGTTAATTATCAAGTTTTAAGTTATTTACCGTTTTTGTTAAACTAAGTTATTTACCGTTTTTGTTAATTATCAAATTTTACCGTTTTTTTTGTTAATTAACTAGTTAAAAAATTCTCTCTCTCTCTCTCTCTCTC
>LT934117.1:717789935-717807528 GCA_900231445.1 Triticum turgidum subsp. durum | reverse complement strand
CGGCTGCGCGAGTGACAGTCGGTCTATGGTCGCGGGCAACAGCTACTAGCGACGGGACGATGGGGTCGTTTTGCATCAATGTTGGTAGAGGATGCCGACGGATGTGCATGTGATGGTTATGTCTCAGATCTGGTGTGCCTTCTAATCTTCCTTCCATGGTTGGTCTTCTTTGATGGAAAGTGTGGCGCTCCGCATGGTTGGCTCTTTGGAGAGCATCACGTAGGCGGTGGTGGTTATCCCCGTGTCCGTGAAAAGGGGTGTTGCGGCTGGTGGCTTTGCTAGCTTTCTTCTTTTGGGAGTGGCGATGCCCAAGTCCGGTTCTGGAGGTATGCTCTTATCCAGGAAATCTTATGTCTCTCAATGTGGCACGGGTGAGCTACCAAGTGAAAGCTTCAAGATTTGGTGCAGATATGAGCGGCGTCCGTTGGAGCAGCTATCTTCTTGAGGGAACCATGGGATTTGGTACATGACGGCTGCTATATTGATCAGTTTCGTTCATATTACATTGGAAGAAGATGGGAGGTTGACAATGTCCTGGACAGATTTGAAGCCAAATTCAGAGACACAAACCATCCATCAGGATGTATCACCTGTGGTATGTGTTTTGCTTCTCTTATGCTTAAGGTGCTAGTAGTGTTGGCCTGAATGCTTCATGTGGGTAGCTTTGTCTCCTTTTGTTTCGCTGCATTGTATCAATGCTATGGTCTTCCTGTGCAGCACAACACAACATACATGCCAACCAATTGGGGCTGCTATTTAATATTTATTCAAGTATATTTCGTGTATGTATTGTTGAAATATATTGCCCGTCTTCCTCCATCAGTTCGGACTTTTGGATGAGTTGGCTGGAGCATGAATTCAATATGGTATCAGAGCCAAGAGTTCTTGAGTTCAAGACCCTGCCAACGCGATATTTAAAATAAAAGATCCTGCGGCCTACATCGATCCCACGTCTAAGAACTAAATAAGCCTAGACATGAGGGAAAGTGTTGAAATATATTGCCCGTCTCCCTCATCAGTTCGGACAAAGTGGGCTGCAATTTTAATTGCGCCAGCCGGGTCTTGAACTGAAGACCTCTTGGCTCCGATACCATGTACCAAGATGCATCAACTGGATAGGAAGGGGTATGCCCCTGCTCATGACTCGCCAGTGCAGCCTGCTTCTCATTACCCTTGCCATTGTTCCCGATCCCCAAGAAATCCTGCTTGAAGCGACGATGACAACGGGAGGCAAGGTGACCATCAAGCCCACACAGCTGGCAGGGGACCGGAGCACCACATGAAGGGCAGCAGGCACGGACTCGGCCTCCCGTGGATGTAGTGGTGTTCCGCGAGTTAGGCGCGGTCGGTGGAGGTTTGCCACCAGTTGGTGGCTTGTAGGGCTTGCCCTTCCCACGCGTTGCAGCGTTGGCGGAAGGGAAACTCGGTGTAGAGCGGCGAGCCTGGATGCGCTGTTCCATGGCAAGGAGACGCGCGTACAACTCACGAGGCTGGATGGGAGTGTCACGACCATTGATATTCTCCACCAAATTATCATACTCGTCACCCAGTCCATTGAGCACATAAGAGGTGAACTCCTCCGGACCAAGAGCCTTACCAATGGAGGCAAGTGTGTCAGCCATACCCGTCACTTTGTTGAAGTAATCGGTAACGGTGAGATCATTAAGCTTCATGACCCAAGCGCAGTGCAGATGGCGTGAGCCCGCGCCTGAGACTGCGAAGCAAAACTGGTATGAAGAGCCGTCCACGCGTCCCGAGACGTAGCGGCGAAGATGACCAGTGACGAGACCCCCTCCGTAAGAGAGGACTGGATGGCAGAGAGAATGGCCTGATCCTGAGCCACCCACGCATGATGCCCCGGATAGATAGTTATCCGTTGTCAGCTTCACAGGTATGAGATGTGCAAAATAGAACGGTGCATTAGGTACACCATAGTCTGAAGGCGGCGGCGCATAAAATCTCGAAGGTGAAGAACCACTCGGCAGCATGGAGGAAGCCACCAACTCTGTTGATAGACCACCGTAGGGCGCCGCGTACGAGGAAGACGTGCCATGAGGAGGCGCGGTTGTCGGAGCTGTCGGGTAGGCGTACGCCAACGGAGCAGCGGAGCCATAAGAAGCCGACAGCGCGGCTGGAGTAGGCCACGGATTGACCGTGGCAGCGCCGTGGGATGACGCTGTTGCTGCAGCGCCGAAGGAGTGGACCGCGGCCGGCTGCTGGGCGCTAGGAGCTGCATGCATCGGGGCCTGCTGCTGGGCGCTAGGAGCTGCATGCATTGCAGCCTGCTGCTGGGCGCCTGCAGCTGAGTGCATCGTGGTCTGCTGCTGGACACCGAGCGGCGCATGGGAGCTCCACCAGGAAGCCGGAGGGCCATATGCCGCATGCATGTTCGCGTACGGGGCGCCATACACCGCATGGCTTCCGTATGCCTGCGGCGGCGGCGGAATCACGCCAGTAGATTGGAACGAAGCAGCGCCGCCGTACTGCATGGGCCGCACGACCGAGTCGTTGAAGCCGGGAGGCGGTGGCGCGGCACCGCCATAAGGCGTCGGCAGCGCGGCCGCGTCGCTGAGGATTGGAGATGGCGGCGTGGGAATCGCCTGTGCGGCTATGGAGACGCCGGCCATGGAGGCCAGTGGGTTCGATGCCAAAAACGGAGAGACCGGAGCGGCCGGATCGGCGGCCGGGACAGATGCCATCGAGGGCGATCGTGATAGTTGCGGAAGCGATCGATCGACACCTAAACTGATACCATATAGAAGTGCATGCTCTAGCCAATGCAACCAAAAGACTGATCTGATGGAAGAGACTAGGCAGCACATTATACATCAACATGTATCACGTTTAAATACACAAAACTGGAAGTATATATATCACAGACAAAAATGATGCAAATAAGAAAAATCGACTAGAATAATATGTCACAGCCGAGCTGCCGAGGACAACGTAAATATGAAAAATCGACAATGGAGGTAATATTGTAGAACTACAATCAGTAATAATGGATGTAATAGGACAACCGAGTCAATGAAATAGTCCCATCTTAATAATAACAAAGTACCGATATGATTTCTGGCAAATATGAAACAGTCTCCATCTGAAAATAATAATATTAATAAGTCTCCACTCAATAATAACAATAGTACACCCAAAAGAAAATGCCATGTTCCAATCGGTTCGCTCGGTGATTACTTTGGGTCACCTGCTGGCGTAATGTTGGTCCCAGTACTACGTGTGTCCTTCAGATATTGCACCAAGAACTTTGTTATTTCATCTTCTTGACCACCAACACATAGATACATCTCTTGGACACTTTTAAGAGTCTCGGCCCGTAATCCCTTCAAATGGAAATGACTGAAACATGTTCGGTTCACTCGCTCGTCCGCCGCGGGCGACGGGCGAACCCTAGCCCACCTCACCTCCTCTAGGCCCCTACCCTTCCCTCTCCCTTGCCGCCGCTGGCATGGTATGTCGAGCCCTGCCCACGCGGCGCTGACGGCGCGGGTCAGTCTTCCGAGTAGGCGCGGGGGGTGGTACGGGTGCTCCTGATGTCGGCGGTGCAGCTCGACCAGAAGTGGTCCGGCTCGGCGGCGTGGTTCCCGTAGGCCTCGGTGTTCTTCGGTGCGGTGGCGCATCCGTTGGCTGCCGGGTGGCGCGCTGGCAAGGGTGTGGCTGGCAGCGCACACTCGGCCCAGATCTGGGCCCAATATGGGTTGGGCCGGGCCGGCTGTTCCTTCCTCAGAGGCACTACTCCTTGGAGGTCAAGATGGGTGGTGGTGGTCTCCGGGTGGTGGCGACGATGGCAGTGGGCGTGCTGCAGCACGGAGACAGGGCTTCGCGAGCCCGTCTGGGCTCGGCCGGGCCAGTAGGGGCCTATTGTGTCCCCCGCGTCCGCGTCCTGTTGGTTTCCATGATTGCAGCGGAGGTTGTTGTCGCTCGCTGGACTGCATTGGCGTTGTCCGTGGTACTCGTCGTCCCCTCCTCTTTCTTCTGGGCCTTATGCCGGTGACCACAGAAAGGCATTGTGGAAGGCGCCGTGGTTGTGGTGGCACATGCTGGTGGTTGGCACATTGGGTGGAGCACTCCGGATTGGCAGGTGTGTTGGTGGTGTTTTGGGGTCGGGAGAAATCCCTATCGGCATGTCCGGCTCCGATGCGGTGTCTCCTACGGGTGCCGCCTTTCCTTCCTGGAGTGCCTCGGATGTACCCCTTCCCCACCACCCTCCGCGTATTGGGAGAAACCCAAGGATCTGTCCAGGCAGCAGTGGCGTTGTCGTCGCTTTCCTTGTTGAAGGTGCTACTCAATACGCGGTGCTTTGAAGTGCTAGGATCGCGGTGAGACTTCTCCGGTGGGCGCAGCCGCTTCGCTTGTCTTCCTTTTCGTTGATCTGCTGGTGTTGGCATTTATTTCTCTTTTCTTTCTCTCTTTTTTCTCTTTGGGCTTGGTTGTGCCGCAGCCCCGGCGAGCCTGTTGTGTCATGTGCTTGGTCGTTGCTTTATATTATATAAAGCGAGGAAAACCCTTTATCATCAATTCCCTTCAAATGCATGAAACCGCATTTCAATTGTCTCTAGTGCTGGCCTTAACACTTCTATTGTAATTGCAAAGCTAGGCCTTGGCACCAGATTCACAAACAAGCAAAGCAACTTTAGACTCTTGAATCCTCCTTGTGGAACAATGTTCTCCCTAACAGTAAATTGTTTACTTTCCTCCAGGATGTCAACTATGTCCCTATCATCTTTCATTGCACCGATAGTAAAGATGAGTATAAACTATTTGGGAAGGTCTTGATGAGCTAGAAAGTCTCAGTCCGAAGAACTGTCCAACGATGTTGCTTCGAGGAGCGTACATGACGTCCAATGAATTAATAAATAAGAGCATTCATGATTGATTGCAAGAGACTTCCGACCAGAATCACAGAGGTACACAATTGCACAGCGTAATTCTTTGAAGTGTCAGTTGGTGCGCGTGGAGCTTGACAGGAAGCACATGGGGCATGTCCCACGTACCTATGCTCATACGGGTAAGGCCACGTCAGCATAGTCCGACGTGGCCGAACAAGTTCTTGCAATGCGGCCCTCCCTTCAGAACCTTAACCGCAATACATCCTCTCGAACTGGGCAGTCGCTGGTTGAAACGACGAACAGAGAAGGAGGCAATCGGCAACGATAACGAGGACATATCCACTGTGAGTCGACATCAGCAACGATGGCTCCCATCCGGCGGCATCACCGGGTCGATACCCAAATATGGTTAGGGCATGTACAATGGTTGTTAAGATAGTCTTATGTTAAGTCTTGCATGTAATTTAGAGATGACAAAAAAATGTGTATATAATGGGTCATCTCTTAGCCTTATCTTCAATAACTAGCCTTTCCTAAAAACATGGTGAGACATATTATGTTAAGAGATCATCTCTTGTCTTCTCTTAAATAAGAGAAGACAAGCCTTTTTTTATGATTTCTCACTCCTCCATCTCATCATTTATCTTATGTGGAATTGCTAAGATAGAACCATTGTACATGCCCTTAGCTTGATTCTGACCCGTAGCTGATTTGGTTACAAGTATTATATAATTAATCTTCTCACCAACAACACCTCATCATGACCAATAATTATATTCCAACACCTCCAATCCTTCCTGATTCAGTTCAGCACCTTTCACTTGTACGAGAAGATTGTGAGTGTAAACAGTGAAAGAAACAATATACGAACGTTTTTGACAATAGCGTAGTGTCAAAAACGTTCCTATATTATGAGACGGAGGGAGTAATATATTACCACAGTTGGAGTGTGTTTTGTCCGTGCACTCTACACTTTCATCTCATACGTCAAGTGTTAGCAAAAACAATACAGAAAAATATATAGGGAGGTTAACTTACAATAGGAGATGTCGGGAAGGGAATGCTTAGACCATGTAAAAAATGTGGGACGTCCAATCCTCCGGCGCATTTGCGTGGGAGCATGCCACGCTTTTTCTCATCTGACTGTGACACTTCATGACCTTGCTACCGGTAGTCATGTTGAATGTGTACCCCCTCTCGTGCATTTTCGTCTCAACCACTCACCAATGGTCGTCCAACCCCCTTTACTACGACAGTCTACATAGACATTTTCTAACTGCAAAATGTAGTAGTTGGACGTTACAAATAGCTTTTTTTTAGACAAACCGACCCACTCGGTCTATCAAACGAACATCCATCCCCCACTCGTCATTCTCTCACCATCTTCTAACTCATTGGTGAACATGATGATGGTCTTGGTATAGTCGTAGCCACTACCCGACGATTAAGGTGGGAGTCAACAGTGCACTAGGTTTTCCACTGGCTGCGAAGACACATTCTCTATGGGTCAGAGTAGTTCAGTTTTCCTAATTAATTGATCTTTCTCAAATATGGTAATAATTCAACGTAATTTCCATTACTGAATTTTGTTTGAGGTAATGAAATTTGTTACACATCAAGAGTTTTCTCCTTTGTAAAATTGATAGTGTGGTGTGATATTAACAACTCTAGTAACTTAAGCATATATGCCGATGATAAGGATTATGTATCATCAATGTTGGCACTGCTGATGGTTTCAAGTTGGTGTTTCCACCGCATGCTATTTTTTCCAAGTTCATTCAACGAACGCATGTCATTGTCTATCTTAAAGCTTGTATGTCACCATTTAAATTTCTACAAATGAGAAAGAGATTGATAGCAAAAGCAATAAATATAATGTTAGAGTTGTACCATCCAGGTAATTTACTGGCATATCTATTCTTCATTTACTCAATATTGGTGTCACATTGATCGAACTATAAATTTTTGGCAAAAGAAGTGACTAAGGACCACCTTAAAGACGTGAATTTTACAAAAAAAATGGACACTGCGAGTAAAGAAATTGATGAAAGTTGGTCATGATTATAAACAAATAATTTATGTTGTATCATGGAAGTAATTTGGACCCTGGTCATTTTAATGTAAAACTGAAAACAAATAGACTGCCCTAATGAAACAATCTCGATATAAGAACTACATGCAAACACCATAGGCTACTTGCTCAAGACTTGAGTCACACGACTATAGCTTGTGAATAGAAAAGACATTGTTAGTGAATATGTTGCTACTGATGAATAAGAATCCTATAACCAAATGACTATTTTGTTCTAATAAAGCTCAGGGTTAATTTTATATGTAGTACAAGACAATACAACCATGTCAATCTTTATATTTTTCCCTCGTTGTATCGAATCACATACAATTAATGATGATTGTCTTACCGTGTGAAAAAATATCATGAAGTTGATCTAATATAAATGTTCTTAGCAACCACCCAAGCCATGACTACCAACTTATATATCACCATGGTTTACTTCAATATCTTCATACTTCACTAGCCATTCAACACATTTCAGTTACAGACCATACCATTTTTCGGCACAAACAATGCAGAAGAATTACTTGGCCACCAATCGAGTGTGTTCGGTGTATATTCTGGAGACAATGTGGTTAATCATTTTTCTCTCATACACCTATTGTGAGAAAAGAAATATAAAAAGATGTTAATTTGTGAATTGAAGACATCAAGAAGAAGACACTTAGTCCGAGAGGATACCACACATTGTGATTGGTTGATGCGCCACCATACCGCCTTACAATACGTTGCACGTCTCTATGTTGATGTATCGAGCTCTAACCTACCAGCTACGGGAAACTCCTGTCTCAACAAGTCCTCCTCCGCTTGTCCATTGGATGAGTACTCGATTAAGGCATGGGCTTAAGAAGAGGATATGCGGTTGATTGGCTTGGGCCATGCATCTGGATCCCTTTAGAGTTCTCTGATCAAACCTAACATCATCAGGTGATGTTTGTCGATGCAGGGGTCAACGGACGATCCCATGCGTCCTTTCGCGGGTCCCTAATCATCATTGTCCCTATCCAAGTATGAAATATGGAGCTCGGCAGCACCGTCGGCATGGGCACTGGCTCTATACTTTCTTATTTCTTCTCTGCAGCCTCTCCGCCCGTCTTTCCCATGACGAACCTGTTGATCGTCATCACTTTGAAAACGAATGCTAGGCCAAAGAGCGTGCACTAGGATACAAGCTGCATCATAGAGGTGCCAGTGTCCCAGCTCGCCAGTCTGTGCATCGTTCGGCCATTGGGTATCCTCGGGCCCATGGGTCGGCTCACCAAGAAGGCAATAGAGGCTCTGAGCACAGTATGTATATACAAACAGAAATTGAAGAGCTCTCCCCTTAAGTTAAGTCCCCGACATATTCTCAAATACATAGATGCTTTGTTATGAAAACAACTTCAAGCAAAGAAATGGTTTCGTGAGTCTGGTTATTCTTGGGGCATAAGTAAATAGCTATAGATGACTCTTCATGATTAACCTTTACTATCTAGCTTTTGAGCTAGAAAATTAGCACCAAGAAGGAAACTCCAAAGGCAGACATGTCTCATTTTGGCAGTGTCAATGGCCTTCCTTCCTTCTCAACCTTCACCCCATGTGCGTCAACAACCTTCATTGTTCAGAGCCTTTGTTGGCAACAAACACGTGTTCTACTTTGTTCTTATGAATGCATGGTCTTCACTTGCATGCCATCTCGTGTAAAGACCATGTTAACAGTGTAGCTACAAGGATGGAAGAAAGTGTTTGTGACAACACGTGTTCACTACGATCTGTTGGTGTTTCTTGGTACTCGGTATTGATCTCCGCTTAAAAACCGTAGGTCTGACCCAGGTAATAGTGGTGATATTTCGTCCTTATCTAGTGAAGGCATTGCTTGGATTTGCTGGGCCATAATCTTGAGGGTAAAACACAGGATCTGACCATCTGTGATGGATCTGGAAATGGTGGCACTTGAGCGTCGGTCTCATACTAGAGGAGTTGATTTTAGACATCCTCGCATTGTCCATGTGATTTCAAGATATGATAGGTGGGGATAGTAATTCTTTTTCTTCATCTATCATTGTTTTGATCCCTTCGGTTGTTTCTCTTTTTCTTTTTTCCTGCGGCTAGGCATAGCTTTGGTCTTGCATCACTTTGGTATTTGTCGGCATGATTCTTTGCATGTGAATTGGTATTGGATGAATGTGTGCATCCTAGTCATTCAAAGGCCGTGTCCATGCTTATTGTGTTTGTGTCCACTTGATGCTTCATCTTGAGTCAATAACGTCTACCCTCTATTGGAAAAAGATTTTGATAACTTTCATTTCAAATGTTTTCTGGCCTGTAGTTTGTAGGTGTATTGCCTGTTTGAGTGGTAACTGATGAATTGCACTAATCGGATTCTATTATAGGTTTATGTTAATATAAAAGGGTGGGCGCGTGATAGTATTTTTACCGAAAAGAAAAAAAGGAAATCTATGCTAGAATAAAGAAGGGTCAAACCAAGGTCTCTAATTGTTTAATTTGTACGGTTCTTTAGATATTTTGGAGCACATGAACTAATTTTAACTTCTACGTGGGTCATTTAATTTTTAGCATTGAATCTTATATGAATTTTAATCACAAATTCTTCTACTCTATTCATAAGAGATTTTTCATTGACTTGAACCCGTTTTAGAATATATTTTTTCTTTGAGTGAGAGCAGACAAAACATCCACACAAACTATATCATATAGGATAACCGTGGTGCATGACTCTGAGATTCTGCACTTTTTAAATTCTGTGGATTAAGGAGGCTCTAAACTAACGATATCACTGATTTTGTACCAGCATTGATTTATGGTGCAATTCATCCTAATAAAAAGAAGGATGAGCCCACAAGCCTAACAATATTTTGGTCCACCACATAATCTGTTTGTGCTACAATTGCGATCTTTCCCTCCTTTATGCCATTTCATCCATTCATACACACTAGCCCCTTTCCACCACCTAATTAGTAGGAGATAAATGTTCTCAACAACCATTCTACATGGCCAACAATATATATGGCACTGCTGGTCGAATACTTCGGAGTCATCGAGGCTTAATACCTCTGATGTACACGTCGCTCATGAAAAACAATACAAGAAATAATGAAAATTGGGTTAGCATGAGGATAGGAGACGTCGGGAAGAGAGAGCTTAGCATTAAGAGAGCAGTATGCTTAGTTTGAAGCGAAGATGGGTGCTGAACCGTATGATGGTCTGATTCAAGAACCTCTGAAGAACCAAGAAGGCAGGGTCTAGAAGCTACTCGGGAGCTATCTGTGACTCCTACCTTTCTGGAGTACGTACCTTGCGTCTCTTGTATTGTGACTTTTTATCAAAGAAGTTGCTTTCTTACACATGCGGGAAATCTAAGGACTGTCGAAGAACTGAGGAGGGACGTGCATGAGAGAGGTAAAGGGAGAAGATATCGCCTCGATTTGGCCGCTGTAGAGAACACACACAAACTTGCACACGCACCCGCCATGCATCAAGCATGCGCACGCGCATACACCTAGCGTTTCATGACAGTGCGAAGAGAGCGAGCAGCATGGAACCGTCCTGTGCTCAGCATCCATCCTGCAGTTGACGCTCGCAATGTAAATACTTTTTCTCAATATTGGGGCTGTTAAATATCCGGTTACTATTAGTACAGCTTATGATAGTCAGTGGACAGTTAGTAATGGCGAGCAAGAGCACGGCAACCGACACTCACCATGAGATGAACAACTGCAGCTACACCATGTGACCGGGCATCCTCACCAACACAGCAGCCCACCACTGTTTTCGTGCTCTCCCAGGGCCAGTCGCGCACTGTGGCCATCACGAATGGCTGGTCCCGGCCGCATCTGGGGACGCACCACTGACGACTGCGACTCTGCCGCCGTCCAGTGCTCTACACGTGGCGCCGCACCACCGGCCACACTGTCAGATTAATTCTCACTTCGGACGGGGCCGACGGTTTCTACAACGTGAGCCTGGTGGTCGGCTACAGCGTGCCGATGGTGGTCGCGTCACCGGACCCGAACTGCGAGCAAAAGGGCTACCCCGCTGACCTGAAAGGACCGTGCCCACAGGAGCTCCGAGTCGTTGTGGCCAACATCAAGGTGGCATGATTGGACCCGGAGTGCACGCGAGACATTTTGGGTGGAGGCTTACTGCTGTAGCAGCGCCCACAACACGCCAGCAAGGGAGCTCCCACAGACCCCTGTGGTTCTTCAAGGCCGCGTGCCCGCGTGACTACAGCTACGCATGTGAGGATGGGAGCGTCTACAATGTCGTCCTCGTCCTCTCACAACAATCACTAATCTACTTCTATCACTGCTTCTCTTCTCTGTTGCACTTCCATCATGGCCACATCGCAGATGCTCGCATCCTCTACCACGACAACCGAATTATCGGCTTCCCATCTTCAAGGCACATGATCCTTGCGCGCTGGCACCCAGGCCGTTGTTGACCATCCCCTACACAGTTGGCTAGGTCATGGAGTGCTCTACGCACGCTGAACGACTGGGTGTGCAGGACAGCGCTGCAGTCCAGCTTCTGCAACAACATGCTCTTCAGCACGCTCACCCGGTCACCGGATTTACCATTTTAGTGCGGCCATGAATCAACAAAACCATGGACAGAAGCAACAATCCAGAAAACATGGTCAAAACGGCACCGCCAAAAAAGGCTAGGCATCTCGTACCTGGATTGCACGGAAACACACGCGCGCGCAGAGGCCAACACACATCAACCCAAACGTGCCTTGCAAGTCAACGATGGCCCACATACAACATAAATGGCTAAACCCACACACGAGAAACGAAATCACATTAAGAAAATTTATGCGAGAGTCCCACGGCAACACAAACTTTTCTACACGGCTTCATCCCAATGTAATACACGTGTCCGTGCTATATACACCAAGAAGTTGATATCAACCAAGTTGTAAACTATAAGCACGTAACCTTCGTCGGAAATAGGGGCTTTGGTAAGTGGAGCGAAAGCCTTTTTCGTTAAGCAATCTGCCGATCGATTTGGTGTTGTTTTAGATCAACTAAAATGTTTCCCACAGCCATGATGATGCCGACGGAGGAGACGGATCCGTGGTGAGGGGTGAGCGGAGCAACCTCCTGGCCGGCCGGAAAAGTGTTTACAACGCACTTCAGGGATCCTTCTTACAAGTAACTGCATTGCATATTTTCTGTTATTTCTTTTCTATACCGTGGCCTAGGTTTGAGATATGACATTTACTTGATCCGGTCCAATTTTGGCTTGATCTGTATAGCGTTGGAGTTTTGCAAGTTTCCATGACAAAATGCCTGTTAACATCCAGACATCTACTTTTTTTTTTCAATATTCCTATAGAGAAACACTCCTCTCTCTACCCCTCTCCCCCCCCCCTTTCTCTCTCCTCCATCCCTGCGGCTTGGCTAGTACTTATGAAGACATGTTCATCCCAAAATATCTCATACAGTTAATTCGTGATAAGTGTGCTCAGAAACCACACCTTGCATGCCTTAGAATTTATATACGGTGACCAATCGATCGAGTGTGTTCTCACAGTATATAAGAGGTCATCTGAGCCCCATTCCATCATACAGAAACTATTAGTAGAAGCAGTGCACGAAAAACCAATTTATAAAAGACCGAAAATTGAGTGAGTTCTTTTATTTGCCAAAGTCAATTAGGGTTTAACTCCTTTCTCTGATACACTATGTATTTGGTGGAGACAATTCCAAGGAAAAAAAATAAGGCTAGTTTGAGAATAGAAGGCGTCGGGAAAGGAGAGCTTACGCGGAGAAGAATATATCATATAGCATGTTATCATGCCCCAGCATGACACCACGGTGCCTACGACCACCACTTGTAATGGCATGCTTGCCTCATATGTCGCACATGGGGAAGGTGCAATTGAAGTACTGAACTCACAAGCACTCCAACGAACAGGGTTATCAGCGCATGTTCTCTCCACTAGGCAACATTAGCGTAGCCTCAGATGATCTGTCCGTGCTTTTTTTTTTGTTGCGGGCTACTTAGCTAGTTATCTTAGAAATGAGAGATATACATTATGTGTGACCTATACATACAGTGTGTATGCAAATTGGAGAGTTAGAGAGAGAGAGAGGGGATCGACAATGATTGTGTTCGTATGCGCGCGAAAGAAAGAGAGAGTATCGGCTGACAGAACGGGAGTGCGGGAGAGCGGAGAGGTCACGTGTATCCGTAGAAGATTCATATAAGTCATGATTCAATATAAATTGCATTCAAATATTTGAATTAGAGAACATGGTGTTTGCAATTCACAAATGAATGGAGATAGGTGTATCAAACAGGTTTATTAATTTCACTTTGAGCATGTGCATGGTGTCATATACTATAATAAAACATGCTCCCTGTCTTTTGAGCCCTCCTATTCAAGTGAGGTGTTCAATTTTGGATTTAGTCCATAATTTTGACTGGGTCAACGAGCTACTTCGTTCAATTGAGGCATTTCATTTTGGATTTGATTCACGATTTTGAGTAGGTCGACTATTTCTTAAATTAGCAGGTAGCAACCAATAGGTAAATCCACAGTTGTCCCGTGAATCATCTCGCCATCTAAAAAACAAGTGGCAAGATGTGACACTATAGAACTAATATTTCAAAATTTCATTTGAATTTACTTAGTACGGTAGATGTGGATGCTTCTTCTCTCTAAATTTGAATGAACCGCTAATACACTCTCTACTCGGTGGGAATCACTCGAGCAAATAAACGGTAGAGGAAAATTTCCGCCATATCTTGGACACGCATCAATTGGATTATTCTATATCGAGGGTAGGTTTATAACTTTGTCCATGCGGGCATTCTCCTCGTCCAACATCGAAGATTCCCAATAATTCAAAGCACGCCCTACTTGCCCGAAATCGTTGGCACCCACTATTTGGGAGAAGCAAACTTACCCTACAATCCCTGATGCTCAAGATCAGACCCAAGACCACAAGTCAAAAGACAGGGGAAGAATTGTAACGTTCCCCACATTTCAGACAAATGCGTGCTAAGACATGGTTTCCCCTCCCAATCCCCCACAACACCATATTCACCGCATCCATCCTTTCCGAATGTCGGAGCCGCTGTACCCAGGCTTTATGCACGAGGCCGGGTGCCTCTTTACGCATCTACTGCCTCGGCGCTGGTCCCCCATAGCCGTCGACCACTGCTATATATCTGCTTTCCCGCGGCCGAGAGCCACCGCAATCATGCCGGCCTCACCGAATCGGCAGACGAAGTTGTGTACTCCATTTGGCTGCAAGATAGGTCGTATACTCATCTTATTCACTTTACCTAGGTGTCAGTCGCCTACATTTTTATTCTAGGCCGGTCACTTCCCAATGGAAGGAAGCAGCACCCCTCCAGGAGGCGGAGCTCCTAGGCTACTGGTAGGTCGACGCATCAGTGCCTCAGTTTCTATCGTAGGGGTGCTTGGGATTGTAGGTTCATGGTGAGGGGCCGCGCAAGTTCGTCGCGGAAGGTACAACTAGTGTCAGATCTGGGTGATGGTGAGGCTTTGAGGTTGTGTGGGGTCAAGGTACTGCTGGCGTCGGATCTGGATGAAGGTGAGGCTTTGAGGTATAGCCGGGGACGGCGCAACCACGGCAGTGTGGTGGGTCTGGTGGCGTGGTCGAGGTCGGAGTTGTCCCGACCAGGGATGGTGGAGGCAGGCTCAGGGATGGTGGAGGCAGGCTGCTCTGCCAGTGGTCGCTGGCTATTCGAGAAAGATCCTAAACAGGGACAACTGGGAGGCATGAGACGGCCATCTAGCCATCCAGCCATCTGGCGCTTGGGTGCCTATTAGTAATGATGAAGTACTTTTCCCTGCAAAATTAACCTAAGAGACTCAATTGAGATAAATATTTTCATCAACACCACCTGGTGTGACGAGCACTTTATGTACTAGAACCAATCCAGTGTATTCTCTCAAAACGCGGTCCATCAGCTCCCGACTTCAAATGCTCCTCGATGAAGAGTAGAGTAAATAAAAATACTAATAAAAATAAAAATTCTTAATTATTTGGTGGCACACTTCGACAAAGGATTTGTGTGCTTGCAACAATTCATCATGAAATTACATTCGTGGAACTCGTGGCCAAACAATGATGCTCCCAATTGCTATCATGAAATTAAGTACTGCACATTTTTAGTAAAAAACTAAGGGCAGATAAAATTAAAATAAAAATAGGTTTTAAGAAAAACTTGGCCTAGAATCCATAGGCCGGTTGAGAAGAACATGCCATATGGACTTGACCCAACCTCAGACAACCACATGAAATGAAAACCACCGCCAAGCACCGCGGTGGAGCATAAAAAAGCAGGGACCGACCAGCTTTCGACCAGTCGCGTGCACCTCCAGCTGACACCACACCGTCCAGCAAACACTCCAGTTATCCCACCATAGACCAATATAGCCGCGAGAGAATATTAGGTGATACCATGGGAGAATATCAGGTGATACCATGACTCAAATGCTTCCATGATACCATTTTGAAAATTTCAATTTTAGACGTGTAAAAAAAATCAATTTCTTAATGTTCATCACATATGTGTCCACAATCCCTAAAAAATTCTGAACAAAATCTGAAATACACAAAGAGAAACAAAAAAGAGAAATCCAGATGTGAATAGTGTCGTTTTTGACACTATTCATCATTTTGTCCTTATTCACATTATTCATGTTGGATTTCTCTTTTTTGTTTCCCTTTGTGTTATTCATCTAAAATTGAAATTTTCAAAATGCTGTCATAGCCACATGCACTACACCTGTGGAAGGAAGCCCACCATCAAAGCACGCCAAATCTATAACATCATGTGGCTGAGCCGTCCAGCGCCGTTCCATACATGAAGCGAGACCACGCCTATAGGGGAGTGTAGGAAGAGGCAGTGAGCCTAAGACAGTAGTGTACTGCCAAAGAGGATGGGTATGGCAGCAAATACACACCAGAAGGATGGCCAGAGGAACACCCTGCACTATGGAAGATTGCATCCATGGGAGGAGGGCACAGTGTTCACATCAGCATGTGCGCACTACCACAGGGAGCTTAGGAGCACCGCCGGAACAACCGGCGAGGATGGGCAGCCGGCAGAAACAGTAGCAGACAATAGACCCTAGATTTACCTGTAGATAACGCGGGCCCGCTTGGGGAAGATAGTTCCCGCAGTCGTGAGCTGGCAGCGGGCTTTGCCAACTACTGTGTGCCGACTATGGCAATGGAAGGATGGGTGTTAACGGCACGACTAGGGTGTCTGCCCTAACCGCCTCCCTAGGAGACAAACTAAAGCTTTTTCTTTGACCGACTTGATTTGATTTGACAAGGTCACAAAAAGGATCATAAATTAAAAAAAGCACTATTGATAGATGTTTTCCCTTCCTCTAAATGAAAATTCTACTTATAAAACCATACTTTAATAATTGGTTGGAAATGTCAAACCCATCTCTCAATAACTCTCACTATTTGTCTCCATGAGAATTAAAATTCACCGGATATGAAATTTAATTGCGATAAATGCTCTCAGCAACAATACCTCATGCGACCAACAATTTATCCAGTACCACCCATCTAGTGCATTATCTCCATGCTTCACAAGCCATTGCATAATTTCTCATCCATCAGTTGTCACCGAAAAGATAGGAACATTAGCTTGAGAATAGGTGGCCTCGGGATGGGAAAGCTTAGAAATATAATGAGATCACTTACTGAGCAGTACTCGTTAACCACGAGGAGGTGCACTCTGTTCTTCAAACCTTCCTCCTGAAGCTCGACGTACTGGTCTCACAACGTTTCAGTTTATCCACGACGAGCTCGCCCCGCCGGGCACGCATTGAGCGTACAAAGGACCACCGTGCTCGGCAATGTGTAGTGCATAGCAGGTTCAGGCTATATCCAAGTTGACAGATGTTACACCTACAAGACTGTGCGTGTTCAATGCGACAACAAACTAGTTATGCCAGGTCCTACACATGTGGGTGGAAAAGTGCGTGTAGGGTGTGTGTCAACACCATGACACATATCTCTCACTCCTTGGACCATGCAATGCTCCTCGTTGTTTGCCGTGAGTTGGCGTCTCAGTCTATCGCCTTGGCTTTTGCGCTCTTGCCAGTACACACCAACCACCATCATATAGGGTGTATCATCAAGATGGATTTCTATTGACTTACAATTCCCCACTTTACACCAAAATAAACTAAGAAAAGGATTAATTTGGTAGTAGCCTGTTCTAACCCCTACTTCTAGTCGAGATACCGCACATCTTTGATTCGTCAATAAACAGTAACTAGAACCAAACCCAGAGAATTCAGCATATCAAACCGATAGGCACCAAAAATGATAGAACTAAGCACCTCTTCCCAAACAGCATCAAAAATCCATTGTATCCCCTATGCACGTACATGTAAAACTTTTGAAATACAAACCCACAAAACTAAGAAGATTTGCCTCTTTGGATCATGACTAAACAGCACAAAATCTCTCAACATTTCCCAAATATTGGCGCGTATAAATTTACAAATACCATGAACTACTGCAGGTAGGAGGAAGAGTAATATAGGTGTACTGTTCAGCGGAGTATTGGGTTGGTAGTAGGGTGACATTTTACTTACCGGCGGCTGCTCTAGAACAACATGCGCTAGTACAGTTTAGGCCTATTCACATTGTTCGGACCATCAATT
>LT934117.1:717691347-717780189 GCA_900231445.1 Triticum turgidum subsp. durum | reverse complement strand
GAAAGAGGAAAGTGCGGGCGTGCAAGTAATTAATTCAGCGCGAAAAAAGGGTTGTGCGGGCGAGCAGGTTATAATCAACATGATTTCGGGGAGGAGCAAGGGGATAGTTTCCGTAAGATGCCGCGTCACACGTGGGGCTATAGTTAGTTTTCCTTAAAAAATCATGATCATGCGATCCAGATCCAACGACGCGCGGGTCGTTCGGATCTGTTAGCGAATTTCTAGTCGACTGGAAAATAGCATTGTCGTTTTATTTATGTTGATATTATCCCATGTATTTCCCCTGTAAAGACCGTATCAAGCTATGCATGTACCCATACATGTCATATATGTATGCAAATTCGAATATGTTGTTGTAGAGTACACGTGTTACGTCTCGGAGAAGGAATCAACCATGTAGCATAGGCACGTGATTTACCTTACCTATATACATAAATTTCCTTTTGTAACTATCCTACATTCCAGATTAAAAATAATATATATGTAAATGATTATATTTTTTTAATACCCTTAGTTTTTTTTTCTGAAGACGCATGATTATATATGCTTGTACGTACCTCTTTTTATATTTTTGTTTGTCACAGCTATACGAATTTTAATTCATGAAGTTAAAAAATATATTCTATTAGAATATGTGTTCACGTACGTGCCTGTACGTACCTGTTTTTATGTTTTTTATGTATGTGATGACTTTGGCGAGCCTTTTTTTCTGAATTCTTGCTAGCCTTGTGTAAACATCAGATGCTTTCTTTCTGCATATGTGTGTACGCGTGGCAATGTATTTAGCACATCCATATTTTCCTATATCTTTATCTTTATCTAATAATAAAGCAAATTGGGTTTCTTTCGTCCGTCATGAAATTTTTCAGAAAAGTCCCTCTATTTTAGAGAATTCAACCCGCAGTCCCGTTTTAAGTTAAAACGAATCGTTTTTTCATATTTTACACAAAAGTTCCTGTGTTTTTTTGAAACCAACCCGCAGTCCGGATTTAAGTCACACCCGAACCGTTATTTTACATTTTTTGAAACCCCCCCGATGTTTTAGGTAATTCATTCGCGGATCATATTTAAGTCAAACAATGTTTTTTAAAATCATCCATATCTTTTAAACCGTAACTCCGATTCGAACATGTTATATATGAAATTTGATTAGAAAAATATGTAGAATATGGATATGAGATTATTTTCACCTGTTAAGTATTTTTAAATATTATTTTGGAATATATTTAAGTCAAATAAATGATTTTCTAAATTATCCGTATCTTTTAAACCGTAACTTCGATTTTACCATATTATATATGAAATTTTATTAGAAAAATATGTGGAATCTAAATATGATGTTAATTTTACCTGTTAAATATTTTTAAAATATCATTTTGGGAGCAAACTTATAATTTATAGCGTAAGATCCGTTTTCCTTTCGTACCGGCGGCGTCCCGGATTGCAAATAAACACCCCACTATAACAATATAGGGAAAAGAAAACATCGATAACTACACATGCATACCTCTGAAAAATATCGTAGGGGAAAACAACAGATTTCTCATCGCGAGAGTGAGAGAAAGTGAGAGAGAGAGAGAGGGAGGGAAGGAGAGGGAGAGGGAGACGCCTTAGGATTAAACATATTCAAACACATTTTTTTGTTTTGTGTGAACACCGAGGCCATCGCCGGCGAGGGTGAGAAGGAGGATAAGAGGCAACACAAATATGATGCCGCGCCAAAATAAAGGAGATGGACCAATTGTGGTCTTGGGTGATGGTTGTCGGGTTAAGAGTGTGTGTTATGTTTTCTCCCCCGTTGCAACGCACGGGCTCTTTTGCTAGTAATAATAAAGCAAATTGGGTTTCTTTCGTCCGTCATGGCATTTTTCAGAAAAGTCTCTTTATTTCAGAGAATTCAACCCGTTTTAAGTTAAAACGAATCGTTTTTTTTTCATATTTTACACAAAAGTCCCTGTGTTTTGTTGAAATCAACCCGCAGTCTAGATTTAAGTCACACCCGGACCGTTATTTTACATTTTCGAAACCCCCCTGATGTTTTAGGTAATTCATCCGCGGATCATTTTTAAACAATGTTTTTAACAAATATGATGCCTCGCAAAAATAAAGGAGATGGACCTATTGTGGTCTTGGGTGATGGTTGTTGGGTTAAGAGTGTGTGTTATGTTTTCTCTCCCGTTGCAACGCACGGGCTCTTTTGCTAGTATTTTCCTAAATAGGTACCTTGCCGTACAGGACATGGACTCTAATCATCTTTTTTTCGCTTTGTTAGGCTGGTTGGAAACGTGCACACGCAAAACAAAAAAGGCTGGCTGAAAACGTATAGGATAGAGACATGCATACGTACTTCTTTCCAACAAATCACAACCGTTCTTTTGAGTTTTCTTTTTAGGTTACATCACAGCCGTTCGTCTTCTATCGTTTTAATAATATAATAGATAGATAGATAGATAGATAGAAGATAGATAGATAGATAGATAGATAGATAGATAGATTTTCTTTTTAGGTTACATCACAGCCGTTCGTTTTCTATCGTTTTAATAATATAATAGATAGATATATTTTCTTTTTAGGTTACATCACAGCCGTTCGTTTAGGTTACATCACAGCCGTTCGTTTTCTATCGTTTTAATAATATAATAGATAGATAGATAGATAGATAGATAGATAGATAATAGATAGATAGATAGATAGATAGATAGATAGATAGATAGATTAAATCATGCTGACAATACTAACAATTGTAACCTAGTTATTAAAGCGTGAGCATGTTCTAATGATGGAACATCATATCTATGATCATTCTAAGTACGTCAAGGACATGGACTAGTAAAAGTGGATAAACCACCCATGGAATGTGCATCTCTACATGCTTCATGTGTCATTTTAGCACCTTCGTCTCTAGCATCACTCGTTAGTTTAGAGAATACAAGAATTACCAATTCATACACGACCACCCATCGATAAGTCTTTTCTTCATGGTAGCTAGTCATTGAGGATCATGTTCATGATCTTATTCTTCCACACTGACTTATGAAAAATAATGGAAGTAGAAACAAAATTAAAAAGTAGGTTAGAATGGGAGACATGATGAATGGAATATGAACAAGCACTGGCAGTACTGCTCGGCTACGGCAACACAAACTGTGCTGGTCTTCTATCCACCACATCCATGAAGTTCTTGGTGTGTCCATGACTAATACGTGAGGTACTTGTCGTAGGCTTGCTTCTACGATGATCGACAGAGTTGCTGGGACCGTCGTTCTGGGCTTTATTTTGCGGCCACTCTTTTACTTTCGTGCGTGCATGTGTTCTTTTTTCTTCAGGTCATTATGCTCAGATGATTAGCACTTTCCCTTCAGTATTTTTTTGTCGTCCTAGAGAGTTACCACCGTGCTTCCGGATGCATCTCTGTTTTCTCCGTTCGGTGTCTTTCAGGCTAAGCAAGATGTGTGTATCCCCGGACAAAAGATTCAGAAATCTCTTTTTTTCAGTCTGAAATAAAAAGGTATTTCATACTTTATTCGTTATTTAACTCTTCTTCATTGTGCGATCAAACTAATATTTAAGGTCAGTACTTATCCTTCCATCTAATCGGTAAAAAAAGTATTGTGGTCATGCGGCGGCAAAGCCAGTTAACGGTATTCATGGAAAAGATCTGATGATTGATCCTTACCGCGCCATGTGCATTTGTAGGCACGTGGCATTGGAGGACTACGGTCACTGTAGCACCACCAACCTTTTTTCAGAGGAGGATGACCTCAGGCCTCTACATCAGGGCGATGCATGCAGCGGTTTATTAGATATTCACCAAGACCATGCAAAATAATATATCAATAAGTCTGAAGCCACCTTCTTGACAATAACTGTCGCTACTCCAATCCACTTGATGAGGGGGTGCATATTGTCAGGGCCGCATACCGGTACCTCACACCAACGCACAATATCTAACTATGGAGGCCCCAACAAGGCCGGATAGAGCTCCGACGCCCGATAGAGCTCCGACGCTGTATCGATGTTTCTGAAGTGTTGCCAATGTCGCAATCCGACAAGCTCCAGCGTCACCCTTATTACAACTTTGCCAGTACGTGTGTCGCATGACAACTACCGCCCTGCTCACGGGCATCTGCCCCTTTTGCGGCAGCTCTTAGGAAGGTGCGTGGAGGGTTTGACAACGGCGATTAACAAGTGCTCGATATGCGCCTTGCTGTTGGAGGAACCAACCACCCAAGACTGGAATGAGAGACAAGGGAGGGAGATGGGAGAGAAAAGGTGTATCGTGTGGCATACCAGTGGCAGTCCCTCGGTGGCCTGGGAGCAGAGAGGCAAAGGAAGAGTGGTGAGTGGGACAAAAGAGTGCGTTTTTAAAAGATAAGATGAGACATGTGTCTGGAAGCCAATAACAAAATTATCCTATGTAATTTCAATAATTCTGGACATGTTTTCACAAACCATATTTGAAAAAAATGTACATCGTGTATTTGAAAAATCATCATCGTGTATCAGCAAGATGTTCTACGTATACACTGAAAATGTACATTGTGTGTTGAAATGCAGACATGTGCTGAAAAATAGAAGAAACAAATATTTGAAAAAAGTTAGGAAAACGGGTGAAGGAAAGCCAAGAAACAAAAAAACGAGGGAAATCAGTGAAGAAATGAAGAAAACAAAGAAGAACTAAAATAGATAAAACAAAAGAAAACCAAAAAAACTTAAGATAAACACAAAATCAAAGGAAAACCAGTAACTGAACGAAGAACACAAAAACTATAACAGAATGTACAAACGAGAAGAAAACAAGCAAAAACCTGCTCCAAAAAGCTACAGTATCGGGCCCGATGAATTACCGAGTGCCATAGGCGAGTGTTTCTTGGGAACCAATAGAGTGATGTATAGCCTTAGCGGTGGCTAGAAGGAAAAAATGGTGCAACAAAGTCCGCAGTCTTCACCTGGCCAGCATAGTTCTCGGAAACCACTCAAAAAAAAAACCTTAGGTCTCGGAATCTGGCTCCCAATCATGGGATGCGAAGCCTCATTATGGTTATTTTTGGGTTGTGCGGCCTCCTGAAACCACCACTAACCGGAGTGGCATATTTGGTTCCTATGCCGGGCCCTATTCCTACACTTACTAGGCCACACCCTCCAACTCGAGCGACTCTTTGTCTGGGTTATAGCGACACAGAGCAATGGCCCACGTTAGGGAGCGTGGTAAGTAGGCCAACCTATTAGCATTAGTTCACAAATTTTGTTCATTTTTTATATTTAAAAAAAGTGTAGCATTTCATAAAATGTCCTCATCTTTGAAAAGATTGTATTTAAAAAATTATCCAATGTTAAAATAACTATTCATGTAATTCAAACAAATGTTTTGTACAATTCAAAAAAATGTACATTAGTTTAAAAAATGTTCACATGTTTGACAAAAAATATATTCATGTTTTATATCTTTTAAGAAAATGTTTCAACATTTGAAAAAAGTTACGATATATTTGAAGTACTGTTCAGGAACATGTAATTGAATTTTTTTTAATCATGTATTTGAAAAATGTTTTACATGTGTAAACAAATGTTTAGACGTGTATTGAAATTGTAAAAATGTGTATGAAAAAACTTAGATTTGATTTTCTTTTAAGAATTTATATGAAACAGTTTCAAAATGTATAGAAAAAAATGTATACAAAAATGTCCAGTGTGTATGAAACATTTCTGATGAAACAACTTAAAAATGTATAAAACATATCCTGAAGTATACACAAATTAGACATCAAAAGATATACGTGAAAATATCTTAATTATGTATTTGATAAATGTTTAATGTGTTGAAAAAGTTGTTCCCAGTGTACACAAATGGTGAAAAAAAGTCAAAAATAAAATAAAGTAAAGGTAAAAAAGAAAACTGGTGAAACCCAAAGAGAGAAAAAATAAAAAATAAAAATATTTCTGCCGAGGTTCGCACTCATCCTGTCTCTCCAATCACATGAATCAAGATTGGCCAGTTATGAGGTCCTTTCCATGCAAAACTATGTATTGGCATAATTTGACATAAATATTTTATCAAACCCTCCATGACTACCCATTTATATACCACCATAGATTGGTCGTGTTCTGTCCAGTTTCCACAAGTCATTTCAGAACCTTTCTCTCCCAAGTTGTTGATTATTATGGAAACAATGCAAGAAATAATTTGTATATGACCAATGATCGAGTGTGTTAGTATCATCCTCCAGCGCCTTCCACTCCCACGGTTATGATGTTTATATATAGTGTGTTAGCAACCACAATGTAATTGGAAAAAAAGAATGGAAAAAGAGAAAATGGATGGTTCAGTTGAGAGTTTGTGACATCTGGAAGAGGAGAGATACTTTAAAGTATGTTTAATACTATCTTCGTAGGTTCATTAGCACCTACGAGAAAATGTCATGTCCGGCCACCATGATATTGGCCTAAGGGCCAAGACGACGCACTCTGGCTTCCACGCATGTCTGCTTCCAACATTGGCATGTCTGCCTCAGTATGAATGTTACCTTCATGGAGACGTGTGTGGTGCAAGTGTACATGACCACCCCATTCACACTCACACACGTCTAAAGCATTGTAGCTTTACCTTGCTCTGCTACCAACTAACTCAAGCGTACACGCTAGTCGTCACTCACCCAAATATTTTGAGGATGTAAAAATCGAGTGCACATATATTTTTGGCATTTACCAACCATAAATGGCAAGAGATGGATCCCTAGAAACCATATTTCGACGCAAAGTGCTGCAATGTGCCATCCGCTCAGTATATGAAACAAATTATCTATGTGCACATTCAGCGGTCTCCTTGTCTTGGAACGCGACAGGAACATGACTGCCATGGCATCATCGGCGGCTCTCTCCGACATAAGTGTGTCGGATGGTCGCCCTCTTCCTGCCACTGCAGCCGAAAGCTACCCAAGAGGCATTCTTCATTGTGTTGTTGTGGCAGCGTTGTTTGCTCCGACTTGTGAGTTTGTCTAGCTAGTGTTGGAGGATTCACGCCTTTGAAGCCATATTCATGTGCAAATATGTCAATTCAATAGTTCAATATAGAGGTTTTTTAGTTGAACTTTGGGTTTGTTAATATTAGTAAGGCCAATGTATTCTATTTGGGTTTGCACAAAATAGTGTGGGTACTGAAAATTAATAATATATAGAACTTTACTGGGCTGATAGATACAACCCATACTAGTTGGATTGTCTAGATCGTTGGGCCACGTCAACGTAGACCAGGATACGTTTTACACGGTGAGGTGGCCTGGATCGCCATCATGCACAGTCTTCAGGTGAGCTAGCACTCCTGTCCTCCTCCTTGCTGCTTCTCCTCAGCCTGGCTTCAACTTTAGTCGTGGTGTGATGCTTGGAGTTCTAGCCACCCGGATGTGGGGAATAAGTTACATTTACAGTACTCAAACCGGCTCTTTAATTACATGCCAGCCTTCATAGATTTGCCCAAGGTGCTTCACATTATACACCACACATGGCTATGCAGTGTATCTCATTGAGAGAATGTGGTTCGAGTAATGCCGAGCTCGCACATTAGGTGGAAAAACTTGGTGGTCTCCTCGGACATCGGTCTTCCCATAGGCTGCGATAGTGGCTATTCGGCTATGGGTGTTGTTTGTTAGACTCTACAGTTATCCACCTGAGCTATTCTCTTGGAGGTGGTCCTAATCAATGGTTATCCACCCATGCATCAAGATGGCCAACGATCGAGTGTGTTAGTATCATCCTTCCGCGCCTTCCACTCCCACGGTTATGATGTTTATATATGGTGTGTTACCAACCACAATGTAATAGGAAAAAAGGAATGGAAAAAGACAAAATGGATGGTTCGGTTAAGAGTTTGTGACATGTGGAAGAGGAGACACTACTAAAAAAACGGCTATAGCTAATATGGATATTAATAGTGCACCATGTATGTGGTGCGCCACTGCTATATAGGAGTGGCGCACCAGATATAGGTGCGCCATTAATGGCCATATTACTAATGGCGCGCTTGGTGTGTGGTGCGCCATTACTAGTTAGTAGTGACGCACCGTGGGTGTGGTGCGCCTCTACTAGTTAAAACTAGTAATGGTGCACTATCCCCTGGTGCGCCAGTGCTAAGTCTGGGAAGGGGTGTGGGGCCAGGACAAAACTAGTAATGGCGCACCACACACCAGGAGCGCCATTAGTAACCCTGGTTACCAATGACGCATTTTTAGGAGGTGCGCCATTGATAACCTGAGAGCAGCTAGATATTTTTGACAGCCACCTACCACACTCACTTTCCTCACTTCATTATCTCCACCTCTACCAAGCTTGGTCTCGTCTGGCTCCTCCTCCTCACCTCATTTGCACCATAGATTCACCCAGATTAAGTGGTTAAATTTCCTTTTTTGATAGGTAAGTAAGAGGAAAGCTTTCTTTATGTTGTAGATCTACTTTTTTCTCCCTCCAACAACATACACACTTTTTATGTCCTAGATCTACGTATGTTTGTGGTGTTGCATATGTTTGTGTTTGCATGTACCGGCATTTGAAATGCGATAGTTGCCAATATTTTGCCGGAATGTTGATTCATTTCCTTTCGGCGAGAATTTGGCACTATGCATTCTCTTGGCCCTATTTTTAGGCAAAGTCATGCCAAAAAAATTTTTGGTTCTAAAATATCATTTTGCTCTACCCCGCAGGCGACCATGGTCCGCATGATGACCGAAGGCATCGTGAATAGGTTTTTGAGCTCCGCGAAGGCCGAGACGCTTCAAAAGAACGAGACGGAGATAAGATGCCTGTGACGAAGATGCAAGCTGAAGAGCCTTATGGACCCGGATTCCAGACAGGTGCGGGACCACCTGCTCGTGCGTGGTTTCATGGATGGCTATCGGTGGAAAGGTGATGAAGATGATTACGAAGTGGTCCATGGGGGCCGGGCAAGAAATAAGGAAGGGCAGCAAGACAATAGCGGCGAGCGCGGGCGAGAAGACGAAGAATCTCCAGGACCTGATCACGAAGTAGATGCAGGACACGGTCATCATTTAGAAGATGTCGGACATGATGATGAGGAAGATCAAGACGAAGGGCATGATCATGAAGATGAAGATGACGGAGCAGACGACGATGGACCACCGATGGGCTGGGTGCAGGACCCTCATATTTCAGAGCTGCTTCTCAAGCAGACGGGTAACGCAAGAGCTGCCGCCCGAGAGAAAGCCAAGCTGGATCAACTAGAGATAGACGCGGTCACTCCATTGTATGAAGGATGCAAGCCCGAGGATACCTGCCTGAAAGTAACCCTCATGGCTCTGGATATGAAGGTAAAACACAAAATGACCGACACATGCTTCGACGAGAACATGTGATTCTGGCACGAACGTCTTCCCAAGGGGAACAAGTGCCCGACCAGTTTCGAGGAGGCGAAGAAAATCGTGTGTCCTCTAGATTTACAGCACGTGAAATACCATTTGTGCATGAACAGTTGCATCATTTATCGGGACGAGCACGCGGAGTCTACCATATGTCCGGTGTGCGGCATCACTCGATACAAGAAGAGGAAGAAAGCTCCTCGAAAAGTGGTGTGGTACTTCCCAATCACTCCTTGTTTGCAGCGGTATTTCGCGGACCCTAAGCTAGCAAAGCTCCTTCGTTGGCACACGGATAGGGAGGAGAAGAAGCGAGAAGATGAAGGAAGTGATCCGGAGATAAATAAAAAAGACAAGATGCTGAGTCACCCTAAGGATGTGAGCCAGTGGCAAGCGTTGAACTTCGAACACCCAGAATTTGGGGACGATCCAAGGAACATCATGCTGGGCGCGAGCATCGATGGAGTCAATATATTTGGCATCCAGAGAAGCACTCATAGCACCTGGTCCACGGATTTTGTGCATGCGTCAGGTGCATGAATGACACAACGTATCGCCAACTAGATAGAGATCCCGGGTCTTCGAAAACCGTGTTCATGGGTCACCGAAGGTGGTTTCGCGATGATGACTCATGAAGAAAACGCAAGGATCTGTTCGATGGTGCAACCGAACCCAGAAGACCCCCACGTACGAGGAGCGGCGAGGAAATAGACGAGTTGTTGAAAAATTGGAAAGAGTGCCCACCGCCGGGAAAGAAGCGAAAGGCACCAGAGCCGCTGCTGAAGGTATGGAAAACGAGGTCTGTTTTCAGGGACTTGCCATACTGGAAGATCCTCCGTGTGCCTCACAGCCTTGATGTCATGCATATCACGAAGAACGTGTGTGAGAGTCTGCTTGGTACCCTGCTCAACATGCCAGAGAGGACCAAAGATGGGCCAAAAGCAAGGGCAGACTTGCAATCAATGGGCATCAGGGCGGATATTCACGCAAAACGCCCTAATGATGATGATGATGATGAGGCAAAGGACACGGAAAGTCATTGGAAAGGCAAAAAGGCCAAGAAGATCAAATATGACTGCCCTCCCGCATGCTTCACTCTAAGTCAGAAGGAGATCGAGCAGTTTTTCATCTGCCTCATAGGAGTAAAACTTCCTTACGGTTACGCGGGGAAGATAAGCAGATACCTAGACTCAGCGAAGCAGAAGTTCAGCAGGATGAAGTCTCACGACTGTCACGTGCTGATGACGCAGATACTTCCAGTTGCAATCCATGGGATCATCGACGCGCACGTCCGTGAAACACTATTTGGCCTATGCAACTTTTTCGACGTCATATCTCAGAAGTTGGTTGGCGTGAGGCAACTCAGAAGGCTATAGGAAGAGATCGTGGTGATACTATGCGAGCTTGAGATGTACTTCCCGCCCGCATTCTTTGACGTTATGGTGCATCTGCTGGTCCATGTCGTGAAGGATATCATCCAACTCGGGCCGACGTTCTTGCACAGCATGATGCCGTTCGAAAGGATGAATGGTGTCATCAAAGGATACGTTCGCAACAGGGCACGTCCAGATGGAAGCATAGCCAAGGACTTTCTGACCGAAGAGTGCATCTCCTTCTGCACGAATTATCTAGGCATCGAGAACCCCGTTGGTCTGCCCGTCAACAGGCACCTTGGCAGGCTCGCTGAATGGAGTCACCGCGAGGGTCGCTGCGAAATGCATGTCGACTTCAAGGGTTGACTCGCCGACTTTGAAAGAGCAAACCTAGTCACGCTACAGCACATAAACGTGATCGATCCTTGGGTGGTAGAGCACAAAACCTTCATTGAGAAGACGTACAATGGCCGAGGCCAACAGAGGACGGACGGAGATATAATCAAAGAGCACAACTCATGTTTCACGCATTGGTTCGAGGACAAGCTTCTGTCGTACCCTTTACATGAGGATTCTTCTGCAAAAGAAAAACTCGTATTCGCCTTGTCACAGGGTGCCGAACACAACTTGATGACCTATGAGGCATACGATATCAACGGCTACACATTCTACACCGAGGGAAAGGACATGAAGAGCGATTATCAGAACTCCGGGGTAACGATGGAATCCTACACCGGTAATGACAACGACAGATACTATGGAAGGATCGAGGAGATCTGGGAGCTGAGCTAAGCTGGAGACAAGGTCCCGATGTTCCGTGTCAGATGGCCCAAGAGCGTCCTAAAAGAAGACCAGTATTTCACCACCATGGTTATACCCGAAGCCAAATCCAAGACCGCGGGCGCAAACATCACCGCAAAAAATGAGCCATGGGTACTGGCTTCCCAAGTGGACCAATGCTTCTTCATTACCGACCCGTCAAAGCCCAGTCATGTTGTCGTGAGGAGAGGCAAAAGGAACATCACCGAATGGATGGAGTCGCCAATGAGCAAGACTTCGACAAGTACGGCGACCCGAAGATGGAAGATGACGACGATGATGAAGTACCATACACCACAAGAAGAAGCAGGACAACCCTACCTAAAGGACGTCCGTTCAAGAGAAGAACTCCATTTACGAAAAAGAAGGGCAATAAGATTGTGAAAAGATAGCTAAGATCAAATAACGACGTGTCAGCCGCGCGTGTGTGTGTTAGTGGCAAGCTCAATTATTACATGCAACTAAATTATTACATGTATCACTTGATTTCAACCATGTCATCTAATTCTAAATTTTTGCACAATGGTTTTATCACTCCATTTGCATTTTCCTTTTCTTTTATCTCAAATCTTAAATTATTACATGCAACTAAAAATCCAAAAAAATAAAAAAGGTTAGTAATGGCGCACGAGGAGAAGGTGCGCCATTTCTATCACGGTGTTTATGGTGCACCCCTAAAAGGTGCGCCATTGATATACAAATTTTTATGGCGCACCCCTAAAAGGTGCGCCATTGCTAACCCTCCCCCCACTAAAACATCCCAAATCCCCAATCCCCAATCTCACACCTCTCTCAGCCCTCCACCTGCTGGCCCCGACCTGCGCCGCCGCACCTACCTGCGCCGCCGCCCTGCCTCCCCGGGCCACACCTCCCCACTTGCCCCCTCGCGCTTCCCCTCGCCCTCTCCGCCTTCTCCTCTTCCCAAAATCCGCGTCGGCAACCCGCGCGTGACGCGCCCGTCGCCGGCCACCTCGCACCGCTGTGGCAACTGTCGACCTCGTGCCACACCGATGTGCCCAAGCACTCCACCTCCCTCGACTACGTCTCCCCGGACAAGCCGCAGGACGCCGGACGCCCCCGAGACGCCTTCCCAGCCACCGGCTTCCTCCTCGGCCCGGAGGACTCCGTCGACAATTCGCTCCGGCGAGCTCTCCCCCGAGCCTGCTTTGCTCACCTGTAGGTCACGGTGAGCTCCTCTGTCGATCCCCTCCTTTTCCCCTTCGGTTCACCGCCGTTTGCTGTTGTTTCCGAGCTCGTCCGAGCTCCTGAATATGCATACGTACGTGTGTGCGTGCGTGTTGTGGTTGCTTCTGTGCGTGCACTCCGGCCTCGCCGCGGTCTTCTGCTGCTCCGCTACGGCTGCGGCTTGCTGCTCTATTGGCCGCCGCAGCTCCTGCTGTTGTATGTTGCTGTTGCTACCGGTGATTGCTTTAGGACCAACTAAAGGTTATTCTAATGTTGCCAGTAATTGCTGCTATCCCTTTAGTTTCTCCTATGGTCATGCATGCTCTTGCTTATGTATCTGATTTGGTGTTCTGGTTTGTGTAAGAACTTGGATAATGCCACTATGTTATTGACATCCTACTGTATGTAGTTCAAGTGGTTCTAGGTTGTTTGTACTGTTGTTGGCACTATGGATATAGTTGCTGGTTTTCTTGTACTGTTAATTGTGCTATTGTTATCAGTTTTGTAACACTGTTTGGATAAAAGGCATGAATTACTAGTCTAAGGCTTTACTGATTGTGCTCAGTACTATTGTCATGAGGCATGCTACTTTATTAGTCAGTATGCTACTGCTTTATGTCACATGTACATAAAGGTGTCACTTGACAGCTTGTTTATACTGTTATATAGTTTTGAAGTTTATTTAGGTGTGAACTGTAACTCCTGATTATTGGCAATTATCAATCATGCTCAATATTGTTTCATTATTGGCGTCATATAATTTCTTATACTTTAATTAAATGTTGAATATGACTGCTGGTTGTTACTGCAGTTTGGTCATGACATATTTTGTATTTCTCTAGTATGTTCCACTTAATAGTGACGGTAGTACTGCTATTTTCCTTGTGAGCACACAATCCGTATCCTTCATTTTGTTTGGCTGTAATTTTACAGCATCTACTTTCCCCCGGTTCACACAACAACATGTTTATAATTGACTTGGGAACTTAAATAAATTGCTCAACTGAAGAATATTAATACATTGTGTTTGTTCACAAATTCTGGAAGACATTGATATATGACAACAGTCGAGTCTTTGTTGGTTAAGTGGTTAGCACAGCTGGGAGCATTAGTGTATGAGGTGTACTAATTACAAAATAGTAGCAGTGAGGCAAGGCCTAATAACTAGAGGTAAACATAACTATAGGTAAACCTTTCCTCTACATATTTTGTTTGGTTGATTGCCTGGCATGAGCTAGATGAAATGATCCGTTTGCTCTATTGATTCGAGTGGATGTGGATGCTTGATAAAATTATCTTATGAAATGATTCCAATGCTGGCAGCTTCTGATGTTCCAATGCTGACAGCTTCTGATGTGAAATGACCCCTTTCTCCTGAAATGTTGATTAATTTCCGTTTCGGTTGAGAATGCGGCACTCCTAGGTCAAGAAAATTAACAAAGGTCATGCCCAATTTTCTTGACCTAGAAGGTACCCGATTCTCTACCGAAACGGAAATATTCCTGTAAGTCCGAGAAGAATAGTTACTACCTTGATCTCATCCAATAACTCTAGTAGCCTTTTTTCCTATTTAGAGCGAACATGGCCGACAACGATGAGGCCGGCGGTTCAGGTAAGCCATTCTGGCAGCTTTCCTAGGAGATGGAGGAAGAACCTCACGGCTATGAGGATGCCGCGGAAGACACCGATCCCGACTACACAACCCCTAGTGGCGTCGGGGATGACACCACTAATGGTGCTGCCGGGGATGCCACCACTGATGATGGCAGTGAATGCATAGATGGCAGCCAACCGAAGAGGCAACGGAAGGACCGGCGCCTGAACGTGCTCGTCACCGTCAAGGAGGAATTTACTGAAATGTCCTCCAGTGGGCATCCAACGGTGCCCAAAGAATTAGTCAGTGGGTACGCGGGACCACTCGGGTGCATTCTCCGGAGCACCATCTCGATCAACACCGAGAACCTAAGGCATCGTGACCGAGGGAATTTGCACAACCTCCTCTTCACGAAGCTGCACGAACGATACAAGTTCCCCGGTGACTTTGGAAACACACGCCTCTCAGGGAATCAAGTGAACAGTGCCGCCCTCACGAACATGAGCACGACCCTAGCTACTTGGAGAGCCGCGGTGAAGAGAAGGATTCTAAGTGGTGATAGTTATGAGAAGATCAAGGAGACAAATCCTTCGATCAGTGAAGCTGACTACCTAGAGTTCAAGATCAAGTGAGAGAGCAACGCATCCGCGGAATCAAGTCAGAGGGGGAAAGATATGCGGGACTTGAACTTAGGGGTCCACAAACTCGGTCCCGGCGGTTACAGAGTGGCAGAACCTAAATGGGACAAGGAGGACGCGAAGCGTGCCGAGCAAGGCCTACCGCCCCTCTTTAATAAATACCATGAAAAGCAGCCCAGGAACTATGTTAGGGCCCGGTACAAGGTGGACCCGATAACAAAGGAGCTTACCACGGATCCGAGGTGAAGGCGTTTGAGCTTGTTCTGGTAAGGAATACACCCCCGCGTAATTAGCTCCATATGGTTGCATTCTAATTAATGAAGCCAAATTTCTAAATGGTTCACGTTCCTTCCACCGGAAACTGAAAGCAGTAGCATGGGGTCTCAGAGCTCCCCGTGTGCCCCTTGGGACACCACTTTAAATAGGGCGTTGAATGTAGTGAAACACAAGGATAAGTTCAGTAAGCCGTCGTCAGCTGGTCGTGTGGCTGGCAAAGGCTTGTCCACGAAATGGCCGGAATACTATAAGGCTGGGCTAAAGGAGAGAAAGACCATCTCGGAAAGCCAGGAGCGCAAGGTTAAAGAACTCAAGGCACAAGTGGAGCGGATTTCAGAGATAGTCCAAGAGGAAGTGCGAGACCTACTGGGAACGACGATCACCGCCATTATGCCTTGCTTGCTTGAGGGGCTGCGGGGGTGGATTGCAGGCGGCCAACAGGGGCCGCCCCCGATTCCCAGCTTCACGGGCAGTAACTCGTACTACGTGCCGGCATAGGTGTCTCCAGCGGAGGCGGCATTGGTGTCTCCGGCGTCGGCGTCGGCATCGGAGCTTAATGAACCCGGGTGTGGGAAGACTACGTCGGCCGGCACCTCGACAGCAAGCGGCCACTCCGTTACTTGCACGCCCGCTGTTGGCGGTGCCTCGACATTAGCCGAGCTCGACGCCATCACGGTAACTAAGCCTCCGCCGATGACTTCATCTCCTTGCCTTTGACTGGGCATCCCTGACGCCCTACATGTTTTCGCAGGGTGCCGCCGACGTTCCATGCACCCTCCTACACTTCATGGATGGCGAGTTGATCAATGTCGCCAAGGCCAAAATCGTTCAACCGGGCAACCGCGTGTTCCATGGTAATCCGATGCCACCCACCGTGTATAGGGTTCAACTGGTTCGGGTGCTGCGGGGCTGCGATGACTTGTTACCTCTATTTCGACCCCCTGGGGCCGACGAAGATGATGTGATGACCCTTGGCGCCTTCTTAAGCTGCACCCTGCTTTGGCCGAAGAGCCATATTCGTTTGGGGGCAGGGGACACAACCCCACAGACAACACCGCCAGTCGTGCCGGCACAAAGCCATGGCAAGACCGCCGTAACGATACCGTCGTCAGCTGATCCGGACATGCATATGGCACAGGATTCGGACGACAATGACGGTACATTTTCCAACATCAATATGTACTTCAACGAACATGGGTACAGTGACGAATTGTTGGGGCCTCCTTCTCAAGAACCCAACCCTGCAAAAGATGACCGCGATCTAGCTAGTACCACAGAGAATTGCAACAGGCATCGTCTGGCGTTCATTTCTTAGGAGACCCCTCCAGCTGTCGCCTTCACCGAGACTCAAATAGCCGAGGTGCAAAATATTATCAGCCCAACACACTCAAGAAGGTGGTCTCTGAGCAGAACTCGGTCCCATTACCACAGAAGAAGTAGAAGGGATGAAAAGGAAAAATAACAAGGGTGCGAGCCAGCCGGCACCGAGTACGATCCGTGCTGAGGACGGGCCACCAATACCTAAGGATATCTCGAGGAGGGTGCATGCGGCGGGTAGGCCGATGCTATCGACTAATCTGCTCAATGCTGCAACCGGTGCTATGCGGAGTCTGCAAGACTGTGTTCTTTCTATGGAGAAGCGGCGTCTCTCCGAGAATGATGTGGCATACCCGGTTTTCTTGGCCAAGGTGCCAGAGGGCAAGGGCTTTGTCGATAGCACCATCAGGCGTATGATCGTCTTGTGGTTTGATGACATCTTCGCTATGTTTAACTTCATCCGCTGCACTACACCTTCATTCGGCTATTTTCGCTCAGTATGGAGATGCGGATCATTAGAGACGAGACCCCGGACATCATGATAGTCGACCCCTTCTACATGCGTGCCAAGATCTTGGGCAGCCCTGGGGACGGGCAAGTCGCGAGTTCATACCTCGAAGGCGTCATTCTGGTGAACCCAGATAAGGATAACTTCCTCGTGCCTTACTTTTCCGAGTAAGTCATCCCCTCACCGCCTCGTAACATATGATTTCTTAGATTTCGATCGTTCTTTTTTTCTAACATTCCGTGTTTTGTGCAGTGACACACATTGCACACTCATCCTCTTAAGCCCGAAATATTCCATGGCCATGTATTTCGACTCGGACCGTCAGTCGAAGAAAGGCTACATAAATATCAAGAAAGTTCTTGATGATGCTCTCCCTGGTTACGCCAACTCTGGAGGCACCTTCAGGAGGCCAATTTGTAGGTACATCAAGCACGTGTTCACCCATGTAACGACGTTCCCCTGCGTCAAGCAGCCGCCTGGCAGTCAGAAGGATGCCTACTACGCCCTCCATCACATGCGGGCAATCGTACAGGACCATTATCACCTTATGCTACCAAATAATCTCAAAGACTGGGCCGCACGCTTGTCGGCAATCCAGGACGCGGACATCAGACAAGAATTCTTTCACATCCAGTCGGAGTTTGCGGAAATCATCTTCCAAGATGTCCTTCGTACCTCGGGGCAGTTCTACCTCAAATATCAACCATCCAACAGTGAAATAGAAACAACGCTGCAAATGCAGGCTGAACAACCGCACATTCATGACCATCACGATAGACAGCGGCTTCATCCACACTCCGGTCCCTGAGTTGAGTCGAAAGTATTGATGCTATGAAGTTCTGAAATATCGATTAGCTCATGTTGTAATTAAACTTTAATGAACTTGTATGTCTCTTTAGTTTGGACAGTCGTTCAACTTACATGTAATCAATGCTATTTATTAGTAGGACCATGAATCATGCTATTAATGTGTTGCTTTTCTCTTCCGATCCTTTTGTTGCAAACTTATATATTGCTTATATATTATATGTGAATTGCTACTAACATTTTGTTTGTCTAGTGCATAGAGATGCCGTCGTATGTCGTGTACAAGAGTAAGGTTCCCGGAGTCTACGACGACTGGGAGGAGTGTCAGGGAAAGGTTCATCGTTTCAGCAGTAACAGTTACAAAGGGTACACCACTAGGGCGGAGGCGGAAGCTAGATACGCGCGCTATCTAGCGGGAGAGAGGAGGGAGCGGAGGAGGAACCGGATGAAGACCAGTTTCATTGTGATGATGCTCATCGTGACCGCAGCTCTCTTCTATGTGACGGTAGTTTAGATGATCGATATCGACTTTGTAATGTGACGACAAACTCGGCTAATATGATGAACTTTGCTAATGTCTCGAGACCTAAACTTGGCTAATGTTTGAACTTTGTTCGCTATTTCAAATTTGGAAACTAATATGATGAATTCTATTGTGTGATGTTTATATTTTGTGTTGTAACGTATTTTCTAACCTGTGCAAATACCAAAAAAGCCAAAAAAAATCCTAATATTCATAGTGGCAAATATGGCCCCCAGTAGTGGCGCATCATATTGAGCATTAGTGGCGCACCAAGGGTAAATACCAGTGGCGCATTTTGGGGCATAGTAATGGCGCACTTGGGGGCATACGTGAAGGTAAATATGGCCCCCTAGGAGGCATAGTAATGGTGCACTGTTGGACATAGTAATGGCGCACTATATGGTGCGCCACTATTATTTGGGATACTAATGGCGCACCAGAGGTGCGCCATTGCTATTTGTTACTAGTGGCATGTTAATAGTGACGCACCTATAGTGCACCATTAATAGCAAAAACTGATGCGCCACTAACAGCCTTTTTTCTAGTAGTGACACTTACTTTAAAGTATGTTTCATACTATCTTCGTAGGTTCATTAGTACCTATGAGAAAATGTCATGTCCGGCCACCATGATATTGGCCTAAGGGCCAAGACAACGCACTCTGACTTCCACGCATGCCTGCTTCCATCACTGGCATGTCTGCCTCAGTATGAATGTTACCTTCATGGAGACGTGTGTGGTGCAAGGGTACATGACCACCCCATTCACACTCACACACGTCCAAAGCATTATAGGTTTACCTTGCTCTGCTACCAACTAACTCCAGCGTACAAGCTAGTCGTCACTCACCAGATATTTTGAGGATGTAAAAATCGAGTGCACTTATATTTTGGCATTTACCAACCATAAATGGCAAGAGATGGATACCTACAAACCAAATTTCGACGCAAAGTGGTGTGATATGTCATCCGCTCACTATATGAAACAAATTATCTATGTGCACATTCAGCGGTCTCCATGTCTTGGAACGCGACAGGAACATGACTGCATAGCTTCATCGGCGGCTCTCTCCGACAGAAGTGTGTCGGATGGTCGCCCTCTTCCTCCCACTGCAGCCGAAAGGCTACCCAAGAGGCATTCTTCATTGTCTTGTTGTGGCAGCGTTGTTTGCTCCGACTTGTGAGTTTGTCTAGCTAGTGTTGGAGGATTCACGCCTTTGAAGCCATATTCATGTGCAAATATGTCAATTCAATAGTTCAATATTGAGGTTTTTTAGTTGAACTTTGGGTTTGTTAATATTAGTAAGGCCAATATATTCTATTTGGGTTTGCACAAAATAGTGTGGGTACTGAAAATTAATAATATATAGAACTTCAATGGCCTGATAGATATAACCCATACTAGTTGGATTGTCTAGATAGTTGGGCCACGTCAACGTAGACCAGGATACGTTTTACGCGGTGAGGTGGCCTGGATCACCATCATGTACAGTCTTCAGGTGAGACAGGACTCCTCTCCTCCTCCTTGCTGCTTCTCCTCAGCCTGGCTTCAACTTTAGTCGTGGTGTGATGCTTGGAGTTCTAGCCACCCGGATGTGGGGAATAAATTGCATCTATAGTACTTAAACCGGCTATATAATTACACGACAGCCTCCGTAGATTTGCCCATGGTGCCCTCACATTATACACCACACATGGCTACGCAGTGTATCTCATTGAGAGAATGTGGTTCAAGTAATGCCGAGCTCGCACATAGGTGGAAAAACTTGGTGGTCTCTGATGAAGTCATATACCTGGGGTAGGGTCATAGACCTGCCCAAAGGTACCCTCCACAAGGACACTCACAAGAGAAGCAGCCTTCGAGTCGACGTGGTAGGTTTCCACTCGACAGATTCAAAGACACTCGACCATGAAGACCACTCGACCACCAGGAGTCCAAGAGCCACTCGGTACCCAAACGGTCTGTAGAACAAATAGTCTTTATGACCTTAATGACGCTTTATGTAAGGCGTTACCAGTAACACCTAGCTTTAACGCACCTTAAACCCTCTACTACGTGGGCTGGCTGGGGTCCTGGCGCACTCTATATAAGCCACCCCCCTCCACAGATAGAAGGGTTCGCACCCCTGTAACACATACGCATATAATCTAGTCGTCCGCCTCCGGGCTCCGAGATGTAGGGCTATTACTTCCTCCGAGAAGGGCCTGAACTCGTAAATCCCTTACGTATACAACTACTCCATAGCTAGGATCTTGCCTCTCCATACCTACCCCCCATTCTACTGTCATACTTAGAACCACGACAGTTGGCGCCCACCGTGGGGCAGGTGTTCTAGCGATTTGTTGGAGAAGTTGGGATTCTTTCGATCTCCGGCATCATGGTTTCATGTGGAGTTCTGGTCGGCGGCCACGAGATCCGTCTCGGTGCACTCACGTTCGTCGCCGACGACTCCGCTTGGCTTCAGGAGGCTCCACTCGACGTGGACGCGCTCCCCGTCCGCGGGGCGACGCACTTTCACGCATGTGTCCGCGGCGTCCTCCTGCGGCAACCGTCGACCCAGTATGGGCCGGCTCCTGCACTGTCTTCACTCCCAGTCTCCCACCGGCGCAAGCGTTCCGGTCGGTCGAGACTTCAGCGGTGGGTGAGGCATGCGGTGGCCCGCCAGTCGGCCATCCCCCAAGTCGCGGCGATCGAGCCCGATGAATCTCTCTACGGCCTGTTCGACCTGTCGACTGGCTCCATAGAGACTGTGTCCGAATGCGATAGCAGTAACCCGGCGGCAGAGGTTCTGATGGTCGATGGACCATGCAGTCCCCCTGGATTCACCCGCACCAACGGAGGAGGCGGTGGAGACGATCCGGAGCAAGCCCACGAAGAGTACTTGCCCGAGCCCCTCACTTCGCTCCAGAGGGAGGAGCTTCACGGTCGGAACATGGATGCACTTCACACTCCTATCGTTGGAGAAACCCCCGAGGCTCGTGCCTTGGAGGATGTGCGCTTGGCCAACCTGGCTGAGCGCACTCGACTGGAGAATCTTCAGCGAGTACTCGACGAGCGTACGTGACCAAGGGTTCCAGAATCCAGTCGACGCCAGCTCTTTCAACCGCCAACTCAGGTATATCGAACTCTGATTCAGAATTTAGCAGCTGCCGCCCGTATAGTAGAGTCAATTCAGCCTTCCCAGTCGGAGGCGGGTAGAGGTTTGCAGCAAATCAGGGATTTGCTCCGGGCGGCAGGAGATCAAAACTCAGTTGTATCCCAGTCGCGGAACAGGGTTCATAGCCGATCCGTCGCTGCGAATTCAGTCCAGTCGGCCCATAGTCCAAGATCGCCCCCGAGGCGTGAGGAACGTGGGGGCCGGCGTGATGATCAATACAAGGGCCGCAAGCAGTATGAGCACCGATTCGATCGCAATGATCGACGTCGAGTGCCCACTCCTCCCCCAAGGGGTGGATCATACGCTCCTGGGCAGCAGGACGACATACGCCAAAACAGTGCTGGGTGAAGAGTTCCAGTCGACCCCAGGGAACCAGGCTTTGATGCAAGATCTATTATCATTCAAGGTTTGGTTGACAGGAACAGAGCTCACCGAGACGGCCATGATAGAGATGTTCCTTCCAGCAGAAGAGTTCATGTCTCGGGACCAGAGTGTTTCAGCAGAGCCATCAGAGCCGCAGTGATTCCTCCGAACTTCAGGTTGGCTACTGGAGTCAGCAAGTTCACTAGAGAATCCAAGCCTGACACTTGGCTTGAAGATTACCGAGTGGCGGTTCAGATCGGTGGTGGAAACGATGAGGTAGCCATGAAGCATTTGCCTCTTATGTTGGAGGGTTCAGCCAGGGCGTGGTTGAATCAGTTAGCACCCAGCAGTATTTACACTTGGGAAGATCTTGCCCGAGTGTTTGTCAGGACATTTGAAGGAACTTGCAAACGACCAGCAGGTTTGACGGAGTTGCAGTCGTGTGTGCAAAAGTCGAGTGAAACTTTGAGAGATTATATCCAGAGGTGGATCACTTTGCACCACACAGTCGAGAATGTATCTGATCACCAGGCAGTCTGTGCCTTCAAGGAAGGTGTCAAGAACAGAGAATTGAGTTTGAAATTTGGTCGAACCGGAGATATGACCCTAAGTCGGATGATGGAGATTGCCACCAAGTATGCAAATGGTGAAGAAGAGGATCGGCTCCGGAGTGGTAAATATAAATCGGCCGCCAATGAGGCCGGTGGAGGAAATTCCAGTCGGAAGCAGAAGCGCACAGCCGAGCCAGCGGCTCCCGGAGAGGCCTTGGCCGTGACCCCAGGAAAGTTCAAGGGGAAACCCAAGGGTCCTTGGAACCCCAAGAAGGTGAAAGACCAGGATGGAAACGACGTGTTGGATTGGCCATGTCATATTCATACAAAGAAAGATGAAGAGGGTAAACTCATTTACCCGAAACATACCACTCGATAGTGTCGGCTCTTGATTCAGCAGTTCCAAGGGAAACAGCTCAAGGATAAGGATAAGGAGACAGACAAAGTTGAGGACAGAGATGACAGTGATGGTGGATATCCCCAGGTCAATTCCGCCCTGATGATTTTTGCTGACGTCGAAAGCAAAAGTCGATTGAAGGTTATCAATCGGGAAGTGAACTTGGTTGCTCCAGCGACTCCCAATTATCTGAAATGGTCCCAGACCACCATCACATTCGACCAGTCTGATCACCCGACGCACATTGCCACCCCTGGGAGGCAAGCATTGGTGGTCGACCCAGTTGTTGAAGGCACTCGACTGACCAAAGTCCTGATAGATGGTGGTAGTGGCTTGAACATATTACACGGAGACGTTGAAAGGGATGGGCATTCCGATGTCCAGACTCAGTACCAGTAACATGAGCTTCCACGGAGTCATTCCTGGAAAGAAGGCTGAGTCACTCGGCCAAATTGCTCTTGATGTAGTTTTTGGTGATTCAAAGCATTTCCGGAAAGAAAAGTTAACCTTTGAGGTCGTAGATTTCCAGAGCGCTTATCACGCTATTCTGGGGAGACCAGCTTATGCAAGTTTCATGGCCCGACTATGTTACGTGTATCTTAAACTGAAGATGCCTGGTCCCAAGGGCGTGATCACTGTCACGGGCAATCGGAAGAAGGCAGAAGAGTGCTTCCAGAAAGGCTCTAAGATTGCCGATGCTCAGTTGGCGGTGGTAGAGCTACAAGAGTATCAGAAAACTGCAGATCCGAGTGATTTGTTGCGAGCTAAGAAGCCCGCTACGGAGTCAGCATTTCAGTCGACTGGCGAGACGAAACAGATTCACATTCACCCGACTGATCCCGATGCTGCTCCGACCAACATCTCAACAACACTCGACTCAAAATAGGAAGAAGCGCTCATCCAGTTCCTCCGTGAGAACTGGGATGTCTTTGCATGGAAGCCTGCTGACATGCCGGGTGTTCCCAGGGGGCTGGCTGAGCATCGCCTACGAGTTGACCCAAAATTCAAACCGGTTAAAGAGTATCTTCGGCGGTCCGCCGTCCAGAAGAGAAAGGCCATTGGCGAGGAGGTGGCTCGGCTCTTAGCAGCAGAGTTCATCCGAGAGATCTACCACTCCGAGTGGCTCGGCAACGTTTTCATGGTCCCAAAGAAGGACAGGTCGTTGCGCATGTGCATCGATTTCAAGCATATCAATCGGGCCTGACCGAAAGATCATTTCCCTCTTCCTCGCATCGACAAAATAGTCGACTCAACTGCGGGATGCGAGAGGTTGTCTTTTTTGGACGCCTATTCCGGGTACCATCAGATCCGTCTGTATGGACCCGATGAGTTTAAAGCAGCGTTCATCACTCCATTCGGGTGCTTCTGTTATGTCACCATGCCATTCGGTCTCAAGAATGCCGGAGCCACATTCATGAGGATGATTCAAAAGTGTTTGCTCACTCAAATCAGTCGAAATGTGGAAGCGTACATGGACGATATAGTGCTCAAGTCATGAAGAGGTTCCGACCTGTTGACTGACCTTGCTGAAACATTTGCCAATCTCAGGAGGTATGATATCAAGCTTAACCCATCAAAGTGTACATTTGGAGTTCCTGGTGGAAAGTTACTCGGTTTTCTCGTTTCTGAGCGAGGAATCGATGCTAACCCAGAAAAGGTTGGCACCATACTCCGAATGAAGCGCCCTGTGCGTGTGCACGATGTCCAGAAACTTATTGGATGCTTGGCCGCTTTAAGTCGATTCATCTCTCGCCTCGGTGAAAAGGCATTGCCTCTTTACCGACTGATGAAGAAGTCAGACAAGTTCGAGTGGACTCTAGAAGCTGATGCAGCGTTTGCAGAGCTCAAAGCTCTGCTCTCCACCCAGCCGGTGCTTGCTGCTCCAATCAGCAAAGAGCATTTGCTGATTTACATTGCAGCCACTGGACAAGTCGTCAGTACTGTACTTACGGTCGAGCGGAAGAAGAAGGAAAAGCCTTCAAAGTTCAACGTCTAGTTTATTATCTTTCTGAAGTACTGACCCCATCAAAGCAAAGATACCCTCACTATCGGAAGCTTGTTTACGGGATCTATATGACCACGAAGAAGGTTGCTCATTATTTCTCTGATCATTCCATTACAGTCGTCAGCGACGCCCCTTTGTCGGAAATTCTTCATAACAGAGATGCAACTGGTCGAGTAGCAAAATGGGCGATTGAACTCCTTCCCCTTGATATCAAATTCGAGGCAAAGAAAGCCATCAAGTCCCAAGCAATAGCAGATTTCCTCGCCGAGTGGACTGAACAGCAGCTCCCTACCCAAGTTCACTCAGAACACTGGACTATGTTTTTCGATGGTTCCAAGATGCTGAACGGTTCTGGTGCAGGGGTTGTATTGGTTTCCCCCCGAGGAGATAGGCTCAAGTATGTTCTCCAGATTCACTTTGATTCTTCCAACAACGAAGCAAAATATGAAGCACTCCTGTATGGGTTGCGCATGGCCATTTCACTCGGCGTCCGTCGCCTTATGGTCTACGGCGACTCGGATCTGGTTGTTAATCAAGTGATGAAGGAGTGGGACGTCAGAATCCCAGCTATGACAGGTTATTGTAATGCAGTGAGAAAGCTGGAGAAGAAATTCGAGGGGTTAGAGCTTCATCATATACCCTGACTGAAAAATCAAGCTGCAGATGATTTGACGAAGATAGGATCCAAAAGGGAAGCCATTCCCAGTAGTGTATTTTTGGAGCACATTCATGCACCTTCAGTGCAGGAGGATCCTTTCACGGGAGAAGCCCCGTAGCAAAAGAGTGCCAATGATCGGACTGAAGTTGAGATCCCAGCCGTGGTCGACCTAATTATGGAAGTGGTGGTCATCACTCCCGACTGGACAGTGTCGTACATCGCATATATCCTAAGGAAAGAGCTCCCAGAGAATGAAGAAGAGGCTCGACAGATCGTCTGACGATCCAAGGCCTTTACAGTGATCAAGGGACAATTGTTCAGAGAAAGCGTGACTGGAGTCGGCCAGAAGTGCATCACGCCAGAAGAAGGTCAGATAATTCTTGAGGATATCGACTCGGGGACCTGTGGCCATCATGCGTCCTCTCGGACCATTGTGGCTAAAGCATACCGAGCGGAATTTTACTGGCCAAAAGGAAATGAAATGGCAAAAGAAATAGTTGACAAGTGTGAAGGATGTCAGTTCTATTCCAACATGTCGCACAAGCCCGCCTCAGCCTTGAAGACCATTCCACTCGTCTGGCCCTTCGCTATTTGGGGATTGGACATGATTGGACCATTGAGAACTGGCAGAAGCGGCTTCACTCAGTTGCTAGTAGCAGTCGACAAGTTCACCAAGTGGATCGAAGCCAAGCCCATCAAGAACCTCGATGCATGCACTGCTATCAGTTTCATCAGAGAGTTGATATTCAGATATGGAGTTCCGCATAGCATCATCACCGACAATGGGTCAAACTTCGATAATGACAAGTTCAAAGCCTTCTGCGCCCATCAAGGCACGCGGGTCGACTATGCTTCAGTGGCTCATCCTCAGTCGAATGGACAAGCAGAACGAGCAAACGACCTCATTCTCAAAGGGCTGAAACCACGGCTGATGCGTGATCTCAAGCACGCAGCAGGAGCTTGGGTCGACGAACTTCCATCAGTTCTCTGGGGAGTGAGGACCACTCCTAATCGGTCGACTGGGAGAACTCCATTCTTCCTGGTCTATGGAGCTGAAGCAGTTCTACCGAGTGACCTGCTTTACAATGCGCCTCGAGTCGAGCTATACTCTGAAGAAGAAGCGGAACAAGCTCGGCAAGATGCAGTCGACCTCTTGGAAGAGGAGAGAGAAATGGCCCTGATCCGCTCGACTATCTATCAGCAAGACTTGCGTCGGTTCCATGCCAGAAATGTGAAGAGTCGAGCCTTCCAAGAGGGAGATTTAGTCCTCCGAGTGGATCAACAGAAACCACACAAGCTCGCCCCAACTTGGGAAGGTCCCTTCATCGTCACAAGAGTCCTCCACAACGGAGCATATCATCTCTACAACGTTGATCGCCAGATCGACGAGCCTCGAGCTTGGAACGCGGAGCTGCTCCGCCCCTTTTACACTTAAAACTCACTCGGTTGAGATGTAATAAAAGTACTTTTGTAGGACAAGAATGTTATAATTTTCCCAGTGATTGTTATTGCTTTTTGTTGAAATTTCCCCCAGTGGGTGGCTTAGTCGCGAATCCGATTCACCTAAGTTTGTAAAAAAAATCCTTTCCGAGTGCGAGCCAGTCTCTCACTCGGGGGCTTAGCTGCGAGTCCGCTTCGCCTAAGTATTCAAAATCCTACCGAGTGGCGAGCCAGCCTCCCACTCGGAGGCTTAGCTGCAGTCCAAGTACTCGCCTAAGTATTCAAAATCCTACCGGGTGGCGAGCCAGCCTCCCACTCGGAGGCTTAGCTGCAGCCCAAGTACTCGCCTAAGTATTCAAAATCCTACCGAGTGGCGAGCCAGCCTCCCACTCGGAGGCTTAGCTGCAGTCCAAGTACTCGCCTAAGTATTCAAATCCTACCGAGTGGTGAGCCAGCCTCCCACTCGGGGGCTTACAACAGACCAAGGATTCTCCTTAAACATCCGAAGTAATAAAAATCCTACCGAGTGGAGAGCAAACCTCCCACTCGGGGGCTTAGCTGCAGCCCAGTGCTCGCCTAAGTAATAAAAATCCTACCGAGTGGAGAGCAAACCTCCCACTCGGGGGCTTAGCTGCATCCCAGTGCTTGCCTAAGTAATAAACATCCTACCGAGTGGAGAGCAAACCTCCCACTCGGGGGCTTAGCTGCCGCCTAGAGCTCGCCTAAGTAATAAAAATCCTACCGAGTGGAGAGCAAACCTCCCACTCGGGGGCTTAGCTACAGCCCAGTGCTCGCCTAAGTAATAAAAATCCTACCGAGTGGAGAGCAAACCTCCCACTCGGAGGCTTAGCTGCAACCTAGTGTTCGCCTAAGTAATAAAAATCCTACCGAGTGGAGAGCAAACCTCCCACTCGGGGGCTTAGCTGCAGCCCAGTGCTCGCCTAAGTAAGGAATTCATCCCAATCCGCAAGGACGACGAGGTGCAGGTCGACTGCTACCTCCTCCTTCGGAGCTTCGCCACAAGTACAACGTGCGGTTCATCCCAATCCGCAAGGACGACGAGGTGCAGGTCGACTGTTACCTCCTCCTTCGGAGCTTCGCCACAAGTACAACGTGCGGTTCGTCCCAATCCATAAGGACAACAAGGTCAGTCGCAGTCTGTGTTCCATCTCTACCTGTAGAATAGATGAAGCGCAAGTCGACTGGAATTTCAACGGAATATCTTCCGAATGAGGAATAAAGTTCTCTCGAAGGCAAACAAAGCATGTTAAAGGAAAAATCAAGTTCGGATAAACGTCCTACGGATCCAAAGGTGCTCAGGCGTTAAGCCTGTTAAAGTTTATCGGTTACAGAAACCACTCGGCATTCCGAGGCAAATTTAGAGTGGGACTTAGAAGTTTTTTACTCCTCCGGCGGAGGACTGGAAGGTGCAACAAACCGGTCGAGGTCGATTCCGTCGGCAATACGGGTAGCAGCAGCGATGAAAGTCTCCATGAAAGATCTGAAGTCGTGCTTCCTGGTATTGGCAACCTTGAGAGACACTAGCTTGTCCTCTTGCACTTCTTTGCAGTGGACACGAACCAGAGATAGAGCAACATCAGCACCACACCTGGCAGAAGACTTTTTCCATTCTTGCACTCGACTTGGAATCTCATTCAGTCGAGTCATCAGGGATTCAAGATCATTCTGAAAAGTCTGTTCTAGCCAGAGAGTCGAGTCGATCCGCGACACCGCAACTTTCAGTCGAGCAAGATAATTCACCACGCTAGCAACTCGAGACTCCAGTCGGAGCACATTCATAGCAGCTTCGTCCTTCACAGGAGAGTTGATGGGGTCCAAGCTCGTTTCCACTCGACTAGTTTCTTCTTCAAAGTTTTGGCAGAATTCTGAAAACACAGCTCAGACTCAAAATAATGATCATGTGATGAGCCGGTGAGAGCAAGACAATCGGATAAAAAAGATTACCTTCAAGCATGTGAAACAGCTTCTTGGCGAGCCCTCCGAGATAAATCTCCAGGTCGTTTCGCTTCCCCGCCAGTTGGCTAGCCTTGTCAGACAGAACAATCTTGTCGTTCTTCAGTCGACTAACTTCCTTGTTAGCCGCGTCAAGAGCAGCTTTCAGCTTGGCATTTTCATCTTCGAGTTTGTCGACTGAGGCAAGCTTCTCTTCAGCGAGCTTTGTTTTCTCCAAAGCAGCCTTCTGTGCCTCTGCAAGGTCAAGGTCCTTCTTCTTCAAAGTCTCTTCCAGTTTATCTGCAAAGCAACAATGAGAACAGAGTTGAGAATGAGCAGAAAAACAAAGGCAGTCGTCAAAAATTCTCACCAGCCATACCTTTTGCTTCATCCTTTGCCTTCTGCAAATTCTCCTGAGCAAGCTTCAAATCGAGGTTGAGCTGGATCTGCTTGTTCTCTAACTCAGTATAGCGAGCCACAAGCTCGCAAGATTTCTACAAAGAGTCAACCAACGAAAGACATCAAAGACAGATCACTTCCGAGTGATTAAGGAAAATAGTAGCATTTCTAAGACTATAGTCGAATCAAAACATTCGACAGTAGTCTCGGGGACTACACCCAGCGGGTGCACTCAACGTGCCCCCACTGGTTTACCGATTTGGTTCGACCAGTCGACCAAAAGAGGCAAAAAGTTATGATTCTAAAACCATGGCTAATTGTCAGCGGTCAGCCGCAGTAAAAAAAATATAGTTATGATTCGGTTCCATTCGACTTGGTCCGTCCAGGTCGAGTGAAGAAGATCACAGCATAAAGACTATAGCTGACTACATGCAGTCGACCATAGTCTCGGGGACTACACCCAGTGGGTGCACTTAGCGTGCCCCCACCGGTTTTACGGTTCCATTCGACTTGGTCCGTCCGGGTCGAGTGAAGAAGATCACAGCATAAAGACTATAGCCGACTGCACGCAGTCGACCATAGTCTCGGGGACTACACCCAGTGGTTGCACTCAGCATGCCCCTACAAAAGTTCAACCGACACACACACCCAGTGGGTGTACAGATATGGAAATATCCAGAAGGAAGCAGTTTCAGGTAGCACATCCTAACAAAGCAAGCAACCACTGACTTACTTGGACTAGCATCATAGGCCGCCTGACTAGCCTCTCGGACCGCTTTCACCTGCTCCATCATGATCCCTGCCTGGCGTATGGCCTCCTTAGCAGCACTTACTTGGTCTTCCGGGACGTGGTGTGTAGCAAAGAGAGATGGTGGATCAACAGTCGACGAAGTGGGTCGGGCACTTGTCAGCGGTAACGCGAAAGACACAGAAGTCAGAGTGGGGTTGCCTCCCTCGGAAATCAACGTCTCAGGAATCGCCGCGACTTGAGCAGCCTTGCCACTAGACACTTTCTTGTTCTTCCTCTTCCTCAATGGCGCTTCCTCGTCATCATCGGGGAGATCAATGACGTGAGGCGGAACTACAAGAAAGATTCAGAAGTAAACATGGAAGTCCAATCGACTAAAAGCTCCAGTCGACTAAAAGCGAAACCTCAGGGGTCTTACCAAGGTTGGAGGTGGCCGCATCGTCCATTTCCTGATCTTCGTGCTTGGCTGAAGTCTCGGAGGTAGCGGCGCTGTAGATTTCAAGAATTGACTGATCAGTCATCAAGTCGACCAAAAGTTCACTCATGTTGAACAAGGAAATACAAGGTTCTGATGGTTACCCGGAGATGGTGGGGATGACCATTCACATCCTGGGCAGGGCCTTCGCCGGCTTTGACGACGTCGCTCGAGGTTGCTTCGGCGGTTTCTCAGTCGGCGCGGGAGAAGTTGTCCTAGGTCGCTTCATCGACTGCCCGGTGGGCACAACAGCTTTACCGCGCCCGGCCGCCGGGTCATGCGTCAGCTTGGACCTTCCCTCCGAGCGAGGAGGATCGACGTCTTCCTCCTCTTCCTCCTCCTCCTCCTCGTCATCAGAGCTATCATCCTCCTCATCCTCCTCGCCGTTGGACTCCCATTCCTCCGGACTTTCACCTCCACTTCCTTCTTCTTCTTCGACTGTTTCCTGCGCCTCGTTGGGCATCGAGTACATCTCAGTGGTGACCTAGAAGACAACAAAACAAGGTGAAAGTCAGTCGATGAATTGGCGTCAAAACAGAATGAATGCAGCAGAATCACAGTCGGAGATAAGTGGTTATACCTGGTCTAGTTGGTAACTCTGGTCGAGTGGTGGAATCCTCCTAGCTTCGCGAGGGTTGTCTTTGTTTCCTGTGATGGTAGTCATCCACTTCTCCAGCGTGGCGTCATCAACCTCCTCTGGATGGACCCGAGTGGTATCATTCGTACCAGAGTACATCCACATCGGATGACCTCGGTATTGAAGTGGCTGAATACGCCGTCGGAGAAAAACCTCCAGGAGATCCATGCCGGTCACCCCATCGCGAATAAGCTGGACTACACGCTCCATCAGCAACTTTACTTGGGCCTTCTCCTCTGGTAACACCTTCAGGGAAGATGGCTTGTTCACTCGGCTCATGGAGAAAGGAGGGAGTCCAGTCGACTGCCCCGGCATCGGCTGGTCTTGGCAGTAAAACCAGGTCGACTGCCACCCTCTAACCGAGTCGGGGAGAGTCATAGCTGGAAAGGCGCTCTTCCCCCTCATCTGGACCCCGAGTCCCCCACACATCTGGATTACTTGGGTCCTCTCGTCATTCGGGCTCATTTTCTTCACCGTCTGAGAGCGACAGGTGAATATGTGCTTGAAGAGACCCCAGTGCGGTCGACAACCCAAGAAATTCTCGCTTAGCGAAATGAAAGCAGCAAGATAGACAATGGAGTTCCGAGTGAAATGATGGAGTTGCGCTCCAAAAAAGTTCAAAAAACCCCGGAAAAAAGGATTTGGCGGCAGAGAAAACCCCCGGTCTACGTGGGTGGCCAGGAGGACACACTCACCCTCTTCAGGCTGCGGTTGCCACTCCGTGCCCGGAAGCCTTGCCGACCCATGGGGGATCAGTCCTTCATTGGCCAGATCAGCGAGATCCTTCTTGGTGATGGTCGAGCGGATCTAGTCTCCTTGGACCCAGCCCTGCGGCAGCTTGGACCACGAAGAGGAGCCGCACCGACTGGGCGCTCTCCCTTGGCCTTCGCCGCCGCCTTCTTCACCCGTTCCAGGGCTGCGGTCTTCTCCTTCACCATGGTCGCCGGCGAGGCAAGTACCGAGCTTCGGTGCTGGACAGACGAAGAGCGCGGCGAGAAGGTTTGGAGGCGGAGAGAGGAGAAGTCTGAGGTCGCACTGTTCAAAATGCCCTGACCCACGCTTTATATGGGGCCACTTCCAAGTGGCCGATCGATAGGCCCAGGCAATCCCGTCACAATCCCGCAACAGGCGCGCGCACGATACGTGGCAAAAAAGGCGGCGCGAAGATCGAGGCGTCATCATCTTATCCCATCCGAGTGCCGTGGTTTTCTCCGCTTCGCGCGCTTCCCAAAATTCGGATCCCGCGAAATCCGCCAACCGCAGAGCAACTCGTCAGATAACAGATTTCCTCCGATCCGTCGCTCGGAAATCCTCAAGTTCACGGAGTTCACTCGACAAACGTGAAGAATGGATCAAGGCGACTGAAAGAGAAGTTGATGCCATCACTAAAAGGTCGTTGATCCAGAGTAAGACGCACTCACAACACGAAGAACAGGTCGGAAAGATTATCAACTCCTTCCTCACTCAAACCTCGATCCATTCGAAGGCTAATGATGAAGTCATATACCTGGGGTAGGGTCATAGACCTGCCCAAAGGTACCCTCCACAAGGACACTCACAAGAGAAGCAGCCTTCCAGTCGACCTGGTAGGTTTCCACTCGACAGATTCAAAGAAACTCGACCATGAAGACCACTCGACCACCAGCATTCCAAGAGCCAGTCGGTACCCAAACGGTCTGTAGAACAAATAGTCTTTATGACCTTAATGACGCTTTATGTAAGGCGTTACCAGTAATGCCTAGCTTTAACGCACCTTAAACCCTCTACTACGTGGGCTGGCTGGGGTCCTGGCGCACTCTATATAAGCCACCCCCCTCCACAGGTAGAAGGGTTCGCACCCCTGTAACACATACGCAAATAATCCATTCGACCGCCTCCGGGCTCCGAGACGTAGGGCTATTACTTCCTCCGAGAAGGGCCTGAACTCGTAAATCCCTTGCGTATACAACTACTCCATAGCTAGGATCTTGCCTCTCCATACCTACCCCCCATTCTACTGTCATACTTAGAACCACGACAGTCTCCTCGGACATCGGTCTTCCGATAGGCTGTGACAGTGGCTATTCAGCTATGGGTGTTGTTTGTTAGACTCTACAGTTATCCATCTGAGCTATTCTCTTGGAGGTGGTCCTAGTCAATGGTTATCCACCCAAGCATCAAGATGGCCAACGATCGAGTGTGTTAGTATCATCCTTCAGTGCCTTCCACTCCCACGGTTATGATGTTTATATATAGTGTGTTAGCAACCACAATGTAATTGGAAAAAAAGTATGGAAAAAGAGAAAATGGATGGTTCAGTTGAGACTTTGTGACATCTGGAAGAGGAGAGATACTTTAAAGTATGTTTAATACTATCTTCGTAGGTTCATTAGCACCTACGAGAAAATGTCATGTCCGGCCACCATGATATTGGCCTAAGGGCCAAGACGACGCACTCTGGCTTCCACGCATGTCTGCTTCCAACATTGGCATGTCTGCCTCAGTATGAATGTTACCTTCATGGAGACGTGTGTGGTGCAAGTGTACATGACCACCCCATTCACACTCACACACGTCTAAAGCATTGTAGCTTTACCTTGCTCTGCTACCAACTAACTCAAGCGTACACGCTAGTCGTCACTCACCCAAATATTTTGAGGATGTAAAAATCGAGTGCACATATATTTTTGGCATTTACCAACCATAAATGGCAAGAGATGGATCCCTAGAAACCATATTTCGACGCAAAGTGCTGCAATGTGCCATCCGCTCACTATATGAAACAAATTATCTATGTGCACATTCAGCGGTCTCCTTGTCTTGGAACGCGACAGGAACATGACTGCCATGGCATCATCGGCGGCTCTCTCCTACATAAGTGTGTCGGATGGTCGCCCTCTTCCTGCCACTGCAGCCGAAAGGCTACCCAAGAGGCATTCTTCATTGTGTTGTTGTGGCAGCGTTGTTTGCTCCGACTTGTGAGTTTGCCTAGCTAGTGTTGGAGGATTCTCGCGTTTGAAGCCATATTCATGTGCAAATATGTCAATTCAATAGTTCAATATTGAGGGTTTTTTGTTGAACTTTGGGTTTGTTAATATTAGTAAGGCCAATGTATTCTATTTGGGTTTGCACAAAATAGTGTGGGTACTGAAAATTAATAATATATAGAACTTTACTGGGCTGATAGATACAACCCATACTAGTTGGATTGTCTAGATCGTTGGGCCACGTCAACGTAGACCAGGATACGTTTTACGCGGTGAGGTGGCCTGGATCGCCATCATGCACAGTCTTCAGGTGAGCTAGCACTCCTGTCCTCCTCCTTGCTGCTTCTCCTCAGCCTGACTTCAACTTTAGTCGTGGTGTGATGCTTGGAGTTCTAGCCACCCGGATGTGGGGAATAAGTTACATCTACAATACTCAAACCGGCTCTTTAATTACATGCCAGCCTTCATAGATTTTCCCAAGGTGCTTCACATTATACACCACACATGGCTATGCAGTGTATCTCATTGAGAGAATGTGGTTCAAGTAATGCCGAGCTCGCACATTAGGTGGAAAAACTTGGTGGTCTCCTCGGACATCGGTCTTCCCATAGGCTGCGATAGTGGCTATTCGGCTATGGGTGTTGTTTGTTAGACTCTACAGTTATCCACCTGAGCTATTCTCTTGGAGGTGGTCCTAGTCAATGGTTATCCACCCATGCATCAAGATGGCCAACGATCGAGTGTGTTAGTATCATCCTTCCGCGCCTTCCACTCCCACGGTTATGATGTTTATATATAGTGTGTTACCAACCACAATGTAATAGGAAAAAAGAATGGAAAAAGACAAAATGGATGGTTCGGTTAAGAGTTTGTGACATGTGGAAGAGGAGACACTACTACAAAAACGGCTATAGCTAATATGGATATTAATAGTGCACCATGTATGTGGTGCGCCACTGCTATATAGGAGTGGCGCACCAGATATAGGTGCGCCATTAATGGCCATATTACTAATGGCGCGCTTGGTGTGTGGTGCGCCATTACTAGTTAGTAGTGACGCACCATGGGTGTGGTGCGCCCCTACTAGTTAAAACTAGTAATGGTGCACTATCCCCTGGTGCGCCACTGCTAAGTCTGGGAAGGGGTGTGGGGCCAGGACAAAACTAGTAATGGCGCACCACACACCAGGAGCGCCATTAGTAACCCTGGTTACCAATGACGCATTCTTAGAAGGTGCGCCATTGGTAACCTGAGAGCAGATAGATATTTTTGACAGCCACCTACCATACTCACTTTCCCCACTTCATTCTCTCCACCTCTACCAAGCTTCGTCTCGTCTGGCTCCTCCGCCTCACCTCATTTGCACCATAGATTCACCCAGATTAAGTGGTTAAATTTCCTTTTTTGATAGGTAAGTAAGGGGAAAGCTTTCTTTATGTTGTAGATCTACTTTTTTCTCCCTCCAACAACGTACACACTTTTTATAGCCTAGATCTACGTATGTTTGTGGTGTTGCATATGTTTGTGTTTGCATGTACCGGCATTTGAAATGCGATAGTTGCCAATATTTTGCCGGAAAGTTGATTCATTTCCGTTTCGGCGAGAATTTGGCACTATGCATTCTCTTGGCCCTATTTTTAGGCAAAGTCATGCCAAAAAAATTTGGTTCTAAAATATCATTTTGCTCTACCCCGCAGGCGACCATGGTCTGCACGATGACCGAAGGCATCGTGAATAGGTTTTTGAGCTCCGCGAAGGCCGAGATGCTTCAAAAGAACGAGACGGAGATAAGATGCCTGTGACGAAGATGCAAGCTGAAGAGCCTTATGGACCAGGATTCCCGACAGGTGCGGGACCACCTGCTCGTGCGTGGTTTCATGGATGGCTATCGGTGGGAAGGTGATGAAGATGATTACGAAGTGGTCCATGGGGGCCGGGCAAGAAATAAGGAAGGGCAGCAAGACAATAGCGGCGAGGGCGGGCGAGAAGACGAAGAATCTCCAGGACCTGATCACGAAGTAGATGCAGGACACAGTCATCATTTAGAAGATGTCGGACATGATGATGAGGAAGATCAAGACGAAGGGCATGATCATGAAGATGAAGATGACGGAGCAGACGACGATGGACCACCGATGGGCTGGGTGCAGGACCCTCATATTCCAGAGCTGCTTCTCAAGCAGACGGGTAACGCAAGAGCTGCCGCCCGAGAGAAAGCCAAGCTGGATCAACTGGAGATAGACGCGGTCACTCCATTGTATGAAGGATGCAAGCCCGAGGATACCTGCCTGAAAGTAACCCTCATGGCTCTGTATATGAAGGTAAAACACAAAATGACCGACACATGCTTCGACGAGAACATGTCATTCTGGCACGAGCGTCTTCCCAAGGGGAACAAGTGCCCGACCAGTTTTGAGGAGGCGAAGAAAATCGTGTGTCCTCTAGATTTACCGCATGTGAAATACCATTTGTGCATGAACAGTTGCATCATTTATCGGGACGAGCACGCGGAGTCTACCATATGTCCGGTGTGCGGCATCACTCGATACAAGAAGAGGAAGAAAGCTCCTCGAAAAGTGGTGTGGTACTTCCCAATCACTCCTTGTTTGCAGCGGTATTTCGCGGACCCTAAGCTAGCAAAGCTCCTTCGTTGGCACACGGATAGGGAGGAGAAGAAGCGAGAAGATGAAGGAAATGATCCGGAGATAAATAAAAAAGACAAGATGCTGAGTCACCCTAAGGATGTGAGCCAGTGGCAAGCATTGAACTTCGAACACCCAGAATTTGGGGACGATCCAAGGAACATCATGCTGGGAGCGAGCATCGATGGAGTCAATATGTTTGGCATCCAGAGAAGCACACATAGCACCTGGTCCACGGATTTTGTGCATGCGTCAGGTGCATGAATGACACAACGTATCGCCAACTAGATAGAGATCCCGGGTCTTCGAAAACCGTGTTCATGGGTCATCGAAGGTGGTTTCGCGATGATGACTCATGGAGAAAACGCAAGGATCTGTTCGATGGTGCAACCGAACCCAGAAGACCCCCACGTACGAGGAGCGGCGAGGAAATAGACGAGTTGTTGAAAATTTGGAAAGAGTGCCCATTGCCGGGAAAGAAGCGAAAGGCACCAGAGCCGCTGCTGAAGGTATGGAAAACGAGGTCTGTTTTCTGGGACTTGCCATACTGGAAGATCCTCCGTGTGCCTCACAGCCTTGATGTCATGCATATCACGAAGAACGTGTGTGAGAGTCTGCTTGGTACCCTGCTCAACATGCCAGAGAGGACCAAAGATGGGCCAAAAGCAAGGGAAGACTTGCAATCAATGGGCATCAGGGCGGATATTCACGCAAAACGCCCTAATGATGATGATGATCAGGCAAAGGACACGGAAAGTCATTGGAAAGGCAAAAAGGCCAAGAAGGTCGAATATGACTGCCCTCCCGCATGCCTCACTCTAAGTCAGAAGGAGATGGAGAAGTTTTTCATCTGCCTTATAGGAGTAAAACTTCCTTAGGGTTACGCGGGGAAGATAAGCAGATACCTAGACTCAGTGAAGCAGAAGTTCAGCAGGATGAAGTCTCACGACTGTCACGTGCTGATGACGCAGATACTTCCAGTTGCAATCCATGGGATCATCGACGCGCACGTCCGTGAAACGCTATTTGGCCTATGCAACTTTTTCGACGTCATATCTCAGAAGTTGGTTGGCGTGAGGCAACTCAGAAGGCTATAGGAAGAGATCGTGGTGATACTATGCGAGCTTGAGATGTACTTCCCGCCCGCATTCTTTGACGTTATGGTGCATCTTCTGGTCCATGTCGTGGAGGATATCATCCAACTCGGGCCGACGTTCTTGCACAACATGATGCCGTTCGAAAGGATGAATGGTGTCATCAAAGGATACGTTCGCAACAGGGCACGTCCAGATGGAAGCATAGCCAAGGACTTTCTGACCGAAGAGTGCATCTCCTTCTGCACGAATTATCTAGGCATCGAGAACCCCGTTGGTCTGCCCGTCAACAGGCACCTCGGCAGGCTCGCTGAATGGGGTCACCGCGAGGGTCGCTGCGAAATGCATGTCGACTTCAAGGGTTGACTCGCCGACTTTGAAAGAGCAAACCTAGTCACGCTACAACACATAGACGTGATCGATCCTTGGGTGGTAGAGCACAAAACCTTCATTGAGAAGACGTACAATGGCCGAGGCCAACAGAGGACGGACGGAGATACAATCAAAGAGCACAACTCATGTTTCACGCATTGGTTCGAGGACAAGCTTCTGTCGTACCCTTTACATGAGGATTCTTCCGCAAAAGAAAAACTCGTATTCGCCTTGTCACAGGGTGCCGAACACAACTTGATGACCTATGAGGCATACGATATCAACGGCTACACATTCTACACCGAGGGAAAGGACATGAAGAGCGATTATCAGAACTCCGGGGTAACGATGGAATCCTACACCGGTAATGACAACGACAGATACTATGGAAGGATCGAGGAGATCTGGGAGCTGAGCTACGCTGGAGACAAGGTCCCGATGTTCCGTGTCAGATGGCCCAAGAGCGTCCTAAAAGAAGACCAGTATTTCACCACAATGGTTATACCCGAAGCCAAATCGAAGACCGCGGGCGCAAACGTCACCACAAAAAATGAGCCATGGGTACTGGCTTCCCAAGTGGACCAATGCTTCTTCATTACCGACCCGTCAAAGCCCAGTCATGTTGTCGTGAGGAGAGGCAAAAGGAACATCATCGAATGGATGGAGTCGCCAATGAGCAAGACTTCGACAAGTACGGCGACCCGAAGATGGAAGATGACGACGATGATGAAGTACCATACACCACAAGAAGAAGCAGGACAACCCTACCTAAAGGACGTCCGTTCAAGAGAAGAACTCCATTTGCGAAAAAGAAGGGCAATAAGATTGTGAAAAGATAGCTAAGATCGAATAACGACATGTCAGCCGCGCGTGTGTGTTAGTGGCAAGCTCAATTATTACATGCAACTAAATTATTACATGTATCACTTGATTTCAACCATGTCATCTAATTCTAAATTTTTGCACAATGGTTTTATCACTCCATTTGCATTTTCCTTTTCTTTTATCTCAAATCTTAAATTATTACATGCAACTAAAAATCCAAAAAAATAAAAAAAGGTTAGTAATGGCGCACGAGGAGAAGGTGCGCCATTTCTATCACGGTGTTTATGGTGCACCCCTAAAAGGTGCGCCATTGATATACCAATTTTTATGGCGCACCCCTAAAAGGTGCGCCATTGCTAACCCTTCCCCCACTAAAACATCCCAAATCCCCAATCCCCAATCTCACACCTCTCTCAGCCCTCCACCTGCTGGCCCCGACCTGCGCCGCCGCACCTACCTGCGCGGCCGCCCTACCTCCCCGGGCCACCCCTCCCCACTTTCCCCCTCGCGCTTCCCCTTGCCCTCTCCGCCTTCTCCTCTTCCCAAAATCCGCGTCGGCAACCCGCGCGTGACGCGCCCATCGCCGGCCACCTCGCACCGCTGTGGCAACTGTCGACCTCGTGCCACACCGATGTGCCCAAGCACTCCACCTCCCTCGACTACGTCTCCCCGGACAAGCCACAGGACGCCGGACGCCCCCGAGACGCCTTCCCAGCCACCGGCTTCCTCCTCGGCCCGGCGGACTCCATCGACAATTCGCTCCGGCGAGCTCTCCCCCGAGCCTGCTTTGCTCACCTGTAGCTCATGGTGAGCTCCTCTGTCGATCCCCTCCTTTTCCCCTTCGGTTCACCGCCGTTTGCCGTTGTTTCCGAGCTCGTCCGAGCTCCCGAATATGCATACGTACGTGTGTGCGTGCGTGTTGTGGTTGCTTCTGTGCGTGCACTCCGGCCTCGCCGCGGTCTTCTGCTGCTCCGCTACGGCTGCGGCTTGCTGCTCTATTGGCCGCCGCAGCTCCTGCTGTTGTGTGTTGCTGTTGCTACCGGTGATTTCTTTAGGACCAACTAAAGGTTATTCTAATGTTGCCAGTAATTGCTGCTATCCCTTTAGTTTCTCCTGTGGTCATGCATGCTCTTGCTTATGTATCTGATTTGGTGTTCTGGTTTGTGTAAGAACTTGGATAATGCCACTATGTTATTGACATCCTACTGTATGTAGTTCAAGTGGTTCTAGGTTGTTTGTACTGTTGTTGGCACTATGGATATAGTTGCTGGTTTTCTTGTACTGTTAATTGTGCTATTGTTATCAGTTTTGTAACACTGTTTGGATAAAAGGCATGAATTACTAGTCTAAGGCTTTACTGATTGTGCTCAGTACTACTGTCATGAGGCATGCTACTTTATTAGTCAGTATGCTACTGCTTTCTGTCACATGTACATAAAGGGGTCACTTGACAGCTTGTTTATACTGTTATATAGTTTTGAAGTTTATTTAGGTGTGAACTGTAACTCCTGATTATTGGCAATTATCAATCATGCTCAGTATTGTTTCATTATTGGTGTCATATAATTTCTTATACTTTAATTAAATGTTGAATATGACTGCTGGTTGTTACTGCAGTTTGGTCATGACATATTTTGTATTTCTCTAGTATGTTCCACTTAATAGTGACGGTAGTACTGCTATTTTCCTTGTGAGCACACAATCCGTATCCTTCATTTTGTTTGGCTGTAATTTTACAGCATCTACTTTCCCCCGGTTCACACAACAACATGTTTATAATTGACTAGGGAACTTAAATAAATTGCTCAACTGAATAATATTAATACATTGTGTTTGTTCACAAATTCTGGAAGACATTGATATATGACAACAATCGAGTCTTTGTTGGTTAAGTGGTCAGCACAGCTGGGAGCATTCGTGTATGAGGTGTACTAATTACAAAATAGTAGCAGTGAGGCAAGGCCTAATAACTAGAGGTAAACATAACTATAGGTAAACCTTTCCTCTACATATTTTGTTTGGTTGATTGCCTGGCATGAGCTAGATGAAATGATCCGTTTGCTCTATTGATTCTAGTGGATGTGGATGCTTGATAAAATTATCTTATGAAATGATTCCAATGCTGGCAGCTTCTGATGTTCCAATGCTGACAGCTTCTGATGTGAAATGACCCCTTTCTCCTGAAATGTTGATTAATTTCCGTTTCGGTTGAGAATGCGGCACTCCTAGGTCAAGAAAATTAACAAAGGTCATGCCCAATTTTCTTGACCTAGAGGGTACCCGATTCTCAACCGAAACGGAAATATTCCTCTAAGTCCGAGAAGAATAGTTACTACCTTGATCTCATCCAATAACTCTAGTAGCCTTTTTTCCTATTTAGAGCGAACATGGCCAACAACGATGAGGCCGGCGGTTCAGGTAAGCCATTCTGGCAGCTTTCCTAGGAGATGGAGGAAGAACCTCACGGCTATGAGGATGCCACGGAAGACACCGATCCCGACTACACAACCCCTAGTGGCGTCGGGGATGACACCACTAATGGTGCCGCCGGGGATGCCACCACTGATGATGGCAGTGAATGCATAGATGGCAGCCAACCGAAGAGGCAACGGAAGGACCGGCGCCTGAACGTGCTCGTCACCGTCAAGGAGGAATTTACTGAAATGTCCTCCAGTGGGCATCCAACGGTGCCCAAAGAATTAGTCAGTGGGTACGCGGGACCACTTGGGTGCATTCTCCGGAGCACCATCTCGATCAACACCGAGAACCTAAGGCATCGTGACCGAGGGAATTTGCACAACCTCCTCTTCACGAAGCTGCACGAACGATACAAGTTCCCCGGTGACTTTGCAAACACACGCCTCTCAGGGAATCAAGTGAACAGTGCCGCCCTCACGAACATGAGCACGGCCCTGGCTACTTGGAGAGACGCGGTGAAGAGAAGGATTCTAAGTGGTGATAGTTATGAGAAGATCAAGGAGACAATTCCTTCGATCAGTGAAGCTGACTACCTAGAGTTCAAGATCAAGTGCGAGAGCAACGCATCCGCGGAATCAAGTCAGCGGGGGAAAGATATGCAGGACTTGAACTAAGGGGTCCACAAACTCGGTCCCGGCGGTTACAGAGTGGCGGAACCTAAATGGGACAAGGAGGACGCGAAGCGTGCCGAGCAAGGCCTACCGCCCCTCTTCGATAAATACCATGAAAAGCAGCCCAGGAACTATGTCAGGGCCCGGTACAAGGTGGACCCGATAACAAAGGAGCTTACCACGGATCCGAGGTGAAGGCGTTTGATCTTGTTCTGGTAAGGAATACACCCCCGCGTAATTAGCTCCATATGGTTGCATTCTAATTAATGAAGCCAAATTTCTAAATGGTTCATGTTCCTTCTGCCGGAAACTGAAAGCACTAGCGTGGGGTCTCAGAGCTCCCCGTGTGCCCCTTGGGACACCACTTTAAATAGGGCGTTGAATGTAGTGAAACACAAGGATAAGTTCAGTAAGCCGTCGTCAGCTGGTCGTGTGGCTGGCAAAGGCTTGTCCACAAAATGGCCAGAATACTATAAGGCTGGGCTAAAGGAGAGAAAGACCATCTCGGAAAGCCAGGAGCGCAAGGTTAAAGAACTCAAGGCACAAGTGGAGCGGATTTCGGAGATAGTCCAAGAGGAAGTGCGAGACCTACTGGGAACGACGATCACTGCCATTATGCCTTGCTTGCTTGAGGGGCTGCGGGGGTGGATTGCAGGCGGCCAACAGGGGCCGCCCCCGATTCCCAGCTTCACGGGCAGTAACTCGTACTACGTGCCGGCTTAGGTGTCTCCAGCGGAGGCGGCATTGGTGTCTCCGGCGTCGGCGTCGGCATCAGAGCTTAATGAACCCGGGTGTGGGAAGACTACGTCAGCCGACACCTCGACAGCAAGCGGCCCCTCCATTACTTGCACGCCCGCTGTTGGCGGTGCCTCGACATTAGCCGAGCTCGACGCCATCACGGTAACTAAGCCTCCGCCGATGACTTCATCTCCTTGCCTTTGACTGGGCATCCCTGACGCCCTACATGTTTTCGCAGGGTGCCGCCGACGTTCCATGCACCCTCCTACACTTCGTGGATGGCGAGTTGATCAATGTCGCCAAGGCCAAAATCGTTCAACCGGGCAACCGCGTGTTCCACGGTAATCCGATGCCACCCACCGTGTATAGGGTTCAACTGGTTCGGGTGCTGCGGGGCTGCGATGACTTGTTACCTCTGTTTTGACCCCCTGGGCCGACGAACATGATGTGATGACCCTCAGCGCCTTCTTAAGCTGGACCCTGCTTTGGTCGAAGAGCCATATTCATTTGGGGGCGGGGGACACAACCCCACAGACAACACCGCCAGTCGTGCCGGCACAAAGCCATGGCAAGACCGCCGTTACGATACCGTCGTCAGCTGATCCGGACATGCATATGGCACAGGATTCGGATGACAATGACGGTACATTTTCCAACATCAATATGTACTTCAACGAACATGGGTACAGTGACGAATTGCTGGGGCCTCCTTCTCAAGAACCCAACCCTGCAAAAGATGACCGCGATCTAGCTAGTACCACAGAGAATTGCAACAGGCGTCGTCTGGCGTTCATTTCTTAGGAGACCCCTCCAGCTGTCGCCTTCACCGAGACTCAAATAGCCGAGGTGCGAAATATTATAAGCCCAACACACTCAAGAAGGTGGTCTCTGAGCAGAACTCGGTCCCATTACCGCAGAAGAAGTAGAAGGGATGAAAAGGAAAAATAACAAGGGTGCGAGCCAGCCGGCACCGAGTACGATCCGTGCTGAGGACGGGCCACCAATACCTAAGGATATCTCGAGGAGGGTGCATGTGGCGGGTAGGCCGATGCTATCGACTAATCTGCTCAATGCTGCAACCGGTGCTATGCGGAGTCTGCAAGACTGTGTTCTTTCTATGGAGAAGCGGCGTCTCTCCGAGAATGATGTGGCATACCCGGTTTTCTTGGCCAAGGTGCCAGAGGGCAAGGGCTTTGTCGATAGCACCATCAGGCGTATGATCGTCTTGTAGTTTGATGACATCTTCGCTATGTTTAACTTCATCCGCTGCACTACACCTTCATTCGGCTATTTTCGCTCAGTATGGAGATGCGGATCATTAGAGACGAGACCCCGGACATTGTGATAGTCGACCCCTTCTACATGCGTGCCAAGATCTTGGGCAGCGCTGCGGACGGGCAAGTCGCGAGTTCATACCTCGAAGGCGTCATTCTGGTGAACCCAGATAAGGATAACTTCCTCGTGCCTTACTTTTCCGAGTAAGTCATCCCGTCACTGCCCCGTAACATATGATTTCTTAGATTTCGATCGTTCTTTTTTTTCTAACATTCCGTGTTTTGTGCAGTGACACACATTGCACACTCATCCTCTTAAGCCCGAAATATTCCATGGCCATGTATTTCGACTCGGACCGTCAGTCGAAGAAAGACTACACAAATATCAAGAAAGTTCTTGATGATGCTCTCCCTGGTTACGCCAACTCTGGAGGCACCTTCAGGAGGCCAATTTGTAGGTACATCAAGCACGTGTTCACCCACGTAACGACGTTCCCCTGCGTCAAGCAGCCGCCTGGCAGTCAGAAGGATGCCTACTATGCCCTCCATCACATGCGGGCAATCGTACGGGACCATTATCACCTTATGCTACCAAATAATCTCAAAGACTAGGCCGCACGCTTGTCGGAAATCCAGGACACGGACATCAGACAAGAATTCTTTCACATCCAGTCGGAGTTTGCGGAAATCATCTTCCAAGATGTCCTTCGTACCTCGGGGCAGTTCTACCTCAAATATCAACCATCCAACAGTGAAATAGAAACAACGCTACAAATGCAGGCTGAACAACCGCACATTCATGACCATCACGATAGATAGCAGCTTCATCCACACTCCGGTCCCTAAGTTGAGTCGAAAGTATTGATGCTATGAAGTTCTGAAATATCGATTAGCTCATGTTGTAATTAAACTTTAATGAACTTGTATGTCTCTTTAGTTTGGACAGTCGTTCAACTTACATGTAATCAATGCTATTTATTAGTAGGACCATGAATCATGCTATTAATGTGTTGCTTTTCTCTTCCGATCCTTTTGTTGCAAACTTATATATTGCTTATATATTATCTGTGAATTGCTACTAATATTTTGTTTGTCTAGTGCATAGAGATGCCGTCGTATGTCGTGTACAAGAGTAAGATTCCCGGAGTCTACGACGACTGGGAGGAGTGTCAGGGACAGGTTCATTGTTTCAGCAGTAACAGTTACAAAGGGTACACCACTAGGGCGGAGGCGGAAGCTAGATACGCGCGCTATCTAGCGGGAGAGAGGAGGGAGCGGAGGAGGAACCGGATGAAGATCAGTTTCATTGTGATGATGCTCATCGTGACCGCAGCTCTCTTCTATGTGATGGTAGTTTAGATGATCGATATCGACTTTGTAATGTGACGACAAAGTCGGCTAATATGATGAACTTTGCTAATGTCTCGAGACCTAAACTTGGCTAATGTTTGAACTTTGTTCGCTATTTCAAATTTGGAAACTAATATGATGAATTCTATTGTGTGATGTTTATATTTTGTGTTGTAACGTATTTTCTAACCTGTAAAATACCAGAAAAGCAAAAAAAATCCTAATATTCATAGTGGCAAATATGGCCCCCAGTAGTGGCGCATCATATTGAGCATTAGTGGCGCACCAAGGGTAAATACCAGTGGGGCATTTTGGGGCATAGTAATGGCGCACTTGGGGGCATACGTGAAGGTAAATATGGCTCCCTAGGAGGCATAGTAATGGTGCACTGTTGGACATAGTAATGGCGCACTATGTGGTGCGCCACTATTATTTGAGATACTAATGGCGCACCAGAGGTGCGCCATTACTATTTGTTACTAGTGGCATGTTAATAGTGACGCACCTATAGTGAACCATTAATAGCAAAAACTGGTGCGACACTAACAGCCTTTTTTCTAGTAGTGACACTTACTTTAATGTATGTTTCATACTATCTTCGTAGGTTCATTAGTACCTATGAGAAAATGTCATGTCCGGCCACCATGATATTGGCCTAAGGGCCAAGACAACGCACTCTGACTTCCATACATGCCTGCTTCCATCATTGGCATGTCTGCCTCAGTATGAATGTTACCTTCATGGAGACGTGTGTGGTGCAAGGGTACATGACCACCCCATTCACACTCACACACGTCCAAAGCATTATAGGTTTACCTTGCTCTGCTACCAACTAACTCCAGCGTACAAGCTAGTCGTCACTCACCAGATATTTTGAGGATGTAAAAATCGAGTGCACTTATATTTTGGCATTTACCAACCATAAATGGCAAGAGATGGATACCTAGAAACCATATTTCGACGCAAAGTGGTGTGGTATGTCATCCGCTCACTATATGAAACAAATTATCTATGTGCACATTCAGCGGTCTCCATGTCTTGGAACGCGACAGGAACATGACTGCATAGCATCATCGGCGGCTCTCTCCGACAGAAGTGTGTCGGATGGTCGCCCTCTTCCTCCCACTGCAGCCGAAAGGCTACCCAAGAGGCATTCTTCATTGTCTTGTTGTGGCAGCGTTGTTTGCTCCGACTTGTGAGTTTGTCTAGCTAGTGTTGGAGGATTCACGCCTTTGAAGCCATATTCATGTGCAAATATGTCAATTCAATAGTTCAATATTGAGGTTTTTTAGTTGAACTTTGGGTTTGTTAATATTAGTAAGGCCAATATATTCTATTTGGGTTTGCACAAAATAGTGTGGGTACTGAAAATTAATAATATATAGAACTTCAATGGCCTGATAGATATAACCCATACTAGTTGGATTGTCTAGATAGTTGGGCCACGTCAACGTAGACCAGGATACGTTTTACGCGGTGAGGTGGCCTGGATCACCATCATGTACAGTCTTCAGGTGAGATAGGACTCCTCTCCTCCTCCTTGCTGCTTCTCCTCAGCCTGGCTTCAACTTTAGTCGTGGTGTGATGCTTGGAGTTCTAGCCACCCGGATGTGGGGAATAAATTGCATCTATAGTACTTAAACCGGCTATATAATTACACGACAGCCTCCGTAGATTTGCCCATGGTGCCCTCACATTATACACCACACATGGCTACGCAGTCTATCTCATTGAGAGAATGTGGTTCAAGTAATGCCGAGCTCGCACATAGGTGGAAAAACTTGGTGGTCTCTGATGAAGTCATATACCTGGGGTAGGGTCATAGACCTGCCCAAAGGTACCCTCCACAAGGACACTCACAAGAGAAGCAGCCTTCTAGTCGACGTGGTAGGTTTCCACTCGACAGATTCAAAGACACTCGACCATGAAGACCACTCGACCACCAGGAGTCCAAGAGCCACTCGGTACCCAAACGGTCTGTAGAACAAATAGTCTTTATGACCTTAATGACGCTTTATGTAAGGCGTTACCAGTAACGCCTAGCTTTAACGCACCTTAAACCCTCTACTACGTGGGCTGGCTGGGGTCTTGGCGCACTCTATATAAGCCACCCCCTCCACAGATAGAAGGGTTCGCACCCCTGTAACACATACGCATATAATTCAGTCGTCCGCCTCCGGGCTCCGAGACGTAGGGCTATTACTTCCTCCGAGAAGGGCCTGAACTCGTAAATCCCTTACGTATACAACTACTCCATAGCTAGGATCTTGCCTCTCCATACCTACCCCCCATTCTACTGTCATACTTAGAACCACGACAGTTGGCGCCCACCGTGGGGCAGGTGTTCTAGCGATTTTTTGGAGAAGTTGGGATTCTTTCGATCTCCGGCATCATGGTTTCATGTGGAGTTCTGGTCGGCGGCCACGAGATCCGTCTCGGTGCACTCACGTTCGTCGCCGACGACTCCGCTTGGCTTCAGGAGGCTCCACTCGACGTGGATGCGCTCCCCGTCCGCGGGGCGACGCACTTTCGCGCATGTGTCCGCGGCGTCCTCCTGCGGCAACCGTCGACCCAGTATGGGCCGGCTCCTGCGCTGTCTTCACTCCCAGTCTCCCACCGGCGCATGTGTTCCGGTCGGTCGAGACTTCAGCGGTGGGTGAGGCATGCGGTGGCCCGCCAGTCGGCCATCCCCCAAGTCGCGGCGATCGAGCCCGACGAATCTCTCTACGACATGTTCGACCTGTCGACTGGCTCCATAGAGACTGCGTCCGAATGCGATAGCAGTGACCCGACGGCAGAGGTTCTGATGGTCGATGGACCACGCAGTCCCCCTGGATTCACCCACACCAACGGAGGTGGCGGTGGAGACGATCCGGAGCAAGCCCACGAAGAGTACTTGCCCGAGCCCCTCACTTCGCTCCAGAGGGAGGAGCTTCGCCGTCGGAACATGGATGCACTTTACACTCCTATCGTTGGAGAAACCCCCGAGGCTCGCGCCTTGGAGGATGCGCGCTTGGCCAACCTGGCTGAGCGCACTCGACTGGAGAATCTTCAGCGAGTACTCGACGAGCGTACGCGACCAAGGGTTCCAGAATCCAGTCGATGCCAGCTCTTCCAACCGCCAACTCAGGTATATCGAACTCCGATTCAGAATTTAGCAGCTGCCGCGCGTATAGCAGAGTCAATTCAGCCTTCCCAGTCGGAGGCGGGTAGAGGTTTGCAGCAAATCAGGGATTTGCTCCGGGCGGTAGGAGATCAAAACTCAGTTGTATCCCAGTCGCGGAACAGGGTTCACAGCCGATCCGTCGCTGCGAATTCAGTCCAGTCGGCCCATAGTCCAAGATCGCCCCCGAGGCGTGAGGAACGTGGGGGCCGGCGTGATGATCAATACAAGGGCCGCTAGCAGTATGAGCACCGATTCGATCGCAACGATCGACGTCGAGTGCCCACTCCTCCCCCAAGGGGTGGATCATACGCTCCTGGGCAGCAGGACGACATACGCCAAAACAGTGCTGGGCGAAGAGTTCCAGTCGATCCCAGGGAACCAGGCTTTGATGCAAGATCTATTATCGTTGAAGGTTTGGTTGACAGGAACAGAGCTCACCGAGACGGCCATGATAGAGATGTTCCTTCCAGCAGCAGAGTTCATGTCTCGGGACCAGAGTGTTTCAGCAGAGCCATCAGAGCCGCAGTGATTCCTCCCAACTTCAGGTTGGCTACTGGAGTCAGCAAGTTCACTAGAGAATCCAAGCCTGACACTTGGCTTGAAGATTACCGAGTGGCGGTTCAGATCGGTGGTGGAAACGATGAGGTAGCCATGAAGCATTTGCCTCTTATGTTGGAGGGTTCAGCCAGGGCGTGGTTGAATCAGTTAGCACCCAGCAGTATTTACACTTGGGAAGATCTTGCCCGAGTGTTTGTCAGGACATTTGAAGGAACTTGCAAATGACCAGCAGGTTTGACGGAGTTGCAGTCGTGTGTGCAAAAGTCTAGTGAAACTTTGAGAGATTATATCCAGAGGTGGATCACTATGCACCACACAGTCGAGAATGTATCTGATCACCAGGCAGTCTGTACCTTCAAGGAAGGTGTCAAGAACAGAGAATTGAGTTTGAAATTTGGTCGAACCGGAGATATGACCCTGAGTCGGATGATGGAGATTGCCACCAAGTATGCAAATGGTGAAGAAGAGGATCGGCTATGGAGTGGTAAATATAAATCGGCCGCCAATGAGGCCGGTGGAGGAAATTCCAGTCGGAAGGAGAAGCGCACAGCCGAGCCAGCGGCTCCCGGAGAGGCCTTGGCCGTGACCCCAGGAAAGTTCAAGGGGAAACCCAAGGGTCCTTGGAACCCCAAGAAGGTGAAAGACCAGGATGGAAACGACGTGTTGGATTGGCCATGTCATATTCATACAAAGAAAGATGAAGAGGGTAAACTCATTTACCCGAAACATACCACTCGACAGTGTCGGCTCTTTATTCAGCAGTTCCAAGGGAAACAGCTCAAGGATAAGGATAAGGAGACAGACAAAGTTGAGGACAGAGATGACAGTGATGGTGGATATCCCCAGGTCAATTCCGCCCTGATGATTTTTGCTGACGTCGAAAGCAAAAGTCGATTGAAGGTTATCAATCGGGAAGTGAACTTGGTTGCTCCAGCGACTCCCAATTATCTGAAATGGTCCCAGACCGCCATCACATTCGACCAGTCTGATCACCCGACGCACATTGCCACCCCTGGGAGGCAAGCATTGGTGGTCGACCCAGTTGTTGAAGGCACTTGACTGACCAAAGTCCTGATGGATGGTGGTAGTGGCTTGAACATATTACGCGGAGACGTTGAAAGGGATGGGCATTCCGATGTCTAGACTCAGTACCAGTAACATGAGCTTCGACGGAGTCATTCCTGGAAAGAAGGCTGAGTCACTCAGCCAAATTGCTCTTGATGTAGTTTTTGGTGATTCAAAGCATTTCCGGAAAGAAAAGTTCACCTTTGAGGTCATAGATTTCCAGAGCGCTTATCACGCTATTCTGGGGAGACCAGCTTATGCACGTTTCATGACCCGACTATGTTACGTGTATCTTAAACTGAAGATGCCTGGTCCCAACGGCATGATCACTGTCACGGGCAATCGGAAGAAGGCAGAAGAGTGCTTCCAGAAAGGCTCTAAGATTGCCGATGCTCAGTTGGCGGTGGTAGAGCTACAAGAGTATCAGAAAACTGCAGATCCGAGTGATTTGTTGCGAGCTAAGAAGCCCGCTACGGAGTCAGCATTTCAGTCGACTGGCGAGACGAAACAGGTTCACATTCACCCGACTGATCCCGATGCTGCTCCGACCAACATCTCAACAACACTCGACTCAAAATAGGAAGAAGCGCTCATCCAGTTCCTCCGTGAGAACTGGGATGTCTTTGCATGGAAGCCTGCTGACATGCCGGGTGTTCCCAGGGGGCTGGCTGAGCATCGCCTACGAGTCGACCCAAAATTCAAACCGGTTAAAGAGTATCTTCGGCGGTCCGCCGTCCAGAAGAGAAAGGCCATTGGCGAGGAGGTGGCTCGGCTCTTAGCAGCAGAGTTCATCCGAGAGATCTACCACTCCGAGTGGCTCGCCAACATTGTCATGGTCCCAAAGAAGGACAAGTCGTTGCACATGTGCATCGATTTCAAGCATATCAATCGGGCCTGCCCGAAAGATCATTTCCCTCTTCCTCGCATCAACCAAATAGTCGACTCAACTGCAGGATGCGAGAGGTTGTCTTTTTTGGACGCCTATTCCGGGTACCATCAGATCCGTCTGTATGGACCCGATGAGATTAAAGCAGCGTTCATCACTCCATTCGGGTGCTTCTGTTATGTCACCATGCCATTCGGTCTCAAGAATGCCGGAGCCACATTCATGAGGATGATTCAAAAGTGTTTGCTCACTTAAATCAGTCGGAATGTGGAAGCGTACATGGACGATATAGTGGTCAAGTCACGAAGAGGTTCCGACCTGTTGACTGACCTTGCTGAAACATTTGCCAATCTCAGGAGGTATGATATCAAGCTTAACCCATCAAAGTGTACATTTGGAGTTCCTGGTGGAAAGTTACTCGGTTTTCTCGTTTCTGAGCGAGCAATCGATGCTAACCCATAAAAGGTTGGTACCGTACTCCGAATGAAGCGCCTTGTGCGTGTGCACGATGTCCAGAAACTTATTGGATGCTTGGCCGCTTTAAGTCGATTCATCTCTTGCCTCGGTGAAAAGGCATTGCCTCTTTACCGACTGATGAAGAAGTCAGACAAGTTCGAGTGGACTCTAGAAGCTGATGCAGCATTTGCAGAGCTCAAAGCTCTGCTCTCCACCCAGCCGGTGCTTGCTGCTCCAATCAGCAAAGAGCATTTGCTGATTTACATTGCAGCCACTGGACAAGTCGTCAGTACTGTACTTACGGTCGAGCGGAAGAAGAAGGAAAAGCCTTCAAAGTTCAACGCCCAGTTTATTATCTTTCTGAAGTACTGACCCCATCAAAGCAAAGATACCCTCACTATCAGAAGCTTGTTTATGGGATCTATATGACCACGAAGAAGGTTGCTCATTATTTCTCTGATCATTCCATTACAGTCGTCAATGACGCCCCTTTGTCAGAAATTCTTCATAACAGAGATGCAACTGGTCGAGTGGCAAAATGGGCGATTGAACTCCTTCCCCTTGATATCAAATTCGAGGCAAAGAAAGCCATCAAGTCCCAAGCAATAGCAGATTTCCTCGCCGAGTGGACTGAACAGCAGCTCCCTACCCAAGTTCACTCGGAACACTGGACTATGTTTTTCGATGGTTCCAAGATGCTGAACGGTTCTGGTGCAGGGGTTGTATTGGTTTCCCCCCGAGGAGATAGGCTCAAGTATGTTCTCCAGATTCACTTTGATTCTTCCAACAACGAAGCAGAATATGAAGCACTCCTGTATGGGTTGCGCATGCCATTTCACTCGGCGTCCGTCGCCTTATGGTCTACGGCGACTCGGATCTGATTGTTAATCAAGTGATGAAGGAGTGGGACGTCAGAAGCCCAGCTATGACAGGTTATTGTAATGCAGTGAGAAAGCTGGAGAAGAAATTCGAGGGGTTAGAGCTTCATCATATACCCTGACTGAAAAATCAAGCTGCAGATGATTTGACGAAGATAGGATCCAAAAGGGAAGCCATTCCCAGTAGTGTATTTTTGGAGCACATTCATGCACCTTCAGTGTAGGAGGATCCTTTCACGGGAGAAGCCCCGCAGCAAAAGAGTGCCAATGATCGGACTGAAGTTGAGATCCCAGCCATGGTCGACCTAATTATGGAAGTGGTGGTCATCACTCCCGACTGGACAGTGCCGTACATCGCATATATCCTAAGGAAAGAGCTCCCAGAGAATGAAGAAGAGGCTCGACAGATCGTCTGACGATCCAAGGCCTTTACAGTGATCAAGGGACAGTTGTTCAGAGAAAGCGTGACTGGAGTCGGCCAGAAGTGCATCACGCCAGAAGAAGGTCAGATAATTCTTGAGGATATCGACTCGGGGACCTGTGGCCATCATGCGTCCTCTCGGACCATTGTGGCTAAAGCATACCGAGCGGGATTTTACTGGCCAAAAGGAAACGAAATGGCAAAAGAAATAGTTGACAAGTGTGAAGGATGTCAGTTCTATTCCAACATGTCGCACAAGCCCGCCTCAGCCTTGAAGACCATTCCACTCGTCTGGCCCTTCGCTATTTGGGGATTGGACATGATTGGACCGTTGAGAACTGGCAGAAGCGGCTTCACTCAGTTGCTAGTAGCAGTTGACAAGTTCACCAAGTGGATCGAAGCCAAGCCCATCAAGAACCTCGATGCATGCACTGCTATCAGTTCCATCAGAGAGTTGATATTCAGATATGGAGTTCTGCATAGCATCATCACCGACAATGGGTCAAACTTCGATAATGACAAGTTCAAAGCCTTCTGCGCCTCTCAAGGCACGCGGGTCGACTATGCTTCAGTGGCTCATCCTCAGTCGAATGGACAAGCAGAACGAGCAAACGGCCTCATTCTCAAAGGGCTGAAACTATGGCTGATGCGTGATCTCAAGCACGCAGCAGGAGCTTGGGTCGACGAACTTCCATCAGTTCTCTGGGGAGTGAGGACCACTCCTAATCGGTCGACTGGGAGAACTCCATTCTTCCTGGTCTATGGAGCTGAAGCAGTTCTACCGAGTGACCTGCTTTACAATGCGCCTCGAGTCGAGCTATACTCTGAAGAAGAAGCGGAACAAGCTCGGCAAGATGCAGTCGACCTCTTGGAAGAGGAGAGAGAAATGGCCCTGATCCGCTCGACTATCTATCAGCAAGACTTGCGTCGGTTCCCTGCCAGAAATGTGAAGAGTCGAGCCTTCCAAGAGGGAGATTTAGTCCTCCGAGTGGATCAACAGAAACCACACAAGCTCGCCCCAACTTGGGAAGGTCCCTTCATCGTCACAAGAGTCCTCCACAACGGAGCATATCATCTCTACAACGTTGATCGCCAGATCGACGAGCCTCGAGCTTGGGACGCGGAGCTGCTCCGCCCCTTTTACACTTAAAACTCACTCGGTTGAGATGTAATAAAAGTACTTTTGTAGGACAAGAATGTTATAATTTTCCCAGTGATTGTTATTGCTTTTTGTTGAAATTTCCCCCAGTGGGTGGCTTAGTCGCGAATCCGATTCGCCGAGGTTTGTAAAAAAATCCTTTCCGAGTGCGAGCCAGTCTCTCACTCGGGGGCTTAGCTGCGAATCCGCTTCGCCTAAGTATTCAAAATCCTACCGAGTGGCGAGCCAGCCTCCCACTCGGAGGCTTAGCTGCAGTCCAAGTACTCGCCTAAGTATTCAAAATCCTACCGGGTGGCGAGCCAGCCTCCCACTCAGAGGCTTAGCTGCAGCCCAAGTACTCGCCTAAGTATTCAAAATCCTACTGAGTGGCGAGCCAGCCTCCCACTCGGAGGCTTAGCTGCAGTCCAAGTACTCGCCTAAGTATTCAAATCCTACCGAGTGGTGAGCCAGCCTCCCACTCGGGGGCTTACAACAGACCAAGGATTCTCCTTAAACATCCAAAGTAATAAAAATCCTACCGAGTGGAGAGCAAACCTCCCACTCGGGGGCTTAGCTGCAGCCCAGTGCTCGCCTAAGTAATAAAAATCCTACCGAGTGGAGAGCAAACCTCCCACTCAGGGGCTTAGCTGCAGCCCAGTGCTCGCCTAAGTAATAAAAATCCTACCGAGTGGAGAGCAAACCTCCCACTCGGGGGCTTAGCTGCAGCCTAGTGCTCGCCTAAGTAATAAAAATCCTACCGAGTGGAGAGCAAACCTCCCACTCGGGGGCTTAGCTACAGCCGAGTGCTCGCCTAAGTAATAAAAATCCTACCGAGTGGAGAGCAAACCTCCCACTCGGAGGCTTAGCTGCAACCTAGTGTTCGCCTAAGTAATAAAAATCCTACCGAGTGGAGAGCAAACCTCCCACTCGGGGGCTTAGCTGCAGCCCAGTGCTCGCCTAAGTAAGGAATTCATCCCAATCCGCAAGGACGACGAGGTGCAGGTCGACTGCTACCTCCTCCTTCGGAGCTTCGCGACAAGTACAACGTGCGGTTCATCCCAATCCGCAAGGACGACGAGGTGCAGGTCGACTATTACCTCCTCCTTCGGAGCTTCGCCACAAGTACAACGTGCGGTTCGTCCCAATCCATAAGGACAACAAGGTCAGTCGCAGTCTGTGTTCCATCTCTACCTGCAGAATAGATGAAGCACAAGTCGACTGGAATTTCAACGGAATATCTTCCGAATGAGGAATAAAGTTCTCTCGAAGGCAAACAAAGCATGTTAAAGGAAAAATCAAGTTCGGATAAACGTCCTACGGATCCAAAGGTGCTCAGGCGTTAAGCCTGTTAAAGTTTATCGGTTACAGAAACCACTCGGCATTCCGAGGCAAATTTAGAGTGGGACTTAGAAGTTTTTTACTCCTCCGGCGGAGGACTGGAACGTGCAACAAACCGGTTGAGGTCGATTCCGTCGGCAATACGGGTAGCAGCAGCGATGAAAGTCTCCATGAAAGATCTGAAGTCGTGCTTCCTGGTATTGGCAACCTTGAGAGACACCAGCTTGTCCTCTTGCACTTCTTTGCAGTGGACGCGAACCAGAGATAGAGCAACATCAGCACCACACCTGGCAGAAGACTTTTTCCATTCTTGCACTCGACTTGGAATCTCATTCAGTCGAGTCATCAGGGATTCAAGATCATTCTGAAAAGTCTGTTCTGGCCAGAGAGTCGAGTCGATCCGCGACACCGCAACTTTCAGTCGAGCAAGATAATCCACCACGCTAGCAACGCGAGACTCCAGTCGGAGCACATTCATAGCAGCTTCGTCCTTCACAGGAGAGTTGATGGGGTCCAAGCTCGTTTCCACTCGACTGGTTTCTTCTTCAAAGTTTTGGCAGAATTCTGAAAACACAGCTCAGACTCAAAATAACGATCATGTGATGAGCCGGTGAGAGCAAGACAGTCGGATAAAAGAGATTACCTTCAAGCATGTGAAACAGCTTCTTGGCGAGCCCTCCGAGATAAATCTCCAGGTCGTTTCGCTTCCCCGCCAGTTGGCTAGCCTTGTCAGACAGAACAATCTTGTCGTTCTTCAGTCGACTAACTTCCTTGTTAGCCGCGTCAAGAGCAGCTTTCAGCTTGGCATTTTCATCTTCGAGTTTGTCGACTGAGGCAAGCTTCTCTTCAGCGAGCTTTGTTTTCTCCAAAGCAGCCTTCTGTGCCTCTGCAAGGTCAAGGTCCTTCTTCTTCAAAGTCTCTTCCAGTTTATTTGCAAAGCAACAATGAGAACAGAGTTGAGAATGAGCAGAAAAACAAAGGCAGTCGTCAAAAATTCTCACCAGCCATACCTTTTGCTTCATCCTTTGCCTTCTGCAAATTCTCCTGAGCAAGCTTCAAATCGAGGTTGAGCTGGATCTGCTTGTTCTCTAACTCAGTATAGTGAGCCACAAGCTCCAAGATTTCTACAAAGAGTCAACCAACGAAAGACATCAAAGACAGATCACTTCCGAGTGATTAAGGAAAAATAGTAGCATTTCTAAGACTACAGTCGAATCAAAACATTCGACAGTAGTCTCGGGGACTACATCCAGCGGGTGCACTCAGCGTGCCCCCACTGGTTTACCTATTTGGTTCGACCAGTCGACCAAAAGAGGCAAAAAGTTATGATTCTAAAACCATGGCTAATTGTCAGCGGTCAGCCGCAGTAAAAAAATATAGTTATGATTCGGTTCCATTCGACTTGGTCTGTCCAGGTCGCGTGAAGAAGATCACAGCATAAAGACTATAGCCCACTGCACGCAGTCGACCATAGTCTCGGGGACTACACCCAGTGGGTGCACTTAGCGAGCCCCCACCGATTTTACGGTTCCATTTGACTTGGTCCGTCCGGGTCGAGTGAAGAAGATCACATCATAAAGACTATAGCGGACTGCACGCAGTCGACCATAGTCTCGGGGACTACACCCAGTGGTTGCACTCAGCGTGCCCCCACAAAAGTTCAACCGACACACACACCCAGTGGGTGTACAGATATGGAAATCTCCAGAAGGAAGCAGTTTCAGGTAGCATATCCTAACAAAGCAAGCAACGACTGACTTACTTGGACATTGCTCTGGAGAGCTGAACTAGCATCATAGGCCGCCTGACTAGCCTCTCGGACCGCTTTCACCTGCTCCATCATGATCCCTGCCTGGCGTATGGCCTCCTTAGCAGCACTTACTTGGTCTTCCGGGACGTGGTGTGTAGCAAAGAGAGATGGTGGATCAACAGTCGACGAAGTGGGTCGGGCACTTGTCAGCGGTAACGCGAAAGACACAGAAGTCAGAGTGGGGTTGCCTCCCTCGGAAATCAACGTCTCAGGAATTGCCGCGACTTGAGCAGCCTTGCCAGCAGGCACTTTCTTGTTCTTCCTCTTCCTCAATGGCGCTTCCTCGTCATCATCGGGGAGATCAATGACGTGAGGCGGAACTACAAGAAAGATTCAGAAGTAAACATGGAAGTCCAATCGACTAAAAGCTCCAGTCGACTAAAAGCGAAACCTCAGGGGTCTTACCAAGGTTGGAGGTGGCCGCATCCTCCATTTCCTGATCTTCGTGCTTGGCTGAAGTCTCGGAGGTAGCGGCGCTATAGATTTCAAGAATCGGCTGATCAGTCATCAAGTCGACCAAAAGTTCACTCATGTTGAACAAGGAAATACAAGGTTCTGATGGTTACCCGGAGATGGTGGGGATGACCATTCGCATCTTGGGCAGGGCCTTCGCCGGCTTTGACGACGTCGCTCGAGGTTGCTTCGGCGGTTTCTCAGTCGGCGCGGGAGAAGTTGTCCTAGGTCGCTTCATCGACTGCCCGGTGGGCACAACAGCTTTACTGCGCCCGGCCGCCGGGTCATGCGTCAGCTTGGACCTTCCCTCCGAGCGAGGAGGATCGACGTCTTCCTCATCTTCCTCCTCCTCCTCCTCATCATCAGAGCTATCATCCTCCTCATCCTCCTCGCCGTTGGACTCCCATTCCTCCGGACTTTCACCTCCACTTCCTTCTTCTTCTTCGACTGTTTCCTGCACCCCGTTGGGCATCGAGTACATCTCAGTGCTGACCTAGAAGACAACAAAACAAGGTGAAAGTCAGTCGATGAATTGGCGTCAAAACAGAATGAATGCAGCAGAATCACAGTCGGAGATAAGTGGTTATACCTGGTCTGGTTGGTAACTCTGGTCGAGTGGTGGAATCCTCCTAGCTTCGCGAGGGTTGTCTTTGTTTCCTGTGATGGCAGTCATCCACTTCTCCAGCGTGGCGTCATCGACCTCCTATGGATGGACCCGAGTGGTATCATCCGTACCAGAGTACATCCACATCGGATGACCTCGGTATTGAAGTGGCTGAATACGCCGTCAGAGAAAAACCTCCAGGAGATCCATGCCGGTCACCCCATCGCGAATAAGCTGGACTACACGCTCCATCAGCAACTTTACTTGGGCCTTCTCCTCTGGTAACACCTTCAGGGAAGATGGCTTGTTCACTCGGCTCATGGAGAAAGGAGGGAGTCCAGTCGACTGCCCCGGCGTCGGCTGGTCTTGGCAGTAAAACCAGGTCGACTGCCACCCTCTAACCGAGTCGGGGAGAGTCATAGCTGGAAAGGCGCTCTTCCCCCTCATCTGGACCCCGAGTCCCCCACACATCTGGATTACTTGGGTCCTCTCGTCATTCGGGCTCGTTTTCTTCACCGTCTGAGAGCGACAGGTGAATATGTGCTTGAAGAGACCCCAGTGCGGTCGACAACCCAAGAAATTCTCGCTTAGCGAAATGAAAGCAGCAAGATAGACAATGGAGTTCCGAGTGAAATGATGGAGTTGCGCTCCAAAAAAGTTCAAAAAACCCCAGAAAAAAGGATTTGGCAGCAGAGAAAACCCCCGGTCTACGTGGGTGGCCAGGAGGACACACTCACCCTCTTCAGGCTGCGGTTGCCACTCCGTGCCCGGAAGCCTCGCCGACCCATGGGGGATCAGTCCTTCATTGTCCAGATCGGCGAGATCCTTCTTGGTGATGGTCGAGCGGATCTAGTCTCCTTGGACCCAGCCCTGCGGCAGCTTGGACCGCGAAGAGGAGCCGCCCCGACTGGGCGCTCTCCCTTGGCCTTCGCCGCCGCCTTCTTCACCCGTTCCAGGGCTGCGGTCTTCTCCTTCACCATGGTCGCCAGCGAGGCAAGTACCGAGCTTCGGCGCTGGACAGACGAAGAGCGCGGCGAGAAGGTTTGGAGGCGGAGAGAGGAGAAGTCTGAGGTCGCACTGTTCAAAATGCCCTGACCCACGCTTTATATGGGGCCGCTTCCAAGTGGCTGACCGGTAGGCCCAGGCAATCCCGTCACAATCCCGCAACAGGCGCGCGCATGATACGTGGCGAAAAAGGCGGCGCGAAGATCGAGGCTTCATCATCTTATCCCATCCGAGTGCCGTGGTTTTCTCCGCTTCGCGCGCTTCCCAAAATTCGGATCCCACGAAATCCGCCAACCGCAGAGCAACTCTTCAGATAACAGATTTCCTCCGATCAGTCGCTCGGAAATCCTCAGGTTCACGGAGTTCACTCGACAAACGTGAAGAATGGATCAAGGAGACTGAAAGAGAAGTTGATGCCATCACTAAAAGGTCGTTGATCCAGAGTAAGACGCACTCACAACACGAAGAACAGGTCGGAAAGATTATCAACTCCTTCCTCACTCAAACCTCGATCCATTCGAAGGCTAATGGTGAAGTCATATACCTGGGGTAGGGTCATAGACCTGCCCAAAGGTACCCTCCACAAGGACACTCACAAGAGAAGCAGCCTTCCAGTCGACCTGGTAGGTTTCCACTCGAGAGATTCAAAGAAACTCGACCATGAAGACCACTCGACCACCAGGAGTCCAAGAGCCAGTCGGTACCCAAACGGTCTGTAGAACAAATAGTCTTTATGACCTTAATGACGCTTTATGTAAGGCGTTACCAGTAATGCCTAGCTTTAACGCACCTTAAACCCTCTACTACGTGGGCTGGCTGGGGTCCTGGCGCACTCTATATAAGCCACCCCCCTCCACAGGTAGAAGGGTTCGCACCCCTGTAACACATACGCAAATAATCCAGTCGACCGCCTCCGGGCTCCGAGACGTAGGGCTATTACTTCCTCCGAGAAGGGCCTGAACTCGTAAATCCCTTGCGTATACAACTACTCCATAGCTAGGATCTTGCCTCTCCATACCTACCCCCCATTCTACTGTCATACTTAGAACCACGACAGTCTCCTCGGACATCGGTCTTCCGATAGGCTGTGACAGTGGCTATTCAGCTATGGGTGTTGTTTGTTAGACTCTACAGTTATCCATCTGAGCTATTCTCTTGGAGGTGGTCCTAGTCAATGGTTATCCACCCAAGCATCAAGATGGCCAACGATCGAGTGTGTTAGTATCATCCTTCAGCGCCTTCCACTCCCACGGTTATGATGTTTATATATAGTGTGTTAGCAACCACAATGTAATTGGAAAAAAAGAATGGAAAAAGAGAAAATGGATGGTTCAGTTGAGAGTTTGTGACATCTGGAAGAGGAGAGATACTTTAAAGTATGTTTAATACTATCTTTGTAGGTTCATTAGCACCTACGAGAAAATGTCATGTCCGGCCACCATGATATTGGCCTAAGGGCCAAGACGACGCACTCTGGCTTCCACGCATGTCTGCTTCCAACATTGGCATGTCTGCCTCAGTATGAATGTTACCTTCATGGAGACGTGTGTGGTGCAAGTGTACATGACCACCCCATTCACACTCACACACGTCTAAAGCATTGTAGCTTTACCTTGCTCTGCTACCAACTAACTCAAGCGTACACGCTAGTCGTCACTCATCCAAATATTTTGAGGATGTAAAAATCGAGTGCACATATATTTTTGGCATTTACCAACCATAAATGGCAAGAGATGGATCCCTAGAAACCATATTTCGACGCAAAGTGCTGCAATGTGCCATCCGCTCACTATATGAAACAAATTATCTATGTGCACATTCAGCGGTCTCCTTGTCTTGGAACGCGACAGGACCATGACTGCCATGGCATCATCGGCGGCTCTCTCCTACATAAGTCTGTCGGATGGTCGCCCTCTTCCTGCCACTGCAGCCGAAAGGCTACCCAAGAGGCATTCTTCATTGTGTTGTTGTGGTAGCGTTGTTTGTTGGCGCCGCCTCCCGCAGGGCCGCACTTCTTCTTCTTCCTCTCCTCTCACAACTCTCACTTGTCTTTCTCTCTTCTCAAGAACACACACAAGGGAAAGAAGACTCAACACACACACACACACTTCACCGTGGAGAAAGCCAGCTTTGCTATGTTGCTCCCGGTGAGAACACACACTACATTGTTTTTCCCAGCCCTCTCGGCCTCACTCAAACAACAAGCTTTACATCTCTTATATAGAGACTCACGCGCACACACAGCCACGGCCACACCGGCCACTAACCCACGCACGCACCACTAACTAATCCCTAGCTACATGCACTACATGCACGCCCACGTCCAGACTACACGGCCAAGCCGTTCAACTAACCGACTGCATGCAACCTGACCAATTTCCCCTGGCTCCAACTTGATCTATCCAGCCAGCCGGTTTGGCTTCATCCTGCACGCGTCTCGCCGCTTCCCACGGCTATACCACCCCGGCATCAAGCCTTGCGCCGTATCACACGGCACCGCGCCTTCACGCCGTCATCGGCAGCTCGGCATCTCGCAGTCTCCGCATGCCTCCGCTGAAACTTCACCGGACTAGCTACTCTCGAACCTATGCAACATGCATAACAAAAGCAAACTAAATATGCAGATACATGAATCAAGATTAAACCTAACATTTTCCCTCCTAATCTTGATTCTCCAATCTTCACGCGGTTCATCCGCTGCCACTTGACGACACAATCGCGGCGCTGCACACCTTGCCTGGACCGACGCCATCGCAGCGCCCGCGTCCATCACCATGTACTCTTGCCGCACGCAGCGGCCACCTCTTGACGTGGACGACGCTGTCGCAGCGCCGATCACCACGCCGTCTTCGCCAAGCGGCATCGCACCGCAACTTTTGTTGGCTTCACACCAACTTTCCATGATGACGATGGCATCACACCACCGTCGTCGGCATCACGCCGACTCTTCTTGTGGCAGCTTCGCACCGCCATCTTCACATAGCGGCACCGCATGGCCACCATCCTCCTTCTTGCGCCGTCGGCCTCCATCTCGCATGAAGTCCGTCGCGCCACAACCGACGCCGTCGCAGCGCCGGTCACCACGGACCATCTTGTCGTGGATGACGTCCTCGCGACGCCGATCATCGCACCACCTTCATCTCGCGGCATCGCACCGCAACCGGCCGCCCGCGGCATCGCGCCCCTGCCAGCCATCACCTCGCGTCGGCGTCCTCCACCTCCCATGGAGTCCACCACGTCGCCGCCGCCGCCGCGGATCAACCTGGCTCTGATACCAATTGTTGGCGCCGCCTCCCGCAGCGCCGCACTTCTTCTTCTTCCTCTCCTCTCACAACTCTCACTTGTCTTTCTCTCTTCTCAAGAACACACACAAGGGAAAGAAGACTCAACACACACACACACACTTCACCGTGGAGAAAGCCAGCTTTGCTATGTTGCTCCCGGTGAGAACACACACACTACATTGTTTTTCCCAGCCCTCTCGGCCTCACTCAAACAACAAGCTTTACATCTCTTATATAGAGACTCACGCGCACACACAGCCACGGCCACACCGGCCACTAACCCACGCACGCACCACTAACTAATCCCTAGCTACATGCACTACATGCACGCCCACGTCCAGACTACACGGCCAAGCCGTTCAACTAACCGACTGCATGCAACCTGACCAATTTCCCCTGGCTCCAACTTGATCTATCCAGCCAGCCGGTTTGGCTTCATCCTGCACGCGTCTCGCCGCTTCCCACGGCTATACCACCCCGGCATCAAGCCTTGCGCCGTATCACACGGCACCGCGCCTTCACGCCGTCATCGGCAGCTCGGCATCTCGCAGTCTCCGCATGCCTCCGCTGAAACTTCACCGGACTAGCTACTCTCGAACCTATGCAACATGCATAACAAAAGCAAACTAAATATGCAGATACATGAATCAAGATTAAACCTAACATTGTTTGCTCCGACTTGTGAGTTTGTCTAGCTAGTGTTGGAGGATTCACGCGTTTGAAGCCATATTCATGTGCAAATATGTCAATTCAATAGTTCAATATTGAGGAGTTCAATATTGAGGTTTTTTAGTTGAACTTTGGGTTTGTTAATATTAGTAAGGCCAATGTATTCTATTTCGGTTTGCACAAAATAGTGTGGGTACTGAAAATTAATAATATATAGAACTTTACTGGGCTGATAGATACAACCCATACTAGTTGGATTGTCTAGATCGTTGGGCCACGTCAACGTAGACCAGGATACATTTTACGCGGTGAGGTGGCCTGGATCGCCATCATGCACAGTCTTCAGGTGAGCTAGCACTCCTGTCCTCCTCCTTGCTGCTTCTCCTCAGCCTGGCTTCAACTTTAGTCGTGGTGTGATGCTTGGAGTTCTAGCCACCCGGATGTGGGGAATAAGTTACATCTACAGTACTCAAACCGGCTCTTTAATTACATGCCAGCCTTCATAGATTTGCCCAAGGTGCTTCACATTATACACCACACATGGCTACGCAGTGTATCTCATTGAGAGAATGTGGTTCAAGTAATGCCGAGCTCGCACATTAGGTGGAAAAACTTGGTGGTCTCCTCGGACATCGGTCTTCCCATAGGCTGCGATAGTGGCTATTCGGCTATGGGTGTTGTTTGTTAGACTCGACAGTTATCCACCAGAGCTATTCTCTTGGAGGTGGTCCTAGTCAATGGTTATCCACCCAAGCATCAAGATGGCCAACGATCGAGTGTGTTAGTATCATCCTTCCGCGCCTTCCACTCCCACGGTTATGATGTTTATATATAGTGTGTTACCAACCACAATGTAATAGGAAAAAAAGAATGGAAAAAGACAAAATGGATGGTTCGGTTAAGAGTTTGTGACATGTGGAAGAGGAGACACTACTAGAAAAACAGCTATAGCTAATATGGATATTAATAGTGCACCATGTATGTGGTGCGCCACTGCTATATAGGAGTGGCGCACCAGATATAGGTGCGCCATTAATGGCCATATTACTAATGGCGCTCTTGGTGTGTGGTGCGCCATTACAAGTTAGTAGTGACGCACCGTGGGTGTGGTGCGCCACTACTAGTTAAAACTAGTAATGGTGCACTATCCCCTGGTGCGCCACTGCTAAGTCTGGGAAGGGGTGTGGGGCCAGGACAAAACTAGTAATGGCGCACCACACACCAGGAGCGCCATTAGTAACCCTGGTTACCAATGACGCATTCTTAGGAGGTGCGCCATTGGTAACCTGAGAGCAGCTAGATATTTTTGACAGCCACCTACCACACTCACTTTCCCCACTTCATTCTCTCCACCTCTACCAAGCTTGATCTCGTATGCCTCCTCCTCCTCACCTTATTTGCACCATAGATTCACCCAGATTAAGTGGTTAAATTTCCTTTTTTGATAGGTAAGTAAGGGGAAAGCTTTCTTTATGTTCTAGATCTACTTTTTTCTCCCTCCAACAACGTACACACTTTTTATGGCCTAGATCTACGTATGTTTGTGGTGTTGCATATGTTTGTGTTTGCATGTACCAGCATTTGAAATGTGATAGTTGCCAATATTTTGCCGAAATGTTGATTCATTTCCGTTTCGGTGAGAATTTGGCACTATGCATTCTTTTTGGCCCTATTTTTAGGCAAAGTCATGCCAAAAAAAATTTTGGTTCTAAAATATCGTTTTGCTCTACCCCGCAGGCGACCATGGTCCGCACGATGACCGAAGGCATCGTGAATAGATTTTTGAGCTCCGGAAGGCCGAGATGCTTCAAAAGAACGAGACGGAGATAAGATGCCTGTGACGAAGATGCAAGCTGAAGAGCCTTATGGACCCGGATTCCAGACAGGTGCGGGACCACCTGCTTGTGCGTGGTTTCATGGATGGCTATCGGTGGCAAGGTGATGAAGATGATTACGAAGTGGTCCATGGGGGCCGGGCAAGAAATAAGGAAGGGCGGCAAGACAATAGCGGCGAGGGCGGGCGAGAAGACGAAGAATCTCCAGGACCTGATCACGAAGTAGATGCAGGACACAGTCATCATTTAGAAGATGTCGGACATGATGATGAGGAAGATCAAGACGAAGGGCATGATCATGAAGATGAAGATGACGGAGCAAACGACGATGGACCAAAGATGGGCTGGATGCAGGACCCTCATATTCCAGAGCTGCTTCTCAAGCAGACGGGTAACGCAAGAGCTGCTGCCCGAGAGAAAGCCAAGCTGGATCAACTGGAGATAGACGCGGTCACTCCATTGTATGAAGGATGCAAGCCCGAGGATACCTGCCTGAAAGTAACCCTCATGGCTCTGGAGATGAAGGTAAAACACAAAATGACCGACACATGCTTCGACAAGAACATATCATTCTGGCACGAACGTCTTCCCAAGGGGAACAAGTGCCCGACCAGTTTCGAGGAGGCGAAGAAAATCGTGTGTCCTCTAGATTTACCGCACGTGAAATACCATTTGTGCATGAACAGTTGCATCATTTATCGGGACGAGCACGCGGAGTCTACCTTTTGTCCGGTGTGCGGCATCACTCGATACAAGAAGAGGAAGAAAGCTCCTCGAAAAGTGGTGTGGTACTTCCCAATCACTCCTTGTTTGCAGCGGTATTTCACGGACCCTAAGCTAGCAAAGCTCCTTCGTTGGCATATGGATAGGGAGGAGAAGAAGCGAGAAGATGAAGGAAATGAGCCGGAGATAAATAAAAAAGACAAGATGCTGAGTCACCCTAAGGATGTGAGCCAGTGGCAAGCGTTGAACTTCGAACACCCAGAATTTGGGGACGATCCAAGGAACATCATGCTGGGCGCGAGCATCGATGGAGTCAATATGTTTGGCATCCAGAGAAGCACACATAGCACCTGGCATGTGTTTGTGTTGATGTACAACCTTCCCCCCTGGATGTGCATGAAGAGGAAGTACATTCACATAAGTATGCTAATTGAAGGGTCGAAACAACCAGGGAACAATATCAATCTGTATATGGGGCTCCTGAAAGAGGAGCTAGACACGCTATGGAAAACGACAGCCAATACGTGGGACGCCGCAGCGAAAGAATATTTTCCTATGAGAGCCGCACTGCTCACGACGGTGCACGACTATCTCGGATACGGATATGTCGTGGGGCAGGTGGTCCACGGATTTTGTGCATGCGTTAGGTGCATGAATGACACAACGTATCGCCAACTAGATAGAGATCCCGGGTCTTCGAAAACCATGTTCATGGGTCATCGAAGGTGGTTTCGCGATGATGACTCATGGAGAAAACGCAAGGATCTGTTCGATGGTGCAACCGAACCCAGAAGACCCCCACGTACAAGGAGCGGCGAGGAAATAGACGAGTTGTTGAAAAATTGGAAAGAGTGCCCACCGCCGGGAAAGAAGCGAAAGGCACCAGAGCCGCTGCTGAAGGTATGGAAAACGAGGTCTGTTTTCTGGGACTTGCCGTACTTGAAGATCCTCCGTGTGCCTCACAGCCTTGATGCCATGCATATCACGAAGAACGTGTGTGAGAGTCTGCTTGGTACCCTGCTCAACATGCCAAAGAGGACCAAAGATGGGCCAAAAGCAAGGGCAGACTTGCAATCAATGGGCATCAGGGCGGATATTCACGCAAAACGCCCTAATGATGATGATGATGAGGCGAAGGACACGGAAAGTCATCGCAAAGGCAAAAAGGCCAAGAAGATCGAATATGAGTGCCCTCCCGCATGCTTCACTCTAAGTCAGAAGGAGATCGAGCAGTTTTTCACCTGCCTCATAGGAGTAAAACTTCCTTACGGTTACGCGGGGAAGATAAGCAGTTACCTAGACTCAGCGAAGCAGAAGTTCAGCAGGATGAAGTCTCACGACTGTCACGTGCTGATGATGCAGATACTTCCAGTTACAATCCATGGGATCATGGACGCGCACGTCCGTGAAACGCTATTTGGCCTATGCAACTTTTTCGACGTCATATCTCAGAAGTCGGTTGGCATGAGGCAACTCAGAAGGCTATAGGAAGAGATCATGGTGATACTATGCGAGCTTGAGATGTACTTCCCGCCCACATTCTTTGACGTTATGGTGCATCTGATGGTCCATATCGTGGAGGATATCATCCAACTTGGGCCGACGTTCTTGCACAGCATGATGCCGTTCGAAAGGATGAATGGTGTCATCAAAGGATACGTTCGCAACAGGGCACGTCCAGATGGAAGTATAGCCAAGGACTTTCTGACCGAAGAGTGCATCTCCTTCTGCACGAATTATCTAGGCATCGAGAACCCCGTTGGTCTGCCCGTTAACAGGCACCTCGGCAGGCTCGCTGAATGGGGTCACCGTGAGGGTCGCTGCGAAATGCATGTCGACTTCAAGGGTTGACTCGCCGACTTTGAAAGAGCAAACCTAGTCACGCTACAACACATAGACGTGATCGATCCTTGGGTGGTAGGGCACAAAACCTTCATTGAGAAAACGTACAATGACCGAGGCCAACAGAGGACGGATGGAGATATAATCAAAGAGCACAACTCATGTTTCACCCAAGGACAAGCTTCTGTCATACCCTTTACATGAGGATTCTTCCGCAAAAGAAAAACTCGTATTCGCCTTGTCACAGGGTGCCGAACACAACTTGATGACCTATGAGGCATACGATATCAATGGCTACACATTCTACACCGAGGGAAAGGACATGAAGAGCGATTATCAGAACTCCGGGGTAACAATGGAATCCTACACCGGTAATGACAACGATAGATACTATGGAAGGATCGAGGAGATCTGGGAGCTGAGCTACGCTGGAGACAAGGTCCCGATGTTCCGTGTCAGATGGCCCAAGAGCGTCCTAAAAGAAGACCGGTATTTCACCACCATGGTTATACCCGAAGCCAAATCCAAGACCGCGGGCGCAAACGTCACCGCAAAAAATGAGCCGTGGATACTGGCTTCCCAAGTGGACCAATGCTTCTTGATTATCGACCCGTCAAAGCCCAGTCATGTTGTCGTGAGGAGAGGCAAAAGGAACATCATCGAATGGATGGAGTCGCCAATGAGCAAGACTTCGACAAGTACGGCGACCCGAAGATGGAAGATGACGACGATGATGAAGTACCATACACCACAAGAAGAAGCAGGACAACCCTACCTAAAGGACGTCCGTTCAAGAGAAGAACTCCATTTGCGAAAAACAAGGGCAATAAGATTGTGAAAAGATATCTAAGATCGAATAACGACGTGTTCGCCGCGTGTGTGTGTGTGTTAGTGGCAAGCTAAGATCAAATAACGACGTGTCAGCCGCCCTGCCTCCCCGGGCCACCCCTCCCCACTTGCCCCCTCGCGCTTCCCCTCGCCCTCTCCGCCTTCTCCTCTCCCCAAAATCCGCGTCGGCAACCCGCGCGTGACGCGCCCGTCGCCGGCCACCTCGCACCGCTGTGGCAACCGTCGACCTCGTGCCACACCGACGTGCCCAAGCACTCCACCTCCCTCGACTACGTCTCCCCGGACAAGCCGCAGGACGCCGGACGCCCCCGAGACGCCTTCCCAGCCACCGGCTTCCTCCTCGGCCCGGCAGACTCCGTCGACAATTCGCTCCGGCGAGCTCTCCCCCGAGCCTGCTTTGCTCACCTGTAGGTCACGGTGAGTTCTTCTGTCGATCCCCTCCTTTTCCCCTTCGGTTCACCGCCGTTTGCCGTTGTTTCCGAGCTCGTCCGAGCTCCCGAATATGCATACGTACGTGTGTGTGTGCGTGTTGCGGTTGCTTATGTGCGTGCACTCCGGCCTCTCCGCGGTCTTCTGCAGCTCCGCTACGGCTGCGGCTTGCTGCTCTATTGGCCGCCGCAGCTCCTGCTGTTGTGTGTTGCTGTTGCTAACGGTGATTGTTTTAGGACCAACTAAAGGTTATTCTAATGTTGCCAGTAATTGTTGCTATCCCTTTAGTTTCTCCTGTGGTCATGCATGCTCTTGCTTATGTATCTGATTTGGTGTTCTGGTTTGTATAAGAACTTGGATAATGCCACTATGTTATTGACATCCTACTGTATGTAGTTCAAGTGGTTCTAGGTTGTTTGTACTGTTGTTGGCACTATGGATATAGTTGCTGGTTTTCTTGTACTGTTAATTGTGCTATTGTTATCAGTTTTGTAACACTGTTAGGATAAAAGGCATGAATTACTAGTCTAAGGCTTTACTGATTGTGCTCAGTACTACTGTCATGAGGCATGCTACTTTATTAGTCAGTATGCTACTGCTTTATGTCACATGTACATAAAGGGGTCACTTGACAGCTTGTTTATATTGTTATATAGTTTTGAAGTTTATTTAGGTGTGAACTGTAACTCCTGATTATTGGCAATTACCAATCATGCTCAGTATTGTTTCATTACTAGTGTCATATAATTTCTTATACTTTAATTAAATGTTGAATATGACTGCTGGTTGTTACTGCAGTTTGGTCATGACATATTTTGTATTTCTCTAGTATGTTCCACTTAATAGTGACGGTAGTACTGCTATTTTCCTTGTGAGCACACAATCCGTATCCTTCATTTTGTTTGGCTGTAATTTTACAGCATCTACTTTCCCCGGGTTCACACAACAACATGTTTATAATTTGACTTGGGAACTTAAATAAATTGCTCAACTGAAGAATATTAATACATTGTGTTTGTTCACAAATTCTGGAAGACATTGATATATGACAACAGTCGAGTCTTTGTTGGTTAAGTGGTTAGCACAGCTGGGAGCATTAGTGTATGAGGTGTACTAATTACAAAATAGTAGCAGTGAGGCAAGGCCTAATAACTATAGGTAAACATAACTATAGGTAAACCTTTCCTCTACATATTTTGTTTGGTTGATTGCCTGGCATGAGCTAGATGAAATGATCCGTTTGCTCTATTGATTCGAGTGGATGTGGATGCTTGATAAAATTATCTTATGAAATGATTCCAATGCTGGCAGCTTCTGATGTTCCAATGCTGGCAGCTTCTGATGTGAAATGACCCCTTTCTCCTGAAATGTTGATTAATTTCCGTTTCGGTTGAGAATGCGGCACTCCTAGGTCAAGAAAATTAACAAAGGTCATGCCCAATTTTCTTGATCTAGAAGGTACCCGATTCTCAACCGAAACGGAAATATTCCTCTAAGTCTGAGAAGAATAGTTACTACCTTGATCTCATCCAATAACTCTAGTAGCCTTTTTTCCTATTTAGAGCGAACATGGCCGACAACGATGAGCCCGGCGGTTCAGGTAAGCCATTCTGGCAGCTTTCCCAGGAGATGGAGGAAGAACCTCACGGCTATGAGGATGCCGCGGAAGACACCGATCCCGACTACACAACCCCTAGTGGCGTCGGGGATGACGCCACTAATGGTGCCGCCGGGGATGGCACCACTGATGATGGCAGTGAATGCATAGATGGCAGCCAACCGAAGAGGCAACAGAAGGACCAGCGCCTGAACGTGCTCGTCACCGTCAAGGAGGAATTTACTGAAATGTCCTCCAGTGGGCATCCAACGGTGCCCAAAGAATTAGTCAGTGGGTACGCGGGACCACTCGGGTGCATTCTCCGGAGCACCATCTCGATCAACACCGAGAACCTAAGGCATCGTGACCGAGGGAATTTACACAACCTCCTCTTCACGAAGCTGCACGACCAATACAAGTTCCCCGGTGACTTTGCAAACACACGCCTCTCAGGGAATCAAGTGAACAGTGCCGCCCTCACGAACATGAGCACGGCCCTGGCTACTTGGAGAGCCGCGGTGAAGAGAAGGATTCTAAGTGGTGATAGTTATGAGAAGACCGAGGAGACAAATCCTTCGATCAGTGAAGCTGACTACCTGGAGTTCAAGATCAAGTGCGAGAGCAACGCATCCGCGGAATCAAGTCAGCGGGGGAAAGATATGCGGGACTTGAACTTAGGGGTCCACAAACTCGGTCCCGGCGGTTACAGAGTGGCGGAACCTAAATGGGACAAGGAGGACGCGAAGCGTGCCGAGCAAGGCCTACCGCCCCTCTTTGATAAATACCATGAAAAGCAGCCCAGGAACTATGTCATGGCCCGGTACAAGGTGGACCCGATAACAAAGGAGCTTACCACGGATCCGAGGTGAAGGCGTTTGAGCTTGTTCTGGTAAGGAATACATCCCCGCGTAATTAGCTCCATATGGTTGCATTCTAATTAATGAAGCCAAATTTCTAAATGGTTCACGTTCCTTCCGCCGGAAACTGAAAGCAGTAGCGTGGGGTCTCAGAGCTCCCCGTGTGCCCCTTGGGACACCACTTTAAATAGGGCGTTGAATGTAGTGAAACACAAGGATAAGTTCAGTAATCCGTCGTCAGCTGGCCGTGTGGCTGGCAAAGGCTTGTCCACGAAATGGCCGGAATACTATAAGGCTGGGCTAAAGGAGAGAAAGACCATCTCGGAAAGCCAGGAGCGCGAGGTTAAAGAACTCAAGGCACAAGTGGAGCGGATTTCGGAGATAGTCCAAGAGGAAGTGCGAGACCTACTGGGAGCGACGATCACCGCCATTATGCCTTGCTTGCTTGAGGGGCTACCGGGGTGGATTGCAGGCGGCCAACAGGGGCCGCCCCCGATTCCCAGCTTCACGGGCAGTAACTCGTACTACGCGCCGGCATAGACGTCTCCAGCGGAGGCGGCATTGGTGTCTCCGGCATCGGCATCGGCATCGGAGCTTAATGAACCCGGGTGTGGGAAGACTACGTCGGCCGGCACCTCGATAGCAAGCGGCCCCTCCGTTACTTGCACGCCCGCCGTTGGCGGTGCCTCGACATTAGCCAAGCTCGACGCCATCACGGTAACTAAGCCTCCGCCGATGACTTCATCTCCTTGCCTTTGACTGGGCATCCCTGACACCCTACATGTTTTCGCAGGGTGCCGCCGATGTTCCATGCACCCTCCTACACTTCGTGGACGGCGATTTGATCAATGTCGCCAAGGCCAAAATCGTTCAACCGGGCAACCGCGTGTTCCACGGTAATCCGATGCCACCCACCGTGTATAGGGTTCAACTGGTTCGGGTGCTGCGGGGCTGCGATGACTTGTTACCTCTGTTTTGACCCCCTGGGGCCGACGAAGATGATGTGTTGACCCTCAGCGCCTTCTTAAGCTGGCCCCTGCTTTGGCCGAAGAGCCATATTCGTTTGGGGGCGGGGGACACAACCCCACAGACAACACCGCCAGTCGTGCCGGCACAAAGCCATGGCAAGACCGCCGTAACGATATCGTCGTCAGCTGATCCGGACATGCATATGGCGCAGGATTCGGACGACAACGACGGTACATTTTCCAACATCGATATGTACTTCAACGAACATGGGTATAGTGACGAATTGTTGGGGCCTCCTCCTCAAGAACCCAACCCTGCAAAAGATGACCGCGATCTAGCTAGTACCACAGAGAATTGCAATAGGCGTCGTCTGGCGTTCATTTCTTAGGAGACCCCTCCAGTTGTCGCCTTTCACGGAGACTCAAATAGCCGAGGTGCGAAATATTATCAGCCCAACACACTTAAGAAGGTGGTCTCTGAGTAGAACTCGATCCCATTACAGCAGAAGAAGTAGAAGGGACGAAAAGGAAAAATAACAAGGGTGCGAGCCAGCCGGCACCGAGTACGATCCGTGCTCAGGACGGGCCACCAATACCTAAGGTCTTCTCGAGGAGGGTGCATGTGGCGGGTAGGCCGATGCTATCGACTAATCTGCTCAATGCTGCAACTAGTGCTATGCGGATTCTGCATGACCGTGTTCTTTCTATGGAGAAGTGGCGTCTCTCCGAGAATGATGTGGCGTACCCGGTTTTCATGGCCAAGGTGCCAGAGGGCAAGGGCTTTGTGGATAGCACCATCGGCGTATGATCGTCTTGTGGTTTGATGACATCTTCTCTATGTTTAACTTCATCCGCTGCACTACACCTTCATTCGGCTATTTTCGCTCAGTATGGAGATGCGGATCATTAGAGACGAGACCCCGGACATCGTGATAGTCGACCCCTTCTACATGCGTGCCAAGATCTTGGGCAGCGTTGGGGACGGGCAAGTCGCGAGTTCATACCTCGAAGGCGTCATTCTGGTGAACCCAGATAAGGATAACTTCCTCGTGCCTTACTTTTCCGAGTAAGTCATCCCCTCACCGCCCCGTAACATATGATTTCTTAGATTTTGATCATTTTTTTTCTAACATTCCGTGTTTTGTGTAGTGACACACATTGCACACTCATCCTCTTAAGCCCGAAATATTCCATGGCCATGTATTTCGACTCGGACCGTCAGTTGAAGAAAGACTACACAAATATTAAGAAAGTTCTTGACGATGCTCTCCCTGGTTACGCCAACTCTGGAGACACCTTCAGGAGGCCAATTTGTAGGTACATCAAGCACGTGTTCACCCACGTAATGACGTTCCCCTGCGTCAGCAGCCGCCTAGCAGTCAGAAGGATGCCTACTATGCCCTCCATCACATGCGGGCAATCGTACGGGACCATTATCACCTTATGCTACCAAATAATCTCAAAGACTGGGCCGCACGCTTGTCGGCAATCCAGGACGCGGACATCAGACAAGAATTCTTTCACATCCGGTCGGAGTTTGCGGAAATCATCTTCCAAGATGTCCTTCGTACCTCGGGGCAGTTCTACCTCAAATATCAACCATCCAACAGTGAAATAGAAACAACGCTACAAATGCAAGCTGAACAACCGCACATTCATGACCATCACGATAGACAGCGGCTTCATCCACACTCCCGTCCCTGAGTTGAGTTGAAAGTATTGATGCTATGAAGTTCTGAAATATCGATTAGCTCATGTTGTAATTAAACTTTAATGAACTTGTATGTCTCTTTAGTTTGGATAGTCGTTCAACTTACATGTAATCGATGCTATTTATTAGTAGGACCATGAATCATGCTATTAGTGTGTTGCTTTTCTCTTCCAATCCTTTTGTTGCAAACTTATATATTGCTTATATATTATCTGTGAATTGCTACTAACATTTTGTTTGTCTAGTGCATAGAGATGCCGTCGTATGTCGTGTACAAGAGTAAGGTTCCCGGAGTCTACGACGTGTCAGGGACAGGTTCATCGTTTCAGCAGTAATAGTTACAAATGGTACACCACTAGGGCGGAGGCGGAAGCTAGATATGCGTGCTATCTAGCGGGAGAGAGGAGGGAGCGGAGGACGAACCGGATGAAGACCAGTTTCATTGTGATGATGCTCATCGTGACCGCAGCTCTCTTCTATGTGATGGTAGTTTAGATGATCGATATCGACTTTGTAATGTGACGACAAACTCGGCTAATATGATGAACTTTGCTAATGTCTCGAGACCTAAACTTGGCTAATGTTTGAACTTTGTTCGCTATTTCGAATTTGGAAACTAATATGATGAATTCTATTGTGTGATGTTTATATTCTGTGTTGTAACGTATTTTCTAACCTGTGCAAATACTAGAAAAGCCAAAAAAATCCCAATATTCATAGTGGCAAATATGGCCCCCGGTAGTGGCGCATCATATTGAGCATTAGTGGCGCACCAAGGGTAAATACCAGTGGCGCATTTTGGGGCATAGTAATGGCGCACTTGGGGGCATACGTGAAGGTAAATATGGCCCCCTAGGAGGCATAGTAATGGTGCACTGTTGGACATAGTAATGGCGCACTATGTGGTGTGCCACTATTATTTGGGATACTAATGGCGCACCAGAGGTGCGCCATTACTATTTGTTACTAGTGGCATGTTAATAGTGACGCACCTATAGTGCACCATTAATAGCAAAAACTGGTGCGCCACTAACAGCCTTTTTTCTAGTAGTGACACTTACTTTAAAGTATGTTTCATACTATCTTCGTAGGTTCATTAGTACCTATGAGAAAATGTCATGTCCGGCCACCATGATATTGGCCTAAGGGCCAAGACAACGCACTCTGACTTCCACGCATGCCTGCTTCCATCATTGGCATGTCTGCCTCAGTATGAATGTTACCTTCATGGAGACGTGTGTGGTGCAAGGGTACATGACCACCCCATTCACACTCACACACGTCCAAAGCAGTATAGGTTTACCTTGCTCTGCTACCAACTAACTCCAGCGTACAAGCTAGTCGTCACTCACCCAGATATTTTGAGGATGTAAAAATCGAGTGCACTTATATTTTGGCATTTACCAACCATAAATGGCAAGAGATGGATCCCTAGAAACCATATTTCGATGCAAAGTGGTGCGATATGTCATCCGCTCACTATATGAAACAAATTATCTATGTGCACATTCAGCGGTCTCCATGTCTTGGAACGCGACAGGAACATGACTGCATAGCATCATCGGCGGCTCTTTCCGACAGAAGTGTGTTGGAGGGTCGCCCTCTTCCTCCCACTGCAGCCGAAAGGCTACCCAAGAGGCATTCTTCATTGTCTTTTTGTGGCAGCGTTGTTTGCTCCGACTTGTGAGTTTGTCTAGCTAGTGTTGGAGGATTCACGCCTTTGAAGCCATATTCATGTGCAAATATGTCAATTCAATAGTTCAGTATTGAGGTTTTTTAGTTGAACTTTGGGTTTGTTAATATTAGTAAGGCCAATGTATTCTATTTCGGTTTGCACAAAATAGTGTGGGTACTGAAAATTAATAATATATAGAACTTTACTGGGCTGATAGATACAACCCATACTAGTTGGATTGTCTAGATCGTTGGGCCACGTCAACGTAGACCAGGATACGTTTTACGCGGTGAGGTGGCCTGGATCGCCATCATGCACAGTCTTCAGGTGAGCTAGCACTCCTGTCCTCCTCCTTGCTGCTTCTCCTCAGCCTGGCTTCAACTTTAGTCGTGGTGTGATGCTTGGAGTTCTAGCCACCCGGATGTGGGGAATAAGTTACATCTACAGTACTCAAACCGGCTCTTTAATTTCACACCAGCCTTCGTAGATTTGCCCAAGGTGCCCTCACATTATACACCACACATGGCTACGCAGTGTATCTCATTGAGAGAACGTGGTTCAGGTAATGCCGAGCTCGCACATTAGGTGGAAAAACTTGGTGGTCTCCTCGGACATCGGTCTTCCCATAGGCTGCGATAGTGGCTATTCGGCTATGGGTGTTGTTTGTTAGACTCTACAGTTATCCACCTGAGCTATTCTCTTGGAGGTGGTCCTAGTCAATGGTTATCCACCCAAGCATCAAGATGGCCAATGATCGAGTGTGTTAGTATCATCCTTCCGCGCCTTCCACTCCCACGGTTATGATGTTTATATATAGTGTGTTAGCAACCACGATGTAATAGGAAAAAAAGAATGGAAAAAGACAAAATGGATGGTGCGGTTGAGAGTTTGTGACATCTGGAAGAGGAGACTTACTTTAAAGTATGTTTCATACTATCTTCGTAGGTTCATTGGCACCTATGAGAAAATGTCATGTCCGGCCACCATGATATTGGCCTAAGGGCCAAGACGACACACTCTGACTTCCACGCATGCCTGCTTCCATCATTGGCATGTCTGCCTCAGTATGAATGTTACCTTCATGGAGACGTGTGTGGTGCAAGGGTACATGACCACCCCATTCACACTCACACATGTCTAAAGCACTGTAGGTTTATCTTGCTCTGCTACCAACTAACTCCAGCGTACACGCTAGTCGTCACTCACCCAAATATTTTGAGGATGTAAAAATCGAGTTCACATCTATTTTTGGCATTTACCAACCATAAATGGCAAGAGATGGATCCCTAGAAACCATATTTTGACGCAAAGTGGTGTGATGTGTCATCCACTCACTATATGAAACAAATTATCTATGTGCACATTCAGCGGTCTCCTAGTCTTGGAACGCGACAGGAACATGACTGCCATGGCATCATCGGCGGCTCTCTCCGACAGAAGTGTGTCGGATGGTCGCCCTCTTCTTGCTACTGCAGCCGAAAGGCTACCCAAGAGGCATTCTTCCACTAGTAGAAAACAGGGCTTTGGTAGGCCAGAAAAGAGCATTAATCCTGGTTGCATTACGAACCGGGACTAATGAGCATTAGTCCCGGTTCGAGCGGCTATGGAACCGTACAGGCATTAGTCCCGGTTCAAGTGGGACCTTTAGTCCCGGTTGATGCCACGAACCAGGACTAAAGGATGCGATGCCCATTAGTACCGGTTGGTGGCACCAACCGGTACTGAATGTTAGACCTTTAGTCCCGGTTCGAGCCACCAACCAGTACTAATGGGGTTTGAGGCATTAGTACCGGTTCGTGGCACGAACCGGTACTAATGGTCCCATTTTCAAACTCTACCCCACCCACCCAGCCCCCCCCCCCCTATCGCCTTTTCAGTTTTAAAAAAGCAAAAGAAAATGATAAAAACTTCAAAAATTAAAATCCTTCCAAATGTAGTTATGTTACTACATGTACTAGTAAGGAAAATTTAAAAACTTAAATTTGGACATGTTTTGTAAAAAGTGAAGGAAAAATGTAAAACGGCTATAACTTTTGCATACGATGTCAGAAAAACGTATAATATATCAAAATGTTCAGCACGAAAATCCTCAAATTCAATAATTCTAAAAGGAAAAAAGTTATGCTCAAATTTTAGTTTTTTTTAATTTCCGATAAATCTGGTCAAATATAGTCAAACTACTTATTCAAGAAGTATTAGTGTTACTAAATAATTATTTCAGTTTTTTTGAATTTTGGTCAAATCTGGTCAAACTGTGGTCAAACTATGGCCAAACAATGGTCAAACTACTTATTCAAGAAATATTAGTGTTACTAAATAATTGTTTCAGTTTTTTTGAATTTTAGTCAAATCTGGTCAAATTGTGGTCAAAGTATGGTCAAACTGTGGTCAAACTACTTATTCAAGAAATACTAGTGTTACTAAATAATTATTGTTCTTTAGAAAAATAGTTTCAAACTCAAACAGTGAAATGTGTGACTTCATGCTCAAGCTAAATTCCTCAGGGTTGATAGGATTGACATCTTACTATTGTCAGAAAAACAACAAGTGCAGACTTGGAAACGAGGGAGAATAGAACCCGGAAGTTAAGCGTACTCAGGCTGGGGTAGTGAGAGGATGGGTGACCGTCCGGGAAGTTAGATGATTTGGAATGATGAGGGGTGATTAGAGATTAGAGGTTAAATTGAGCAGTGGTGAGGGGTGATTAGAGATTAGAGGTTAAAATAATTCAGAAATTTGAAAATCAGGAAAAAAATTCAAAAAACATTTCAGAAAAAATCATGAAATTTCCTTTAGTACCGGTTGGTGTTACCAACCGGGACAAAAGGGGGACCTCCAGGCAGCGGCCATGTGGAGGGCCTTTAGTCCTAGTTCGTAAAAGAACCCGGACTAAGGGGGGCCCTTTAGTAACGACCCTTTAGTCCCGGCTCCAGAACCGGGACTAAAGGCCCTCACCAACCAGGACAATAGGCCCTTTTTCTACTAGTGTTCATAGTCTTGTTGTGGCAGCGTTGTTAGCTCCGACTTGTGAGTTTGTCTAGCTAGCGTTGGAGGATTCACGCCTTTGAAGCCATATTCATGTGCAAATATGTCAATTCAATAGTTCAATATTGAGGTTTTTTAGTTGAACTTTGTGTTTGTTAATATTAGTAAGGCTAATGTATTCTATTTGGGTTTGCACAAAATAGTGTGGGTATAGAAAATTAATAATATGTAGAACTTTACTGGGCTGATAGATATAACACATACTAGTTGGGTTGTCTAGATCATTGAGCCACGTCAACGTAGACCAGGATATGTTTTACGTGGTGAGGTGGCCTCGATCGCCATCATGCACAGTCTACAGGTGAGCTAGCACTCCTGTCCTCCTCCTTGCTGCTTCTCCTCAGCCAGGCTTCATCTTTAGTCATGGTGTGATGCTTGGAGTTCTAGCCACCCAGATGTGGGGAATAAATTACATTTACAGTACTCAAACCGGCTCTATGATTACACGCCAGCCTTTGTAGATTTGCCCAAGGTGCCCTGACATTATTCACCACACATGGCTACGCAGTCTATCTCACTGAGAGAATGTGGTTCAAGTAATGCCGAGCTCGGACATTAGGTGGAAAAGCTTGGTGGTGTCCTCGGACATCGGTCTTCCCATAGGCTGAGACAGTGGCTATTCGGCTATGGGTGTTGTTTGTTAGAATCCGCAGTTATCCACCCGAGGTATTCTCTTGGAGGTGGTCCTAGTCAATGTTTATCCACCCATGCATCAAGATGGCAACGGGGATGAAACCCATCGGGTTTTGCCTTCCCAAACCCATCACCACGAGAAAATCGTAAACCCGTCCCCGTCCCTGTCACCGTGTGCAGGGCTAGTTTTTCGCCCATCCCCTAAACCCATCGGGTTTCCTAAACCCACGGAAATGTCGACATATATAAGAAAACATAGAACCAACAAAGAATAATATTTCGACAACAAAACTATCATATTTCTGCAGCATAGGGAGTGTATTTCAGCAGCATAATTTGAGCAAAAAGAGCAATAACAACAGCTACAAGGAGCATTTTTCAGCACAATACGATACAACATTTCAGCAACATAGATAATCAGATTTCAGCAACAAACAGGAGCATATTTCAGCCATACATGGTTCAACAATTCAACAAGATGTCCAATTACACTAGTTCTAAAATAGAATTCTTGGTTCATAATGTTAGGGAACGTAGTAATCCAAAAAAATCCTACGATCACGCAAAATCTATCTAGGAGATGCATAGCAACGAGACGGGAGAGTATGTCCACGTACCCTCATAGACCGAAAGCGGAAGCGTTATGTTAACGCGGTTGATGTAGTCGAACGTCTTCGCGATCCAACTGATCCAAGTACCGAACATACGACACCTCCGCATTCAGCACACGTTCAGCTTGATGACGTCCCTCGTGCTCTTGATCCAGTTGAGGACGAGGGAGAGTTCCGTCAGCACGATGGCATGGCAATGGTGATGATGAATTCACCGGCACAGGGCTTCGCCTAAGCCCTACGACGATATGACCGAGGTGTTAAACTGTGGAGGGGGGCATCGCACATGGCTAAGAGATTGTCTGTTGTGCTTTGGGGTGCCCACCGTCCCTGTATATAAAGGAGGAGAGGGAGGAGGCCAACAGCCTAGAGGGGGCGCGCCAACGGGGAGTCCAACTAGGATTCCCAATCCTAGTTGGTCTTCCTTTCCTATTCCAAGAAGGGAGAAGTGGAAAGGTGAAGAGGGAGAAGGAAAGAGATGAGGGCCACTCCCCCACCCCTTTTCCAATTCAGACAAGGCATGGGGGGGGGGGGCGCCACCTCCTGGCCGCTGCCTCCTCTTCTCCACTAAGGCCCATGTAGGCCCATTAACCCCCCCGGGGGTTCTGGCTCCCGGTATTCCAGAAAATGTCCGAACCTCTCCGAAACGATTCAGGTGTCCGAACATAACCTTCCAATATATCAATCTTTATGTCTCGACCATTTCGAGACTCCTCGTCATATCCGTGATCTAATCCGGGACTCCGAACAAACTTAGGTCATCAAAACACATAATTCATAATACAAATCATCATCGAACGTTAAGTGTGCGGACCCTATGGGTTCGAGAACTATGTAGACATGATCGAGACATATCTTCCATCAGTAACCAATAGCGGAACCTGGATGATCATATTGGCTCCTACATATTCTGTGAAGATCTTTATCGGTCAAGCCGCACAACAACATACGTTGTTCCCGTTGTCATCGTTATGTTACTTGCCCGAGATTCGATCGTCGGTATCTTCATACCTAGTTCAATCTCGTTACCGGCAAGCCTCTCTACTTGTTCCGTAATGCTTCATCCCGCAACTAACTCATTAGTCACATTGCCTGCAAGGCTTATAGTGACGAGCATTACCGAGAGGGCCCATAGATACCTCTCCGATACACTGTGTGACAAATCCTAATCTTGATCTATGCCAACCAAACAAACACTTACGGAGACACCTGTAGAGCATCTTTGTAATCACCCAGTTACGTTGTGACGTTTGATAGCACACGAGATGTTCCTCCGGTATTCGGGAGTTGCATAATCTCATAGTCAGAGGAACATGTATAAGTCATGAAGAAAGCAATAGCAATAAAACTTTACGATCATTATGATAAGCTAACGGATGTGATCCCGTTCTTCAAATGACAACACATGTCCATGGTTAGGAAACATAACCATCTTTGATTAACGAGCTAGTCAAGTAGAGGCATACTAGGGACACTATATTTTGTCTATGTATTCACACATGTACTAAGTTTCCGGTTAATACAATTCTAGCGTGAATAATAAATATTTATCATGATATAAGGAAATATAAGTAACAACTTTATTATTGCCTCTAGGGCATATTTCCTTCACATAAATCAGAAGCAGAAATGAGATGAAATATTCCAATACATAAGTTCTGAAACAGAATGCATAGTTCACAAATAACTTTAAAGTAGGAATCATCATAGTATCTTTCACATCTCCAAGCCCTAGAGAAGATCAAAGTGCCAAGTGCTAGAGAAGATTAAAATATGCTCAAGCTAAAGTTAAACATGAAAAATATGCTCTTGAATGTCTTGAAGACAACTCCAAAAGCTTTGTCCTTGTTCATTGTCAGCATCTATAAGAATCAAATAAGTAGTAATGGATGCCTAGTATTTGTTGCAAGTCAACTAAAACAGTAGCAATTTGTACATGTATCCTGCAATATGATGACCAGAAAAAACACACTGTATATTATTTTTACAAGGATTCCGAATCCTTTTGTTTCTTTCTTGCAAGAGTGTACTAGCTTCAACTTAACTTATGAAACTTTCATGAAAAAAGACTATATACTAGAGTCTAAACCAAACCCTAGCCAACCTAATCCATGAATTCACAGAAAATTAGAATCATCCATCACAAACCCTAGCACCATCCATCTCAGATTGTGAGAGACTGGGGCTGCTCACCTCGTCGTTAACTTCTTGCGGACGTTGAACTTGGATGTTGGCTTGGGAATCAGATTGGAAAGCCCTCTGCCTCCTCTTCCACGAAGGCCACGACCTGCTGCCCTTCCATCACCACCGCGCGGGGTTGTAGTAGAGAGAGGAAGGCGACGGATGGTTGCAGACTGCGCCGGCGGCACCGGCAACGGCGACCTTTCAAGTGTCTTGAGACGTGAAGAGGCCACCATGGGGTTCGTGACTGGTGGTTGCGCCCTTTCTCCAGATTAGACCGGCGACGGTGGAGAAGACATGGAGGGAGGAGGCGCGCCGGCGCAGATCATGGTCGGTGGATCTTGCAAGATGGGATCGAGCCAGGCGGCGGCTGGGGTCCTAAATTTAGGGTTAGGTATTCTGTGGGAGAGAGAGAGAGAGAAATGAGGGCTCGAGCGAGGGGGGAAGGAGCGAGTAATTCCGGCCACCCAGCAAGGGGTTGGTTTGGCCTTCGTCGCTGGGGGTGGGGGGCTCGGTCGCTCAGGCTCAGTAGCTTTGGGTTGGGCCACGCCAGATCAATGCTTGGTAAAAAGAAATGTGTTTTGTCGGGTTTGCCGGGTTTCTGGTTTGGGGACTAACGAAACGGGTGCAAACCCACGAAACGTGTTGGGTTGTGTAATGTGCTAACAACAGCCCCGCGGGGATGAAAAGACGTCCATCCCAGTCCCCTAATAGGGTAAAAACTCGTGGGGACGCGGGTTTCGGGGGCCCATTCCTACCTTGACCCATGCATGCGTATGTATCTCTTTCTCTCACATGTACTATATTGCTTATTACGGCTTTGTGGATGAATACCATTGTAATGCATTGCCCTACTAGTCTACCTTCTATCATAGTATCAGCTTGATACTTTCTTGGTTTCGCTATGGCCTCCTCGGCCGCCGCCACCACCTCTTCTTCCCCAGCGGCCTCCTCAGCCAACTCCTCCAATGGCGTCCCTGCCCCTTCCCCAGTCCTCTTCCCCGTTGCCTGTTGTCACCGCCCCTCTCCCTCTCTAGGCAGTGCCATCCTCCGCAGGCTTCTACTAGACCCTGGCCACGGCTCACGCCATTCGCGTGGAGGGGGCCAACATCCAACACCACGTCGGTGTACGGCTGTACACCAAGGGAACGGACTATTCGGTGTGGCCCGGGCTCATGCTTGAGACGGCCGACCTGTACGACGTCACGACAACTTCTCACCGGACATCACCGACCGCGCTGCCCATGTGCCATGGAAGATCATCAACAAGGCTGTCATAAAGTACTTTACGGAGCCATGAACACCGAGCTCTGCGGCTTGATTCTCGGTTGGAGGCTGACGCATTCAAGATTTGGTCCTCCATCGAGGCCTTGTTCCTCACCAGCAGGCACTCCCAACATTTCTACCTCAACACCGAGCTCTACGGGATCCGCCAAGACAACTCCTACGTCTCCTGCGCAACACAGATAAAACCACCGATGGAGACGAGCTCGTGATGCAACTCCGGCGTGGCATCAACAAAGACAAGCATCAAATGGCGGCAAAAATTATCGAGATGTCATCGACGCCCATGCCTTTTTTGTTGTAGGTATGTTTCTGCAGGATGAAATGAAGTCCGGCGGCAACCTCCTCGGCTATGGCTCCAACAGCTCTCCCGCTACCTACCAACGGCCACCAGCCCCCGGCTCATCTCTGGGTGACCCCTGGGGCGGCCATGCCAACTCACCTACGGGCTACGGCAGACTATGGCAGCGGCAACTAGCCTGGTTCTCCTTCATCGAACCAGGACAGCAATGAGCATCGTTGCCTCATCAACAGCCATCGCCTACCAGGGAGATGTCAGATCCCCACCTCCGTGGACTGGGCAGTCGGCACATCTACGCGTACCCTGTCGCGCCGCCTCCCCCACCTCACCCATATGGGACTCTTGGCTGCGCCCGACGCACACCTACATGACCTACGCGGCTCTCCAATACGGTGCTGCGCCATACGGGCAGACGAGCTGCGGAGGTGCGTCGTACAGCTCCGTCCCGTCCAATGCAGTAGCCACAGTAGTACCTAAGCGTTCCTCCCATGTAGCACCAGCAGCACCCCACGCCCGCGCAGGATTCATCTGGTGAGGATCATGCAACGCTCATGGGGGCTCTGCATAACTTTTCATTGTATAACTCGACCAACGGGTGGATCGCAGACTCTGGTGCCTCCGCGTACCCGATCTCCGACACAGGTATGCTCTCGCTGGTCTCCCCGATCTTAAATTATCTTCCTATTTTCATTGGTAACAGAATAGCTCATGCACGTCACGCACATAGGTTCGGCTTCTCTTTCAAACTCTTCACGCCCTTTATATCTCCAAAGCGTTGTTGTCACATCTCAAATAGTCAAGAATCTCATATAAATTTGTCGTGTTACAACTGATAATAATCTTGTGACAGAGTTTGATCCTTTTGGCTTAATTGTGAACGATTTCATCACCAAGGAGGCACTACACCGATTCAACTGAAGTGGCGATTTGTACCTGATATTCTCCAACGACGCTCCCGTTGCTGCCTCCGTCATTTTCGCCACCACCGTCTATCAGCTTTTGGACCTTTGGCATCGCCACATATTCTAATAAAGGGTTCCCTACACGTAACAAAAATTCAGATTGTGGTACTCTGCCGTTCCTGACGACTTGGCTAGCACGTTCGTTTGCCCTTTCATCCTCCTTGTAGTCCAACTAGCGCTTGTTAGAAGTATATTTAAGCTTAAGATTGAGATAAGAGATAGAGATAGGATAGGTTTAACTTGTCCTCTACTCCAAGTCTCTCTACCCCTCTTGTACTCCTATATATACCCTACACAAGGATCAGATCAATACAACACATAATTCTAGGCATCCTACAATTTCTACATGGTATTATAGCGGTTAGTCTCACGACACCGATCCTAGGACTTCTCACAACTTCCGCAGCGCGCCGCCCCCGAGGAGATTAATCTCTTCTCCTCAAGGGCGCAGCATCCGATCGATCAAAGATGATGAGATCGGTTCGTTAGTTAGATTAGATCAATTTTCCAAATTCTGTTAGATTAGTTCTTCTTTAGACACAAATAAATCTGAAGCCCTATTATCTCGTGAAAAATCACAGCAGAGATCGGTTCCAAAAATCTCCTCCTGCAAATCTAGTGCGTGGTGGTGCACTGCCGCGTACAGGTCGATCGTAGTACCACACCCGGCGATCATAGCGGTCTGATCTGCTTCGACAACAGACAGCATCGGCCTAGCGGGTCTTTGCCGTAGATCTCCACCGATGCGTCCACGACCGGCGCCTCTGAACTAGCCAGCACCCGCAACACCGGCGCAACCGTGATCCAGAGGAGCAAGCCGTGTGCTGGCGGTCCTGGAGCAGGCGCTTTCATGGCCGGGCGCTGGAGCAGCCGGTCGATGCAAAACACTCGGCAGGCGCGGCCAAGATAGGCCGGTGGAGCGGCGCCACCAAACAACGTCCAGATGCCCTTCCATCACGCGGAGATGACGAAGCCGGCGAGCAGCAGCGAAGGACACGCGGATGTCCGATCAGGGGAGGGCATAGCTTCCGCACAGATCTCTTTCGCGTACGAGTGAGTGGATCTCCTGCCGAAAGCAACTCGCGGACGCGGATCTCCAACGTGGGCAGGCGACTTCAGCCGTGGGCGCAGAAAGCCGAGCAACCAATTTCCGTTCAATCTGGTGGGCATCGACTTCGTCAACAACTCCAGCAAGCGCAGGCCACGCACCACTCGTGGGCTACGTAACCACGTCCCACATGCCCATATGATCTCCAGAGCCACATCCGAGAGCTTCAGCGACACGTAACAGGTCTGCTCGACTCTAGCCCTCGCGGGGCATGAGCAACAACGTGCACGACCTGCCTCATCTACACCGAGCCGCCGACCTGCACCCGCACCGAGGACGATCCACTCTCTCACCGAGCCGAGCTACGTCATCTTATGCATGGCTGCATCGACCGCCGTCGCCGATCTGTACTGCACGGCTACACCGACGCCTCTGCATCGAGCCGAACGACATCAAGTTCTACGACTACGCCAGGCTACGAGCCAACATACTTCTTTGGCATGGCACGACATCGACACTTCGTCGCTGCGGAGGGACGCCTTCAAGTGACGTATCGGCATCGACATGCCGCTGCAACATCATCGCCAACACTTCATCGCCAAGGTCTACATCAACGTGGTCTTCACCAACATCTTCGTCAACACACCGCCGCCGCCTCATCCACAAGATGGACACCTAGCATCCTCTAACAGACTTTTCTGCAAGACGCGACCTCGACGACGGCAACGACCGCGTCACGACGACGGCATCGACTGCGTCATCCGCAACAGCACTACTGCACCGACACGGATCACTGCAGTGACGACCCTACATGGCCACACGGTTCTCGCAAAAGCGATGTGTGCTTGATGGGCTTCCTTTGGTCATGGCAAAACCGATGGACTCATCACCGACGGCACCCTCTGACATCCGCAAGGTGCATCGTCCATGTCTGCAGCTTCATCACAGCGCATTTTTTTTTGCGCCTTCGGCTTTGTGTGGCTTCATCATCCACGACGGCCACACCATCGACCACGACTGCCTTGACCACGGCTACATCACCATGACCGGCTACCTCGACATTAATGGCTATGTCTACAGCAACTCATCGGCAACAACTCCAGTCAACAGCGTCCGCCTCGTCACTTGCGTCCACGACACTCCCGCTATGACTGCGGGAGGGAATAGAGGAGAAGGCAGGAAGGCACCAGAAGGGTACGCAGTCACCGTCCCTCACTGCCGACCCATCTGAGACGCAGTTGATGATGGCGCGGAGAAGAGGAGAAAAGCGCAAGACTTCAAATCCAGTCGTAATCATCCGCTTCACTCCCACTACGACTGAGGGGGGATGTTAGAAGTATATTTAAGCTTAAGATTGAGATAAGAGATAGAGATAGGATAGGTTTAACTTGTCCTCTACTCCAAGTCTCTCTTCCTTCATTGTACCTCTATATATAACCCTACAAGGGTCAGATCAATACACAACAAATATTACCCATCCTACGATTTTCTACAGCGCTGCCTTTGAAGGTATGCATTGCGATCTCTTGGACTCCCCCATCACCAGTGTATCGATAAATAAACACTACCTCGATGATTACACTAAGTACAGGTGGACGTTCCCTTAAATCTGATGCGCATGCAGTTTTTGTATCGTTCTATGCCATTGTTCGCATGCACTTTCATCATACTATCGCCACGTTTCACTGCGAGAAAGTCCGATAATTAGACAATACTAGTAACCATGATTTTTTTCCTTCCCTTTGGCATGACCACATTTTTCGTGTCTCTAAGTCATCGTACACACTCTTCTCATTCAAGCCCATATGCCGCCTAAGTTCTAGGCTAACCCCTCAGTACTGCTACGCGCCTTTTAAATATTCGGCCAACAAAAAGGCGAGGTGGCAGCCCTCCCCCGAACTGCAGGTTGCCACACACACGCAGTGGACGGTGTGCCAGGGCTCCCACGATGAAAGTGTTGCTACGGGTGGTCGCCGGATCTGGGAGGCTATGACTGGGGATTTGAAGATGGTCTGGGTGATGCACATGACGTCAGATGGATGCTCGTGGGACATCATCCGGGTGAAAACCTTGTCACCGGCCACTGATGGTGACACCCTTGGCAGCTTCCTTTTTGGGGGCATCATCAACATGGAGTTTCCGACCCCTTCCGCTACCTCCGAGGGAACCCTTGATCAGTTGATCAGATGATGGCGGCACTAAAGTATCGCCCCCCCCCCCCCTTCGTCGGGGCGTCATTCTTCGAGGTTTGCATTGCCCTGAGGCACCAGCAGACGATTTCAATGGTGGAGTGGTGTTCCATGTGACGTATCGAAGACGTGGAATCTCGGCGGCACGGCGAGGCAGGGCCTCGGCGACGGATGTCTGATGATGGACACGCGTAGGGAGGTGGCACTGTCTGGTGCCGTGGTGCCATCGATGGAAGGCCTGGCAAGGCCGATGCGTCAGTACCTGCTCTGAAGATGGATCGGCGAAAGACAGTGGTGGCAGCCTCTGAGAGTGAGCCGAACCGGTGTGTGACCTAGACCAGGCAACGACTTGGTTAGGGCCTCCGTCTTTAGATGTTAGGCTTTCGTGCAATGTTTGTTTGGTCTTCGGGAAGGACATTCGGCACCCCTTCATTAAGTGGATAGGAGTAGTGACAAATGTTGTCAAGATGGTGACTTACTTATGTATTACCTTGTAAGCTCTTTGTGAATAATTAATAAAAGGGGTGCATGCATCGCCCAGATGCAGAGGCCGGAGGTCATCCTCCTTTAAAGAAAAGGTTCCTTTGATATTTTATCTCCTTGAGGGATTGTCTTATGTCTTTTTTTTTTTGCGGGTGAGGGACTGTCTTATGTCGATGCCAAAAATATAGGAATGTTGAAAGTCATGTTTAATTTCTCACGCCGGCTCAACAATCCTCAATCGCTGATTTGTGCAGTGATCAAGTTTGTGACAAGGTTCATTCCTCAGCAAAATTTCTTCGGAATCCATGGAGACACCAAAACGATAGGATTTGCGTTGTGATCAAGATTCTAGC
>LT934117.1:717670100-717691048 GCA_900231445.1 Triticum turgidum subsp. durum | reverse complement strand
CGTATTTTCTGGAATCACATGTTCGGGACACCCATTATTAAGAAAGACCACTCCATTGGAAAGCGAAAATATACTTATGATATTTATGTAACATAAATGATTTAAGTGAGCCTACCCTGCACAACTAACCCTTTATATACTACAGCAGATGGAGTACATCCTTTCCATGCTTCACCGTTCGTTTCAGCATCTTTCCCTATCACACCAGTTTCTAGCAGAAAAAAAGGTAGGGAAAAGAAGTTATATAAAGCTACCCCTCGAGCGTGTAATTTCTATGCTCTAGACTCATGCATTGAGGTTCAACACCTTCCTCACAATTATTTACAAAAGTAATGCGAACAAAAGGAAAGGAAAGGAAGGTTATAGATTGAGATTAGGAGACATCAGGAATGGAACACTTAGTATTGACGGGACCGACAGTCCTATTGGGCCGGGGGCAAACCACACTGCCCCTAAAAAACATGTGCGGTTAAGAGGCGTGGCGACACAATCTGACTAGCGAGGCATGGTCACGGTCCTTGTTGGCATGTCCTCCTGTGCACCTCATAGTGAGATAGGTGACAACCTCATCTCCTGGTCATTCAAGCGACAACCCACCGTATCTCGTTCCAATGCAGAGGCAGAGTTTCGTGCCGTGGCCAACTGTGTCGATCTTCACTTTGTTCGCGATCGCATTCCCTCGGTGAAGCTCAGTTTCTTCGTGTTCCGACTTCCTCGCTGTTTGCGGATATCTTCACCAAGGGGCTGCCTTCATCGGTGTTTTGTGACTTTAAAGTCAGTCTGAATGTCCTTCCCAGCGACGCCTAATCGCCCACTTCCCTGCATGTAGGGATCGTGGCTTCTCCGTGTATATGTACTGGTTCACTCGAGGAATACAGCAGGGCAACTCATTCCTCCATTCTTCTATGACACCCTGCACAACCGCCTATTGACACTACTAGGGATAAGCTGGCGCGGGGTGAAAACCTAGCAGTAGCGCCGAGGGCCGCGCTCCTACTAGCACGCTACAGCTAACTGGTTAGTAGTAGCGCGGGTCAACCCCTGCGATACTAGTACATACGTTAGCGGCAGAATGGTGTTTGACCAGTGCTACTACTAACTTATAATAAAACAACAAATTTAAAATATGGTTAAGACATTTACTAAATGTACATAACTTTCGCCAATGTTCATGAATTTCAAAATGGTCATCGAATTTTAAAAAACTAATAAGATGTAAAAAAATATACATGATGTTCAACATGTATTCTAAAAATACTTCACGTATATTTTAAAAATATTGAACATATACATGAAAAAAACCTAATTGTGCAGTTCACATATGCATTTTGAAAAAATATTCATGTAAATTTATTTATATAAAAATGGATAGTGTATTTCTAACAATTTTTTTTATTTATTCAAAAGGGGAAAAGGCAAAAATGGCAGAAAACAGAGAAAGTAAATGCAAAAAAAAAAGATCTGGAAAGACAAAGAAAAGAGAACAACAGCGTAGGTAAGGAAAAATATAAAGAAAATAATAAGTATAAAGAAATAGATTGAAAGTAATAAATAGAATAATAAAGAAATAGTGCGAGAAAAACACTGCAAAACATGTGCGGTTAAGAGGCGTGGCAACATAATCTGACGAGCGAGGCATGGTTGCCGTCCTTGTTGCCATGTCCTCGTGTGCACCCTGTGGTGGCCGAATTCACTGTTTTGACCATTTTTAAAAACTTTAGCACGATCTGACCCTAGTTTGAAAAAAATTCGTGATCTGACCCTTTTCCTACCGCCATCGTCTTTGGCGGTAGGGTAACACAACCTACCGCCGAGGGCTAGCAGGTGCGTGTTTGCTTTGGTAGGTCTTGGGTTCGAGCCTTCATGTGGCCATATTTTTTGTTTATTTTTATTTTGTCCAACAGAAAATAAACAATTCGTCCAATTAATCTGAGGATATGGATTATTGATAAATTTTTTTACTTATTTGTAACAGCTATATAAAATTCTGCAAAGATATAAACGAATATGATAATATCAATGGAGAAATAAATTTGGTAATGTCGTGTCCGAGCCTTCATAAGGCCATATTTTTTGTTTATTTTTATTTTTCCAAATAAAAAATAAACAATTTATCCAATTAATCTAAGGACATGAACTATTGATAAAAACATTTTTTACTTATTTGTAACTGCTTTATAAAATTCCCGCAAAGATATAAACGAATTTGATAATATCATTGAAGAAAGAACTGTGGTAATGTCGTGCTGATCATGCATGTTAGTGGGTCTGTAGATCGTGTGTCCTTGGAGTGGAGGCTGCTATATGGACGGATATTCAAGACAGTTATCATTCTTGCCGAGTAGAGCAATGCATATCTTGCCGAGCAGAGCAATGCATATCTTGCCGTTGACCGCTGCACTCTGTCACGCACATACAAGTGAGTGCATTTATTGATATTCTCCAAAACATGGTCACCACTTGATATGAAAATCAAACTGCATAATGGTTAATATAAGAATGAAACTGTATCTTTAGTCAGATCCAATGCCACTAGAAGTTCTGAACCATTTAATCTAAAACAGCTCCTAGCTAGATTACATTGTTGAACCTAGTGACAATTAAAATGAATGATTTGTAATAGATGATGTTCCTATATTAATTTATTAACTCTGGTTCTTTGCAAATACACACATTTTTGCTCAGTTAACTATGGTATGCTATTACACTCCCCTCAACTAAAGGGTTGCATGATGAACCAGGTTTGGTTACTATGCTTTAATTATCAGAATTATTGACGGCCATAGATGGTGCATACATAACATCCTATTTCTTTTTCCATTCTATGGCATCTGTTAGCTTATTTATACCTATGAGACGACTAAAGTTAGGTCTGGTTACTAGAGCAAATCAAATGCAATAGAAAAGTGATCATCCCAAATTTCTGTTTGCAAGTTCAATTATTGGGCATAAAAGATAACCTTACCGATGAGCTTTATATCATCATGATATTTTCATCATTATAACTAGTCGTGAGATATGGCATTATATTGACTTCACTTTCCTTCTAGACGCTCTTTTACTTCTATCTTGATATAGGTACAGTACCACCATTCGCGAATTCTACTAATCATATGAACATCAGTTTGCAATTTGTCATTAGGTATCTGCCCAAGGTGTATGGAAGATATGGTGGTGCAGATGGATTTCTCTTCCTGCAATACCATACGATTCTTAACTAATGGAACCTTCCGCAAGCCGACAGGGAAAAACTCTGGATAACTGATAAGGTTACAGATAAGTAAAAAAATGTTTTTACCCAATAATGCAGTTACAAATAAGTAAAAAATAATATTTTTATCAATAATCCATATCCTAAGATTAATTGGACAATTTTGTTAATTTTTTATTGGGCAAAATAAAAATAAACAAAAGTTATGGCCTTGTGAAGGCTTGAACTCAAGGATGACCAAACCTAACACGCATGCGCTAGCCAATTTTCCAACAGAGAGGCTTAACCAAAGCAGACGTCACATGTAATTTATACCTTCGCTACCCTACCGTCGAAGACTATGGCGGTAGGGTATTTTCAACATCAAATGATCGTGACGGCACCGTCAAGTCCTACCTCCATAGCCCTCGGCGTTAGGCTGTGTTACCCTACAGCCAAGGACGATGGCGGTTGGATAAGGGTCAGATCACGAAAAAAATTCAAACTAAGGTCAGATTGTGCTAAAGTTTTCGAAAAGGGTCAAAACAGTGAAATCGCCCCCCTGTGGTGAGATAGGGGGCCGCCAAGTCATTCTACTTCCTGACAAGAGAATAGTGAGCACTATTCCATGCTGAGCACAATTGCCACATCATTGATAGGACCGATACCAAGCAGCGATATAGTCAATGTAATTGTGGAGGCTACAGTCAGTGATGAGTTGCGCAAGCTCTGCGACCGGGTGTGCATGAGAGCTAGCCTATGGCCGGATGGAGAAGTGGGATTCAGCCGAACAAAACAAAATTAAATGGGCATTAGGAGCAAATGCAAATGTTTATTTTTTTTCATTTTTTGCTTTAAACATATAGATAAATAATTATAAACTAGAAAAACTCCATATTAATTCAATGAAACATTTCCATCATCAGCTTCACTTAATATTTCGACTACAACTTCATTTTACACCTTCATTGCACATTCAAAAAAATACCACTTCATTTTCCATCTCGACATGGCCAGGCACCGTCGCCATCCTTGTTGCCATGAAATAGCATGTTCGACAAAAAATAAAACTTCATTTTCCATCTCTACATGATCAATATTTATATGTGAGCATAGAATGAATCATGAAAATCATGAAAAATTTACACAACACGCACTTATATGTCTTCTGCGAGTGCTACCTTTTTCAGAATTTTCTAAGTTACAGAAGTCCCTTTTTTGACAAATTTTCCTTTTCACGAGGTTATCAAAGTCCATGACTGGAATCACGTGGTTTGCTCTTGATGAAATTAATCTTTGGTAAATCGTTATAAACAACAAAATTCGCACGCACGCAGACCTACTAATTAATGCTCTAATAAAAAAGTAGTGTTTGTTCATCGGTGGATAGAAGGTACATGCAAATTCGGACCACTCTCTGCTCCACTTTGTATGTGTGCACATGAGCTCACATGCATGTCAATCAATCGCATTCAGCAGATCCGAGATGGTCGGTAGCTATGAAGGTCTTATGGTGCAAAATTGCCATGTGAAATAGAGTTGAGATAAATACTTTCATCAACAACGCCAGGATTTATATACCACCCCCGAGCCTGTGTGTTCCCTCCATGCTTCATGAGTCATTTGATGCATGTCTCATCCACAAACTGTAAGGGAAACAATATAAACAACAAAAGGATCTAGGTTAGCTTGAGAATGAGAGACATAGGGAAGATAAAGTTTAGAAATCTGCCACTATCTTGTACTCCCTCCGTTCCAAAATAGATGACCTAATTTTTCACTAACTTTAATACAAAGTTGAGTTATCTATTTTGGAACGGAGGAAGTATTTGTTAACCTCATTCACCATGGGGGCGCACCCCGTCCTCCGCACATTCACTATCTATGCTCTCTGCAGACCATGGCACTGTGCACACAGCCAGCTCGTACAGGTGGGCGCGTCAGAGATTACCAAGGCCCTCACTGCTGCCGAACTCGTCAACGCGCAATAGATTGCAGGCTCAGTGTGTATCCATTGTGGCAGAAGAAATGCACACCTACAAAACTGCTTCTGATTTCTTCCATGGAGGTACACCATTCTGTTCGGCAGACCGATCACTAACTAGCTGTGCCAACCACGGGACAAGCACATGTTTTAATATTTGCCACATACTCCTTTTGTTGCCACGTGTACCTCGCTATCCTCCATGACCTGGGGTGCCTCCATTACTCCACCACGGTGTAATCCTTTGTCGACGAAAGGCACTGGGATGCCCAACTTTAACACCAATAAATCCCCTAAGCTAGAAACATTAGTCTTACAACCATTCATGCCAACGTTATCAGCTAACGAAAGATTAAAGTCACAAAAAAGCTTAAAGCAAACTCTACAAGCAGCGTCCAGCGTAATTACGAATTTCTTTGCTACGTGGTAGCTGCATGGCGAGGACGTGGGCATAGCCCAGTGGTTGGGGGCGCATGATTGTAAACCTAACGACCAGAGTTCGATCCACGTCGGGGACGAATTTTTGAAATTCTCATGAGGGATGCTTCTTCTATATCAATAAACCCGTGGGTGCTAGTGCCCATGGAGTTTCATTTTTTTTTTGTGGTAGCTGCATGGCGACATCTAAGGGACTCCTTAATCACCTTCAGCGCAATGTTGTCTTTGGTACATTTTTTTTGAGCGGTAAACCAAACTTTTATTAGATAGTATCAAGGTTTACAGGAATAATTAGGGGATCATACTAGCGCTACTTGGAGACACGTTGGAAGGAACCGGATCCCTACTAGCCGTGGTCTCAGGTTGTAGGGTGGAAGGAGGGACGGCGTCGAGGAAGGCGTGGTCGCCGGCGCTGGGGCGCCGACGTTGCGTGCGAGAGAGAGAGAGAGAGGGCGCAGCGCCGGCTAGTGTTAGGTTCCCGGCTCCCTAAGGAAGCCGAGCAAATATGATTGCTTCTTACTTGATTAAATTCATACATCTCCTCTATAGAGAGGTTTACTTGACTCCCAAGCAAGCGACCCTTATCTCTAATTAACCCTAAGACTAACGGGCTATACCGTCAGCCCAGCCCAGGCCCATTAGGCCAATACGTACTGTAACACTACACCCCACCTGGACATGCAGCTTGTCCTCGAGCTGCAACCTAACCAACTGAAAACGATGACTCGACACAACACAAACCTAACACCTAAAAACAAGCCTTTTACATCTCGGCTTGTTTTATTACTCTCAACCTGAAATGGACTGGGACGCTTTAATTTGAACCCCTGAACATAAAGTGGACACCATCCTTACGTCGGACGTGCACGTGTACAGCCACCTGGATCCCATGGACATCATCTGGACAAAAAAAGTCCATGTGTATTGTCACATGGAAATGGTCACAAGAGCGACCAATAGAGGCGCCCTCGCGGCGGCCGGCGGCGGAATGAAGTTGTGCTACGCGGTGCGCTCCTGGCGGTGACACCATGCCTTCTCCCCACCGGACGGCTATTGGTATGCATCGCACAAAGAAGAGTGGAGGGATCTCGATGGAGAATGAGGAGGAGGGGTGCGCCTCCCCAACCGCCGATATCGAAGACGTTGAGGTCGCTGCCCGCGTGGAAAACAGCATGCCCGCCGACCGTGGAGGAAACCACATGCCCAAGATCCCCGACGCAACAGACGAGATCAAGGTCCTTTGCACAGCTACGCGCAACTTGGAGGTGTTGCAGCTGCAGACCACGCATCTCCCGCACACGCTGACGCGCTAGGAGGCCGCGCGTAGCAGCCTGTAGCCTCACTGCCGCCGACACGTGACGGGTAGCGATCCAAGTCAGAAGCGGTGACGGTGACGGAAACGGCGAGAACTTGATCTGCTAGATGTTGACGCCATGGGACGGCAGCGACGCTGATGGAAATGAGGTCGTCGCAGTCCCGCCGTAGGGCATCCCATACTGGTACCAGATGACCCTTGCCGTGGTCGCAGCCGAGGGCGGCAGCGGCGGGGTAGCCGTTGTTGGTGTGGCGACGGAGGAGGTGGCTGCTGGGGATGCGGCTGGGGCGCAGAGGGCCCGACGAGGAAGGCCCTGATGCCCACCACGGCCTGCCATAATTCCAGGATTGCGGTTGTCATCTGCTCCAGGGTGAGGACGAGTGCGGATGGCACCGGGGCAGAGGGTGCAATCGCCCCTGAGGACGCCAGCACACCCAGTGCCGGCGCGTCTGCTGTGTGGGGAAGCAGCACCGATGAAGACGCTGGTGGCGGCAGGTAGGTGTGCAGCGGCGGCGGGTGGGAAGAACTCGATGGAGGGCAGGACATGATCGAACCCGGGAAAGCTGATACTATAAACTGGATCCCTACCAGGACGTGGTCTCGGTTTGTAGGGTGGAAGGAGGGATGGCGTGGAGGAAGGCGTGGTCGCCGGCGCTGGGATGCCGGCGTTGCTTGCGCGCTCACGCGCGCGCGTGCGAGAGAGAGAGAGAGAGAGAGAGAGAGAGAGAGAGAGAGCAGCGGCGGCTAGGGTTAGGTCTCCCGGGTCCCTAAGAAAGCCGAACAAATATGATTGCTCCTTACTCGATTAAATTGATACATCTCCTCTCCTTATATATAGAGAGCTTTACTTGACTCCCAAGCAAGCGACCATTATCTCTAATTAACACTAAGACTAACGGGCTATACCGCCATCCCAGGCCCATTAGGCCAATCCGTACTCTAACACACAACCTGTTACATCAAGTTTTTCTAAGCATTAACAAAATCAGGAGTATTCCTTTGTGTACTAGGAACACGGAGAATACTTGGGCATGGAATTATGAGAAAAATGGCAGGTTTACTGTTTGGTCGGCATAACAGATGTTAGCAGATACAAAGAGAATGAGAGAGGATTGGTTGGAAAACAACGCAGGGGGGTCAAATTATGAAGAAGAGGCGAAGGCTTGGACTTTGCTGTGGTCTGTTCAACTTCATGTTAAAATTCAAAACTTTCTTTGGAGATTAGAGCATCTCCAGCCGTTCGCCCCCCTCCCCCCGCCCAGGGGCTTTTAAAAAGTGCCGCTTGGGTGCGAAATGGTTATATTTTCGGCGTGGGGGCCATCGGGTTCCCAGCCGCCGCCCCTAGGTCGCGCCCAGACGACCTTTTCGTAAATATTTTTAAAAAGACATTTGGCCAAAATTATGCAAACAGGACATAAATTCGGCGATATTTAGGTGTTCCACAATTTTTTTACATATATAAAACATCAAATCTACAAAAAAAGAATACAAAGGGCTGTTGCCGCCCCTAAAGGTCGAAGAACTTGCTGAAGCGGCGTAGTCGCCGTCGTCGCCGTCATTCTCTCCTCCTCCTCCTTCTTCACGTCCGTCCTTGCTGGACCTCTGCCCGGGGTCGCCCTGCCGGACTAGGTTGGCCGGCGGCGGCGCCTTGTTGTTGGTGTCCTCGAGGATGACGACGCCTCCCTCGTCGCGGCCACGGCGTCGTGCGGCGATCTCCAATAGGGTGCGACACTGCGCTCCATCTTCAACCGCGCCCAATCCTACTGCGCCCACTTCATGGCAGCCTCATCGTCAAGTGCAGCCATGTCAGCATGCTCTCTCTTCATAGGGGGCGAGCCCCGGATCCGTCTTCGGCTTCACGAGGCGCGACGAAGTTGCCGAGGAGGCGCAGCCGCCCTCGTTGATGACGAGGGCGGCGCCGCGGATGCGCCAGCTGAGTGGTGTCGTTTCCACGGGATTGGCCTTGACGCTGACGAGCGCTGGCGACCCAAGGGAGTGGGAGGAGGATCGGGAGGAGGAAGAGGACCCGCCCAGCATTCGCCTTTGCAGCCATGGGCCGTCGCTCCGGCGAGGGGCCGGGGCCGCCGGGTAGTCGAGCGGTGGAATGCTGCCGCCCTCGAGGTACTCGAGGACGGCATGGAGCGTGCTACCAGGGGCGCCCCACCACAGGCGGCAACCGTCGCTGTTGTTGCGCCCCCTTCCCACCGGCGCGTTGTTGGTGGAGGTGATCCGCTCTGCCTGTCGGCATTCGCAGTACGCCGTGCACGACTCGTGGTTGCCGACGTCATACTCCGGGAGTGCCGCTCCTCCTCTGATAGAGAGGTCTGCACACGCTCAATCTCGGCGTGGAAGTAGTGGGAGTGTTCGACGTCGGGCAGCAGGGGAACTGGGACACCCCCAGCGCTGAGCCTCCGCCGCCCCGGTGCGCGCATGTCGGGGGGCGCCAGGTAGTTTGCCTCGTGGAGGAGGTGGGCTTCTCACTTGTGCAGAAGGCGGTGGCCGAAGCCGTTGGCCGCCGCCGCATCGCTGGGGAACCATTCACCCATAGGCTGGGCGTGCACGCGGTGGTTAGACGGGGAGATAGGGAAAGAGAGGGCGTCGGCGGCGAGAGAGGGGTCTGCGGGTGGGTGCGTCAACCGGCGAGGGGACGGCAACGTGTGTACGTGTGGCGGGAGGGGGCGCGTAGCCGCACTGCCCCACCCGTGAGGAATCAATGGATGGCTGACCAGCGGCAGCCTTAGCATCGATTCCCCGTGGGAAACCGAGGCGATGAGGACGACGAGGCGCACGGGTCGCTGATTCGGCCGGCCCACCTTTCTTTCGCACCAAAATCGATTGCCCCGGCGCCCCCAACGCGCCGGGTTCGGCCTGGATCCGCTGGCGCCTGTTTCGGGCCTAACGGGCGAAAAATGGTCTCCTAGGGGCGCGACTAGGCCGTTTTTTCATCGCCGGCGCTAAAAAAGGGCCTTGGGGGCCTATTGAGGGCGTGGCTGGAGGTCCTCTTAGCCAAATGTTCTATCCCAACAGAGGATGTACGCCTTAACCAAAACATAGCAAACGACGAAAAGTGTCAACTTTACGGTGCAGAAGATTCATGGCGCCACTCCCTTTTGAAGGGCTTAATGTCAAGGTGTGTATGGGCTCTAGCTGATGGAGAGGTGGTTGATCATATTCAGACTACTAGAGAGACCAACGCAAAATTCTGGATCCTATATATGATTGAGGCTACCAAACAAACAACTTATAGAGATGATTGTCACACTATGGTCGATTTGGACAGCTCGCCAGAAGGCTATTCATGAAGGTACACTACAGAGCCCGCCTTCTACTCATTCATTTGTGACTAATTTTATTGCGGAGATGGAAGTTTTCAGACGACCGGTGACAATCAGCAGTGCACCTGGAGGGTCTGTTTCAAACTCACGGCAAGCATGGAAAGTGCCTGGTGCAGGCCTGGTGAAGATCCATGTCGATGGGAGTTTTTCTAGGGCTGATGAGAGGAGCTGCAGCTGGGGTTTGCGGAGATTGTAATGGTGTTTTCTTGGGCTCTTCAGCCTTAGTTGTATCAGGCACTTTCACTAGGGCTTAATCTTCGAGTAGACAGAATGGTGATTGCTTGTGATTCCAAGACAGTGGTCTCGGACATCAGCGCGCGAATAGAAGGGCGCTACTCGGTGATTGTGAAGGAGTTTGTCGTGCGCATGGGAATTCACCAGATGCGATATCATTTTTGAAGGTCGGGCCTCACACTGGGAAGCTCATAGTCTTGTTAAATTTTCTAGATCTTCAGATTCCGGTCGCCAGTTGTGGCTTGGGGTTCCTAATGTTGTCCTTAGTACATGGAGACCTGAGGGAGACTGTATGGGCCGGCCCAAGTAGTGCTAGCACCTGATTAACAGCAAACTTTGTTCTTTTGCTCGCAACGGTAACAAAACAGGAGTCTATTGGTCCAGCTTAACCCAGCTGCCGGTTTTTTAACCATTGAGACGGTGACCGTTGATAACGTTGATCCTTGACTTTTAAAAAGAAAACAAACTTGAGAAAAAGTGACTTTGTAAATTGTTCATGAAGCGGCGGTTGGTGCGAATCGGTGAAGGCAGCGAGGAGCTCGAATGAGGAAAATAGGAGGCATCGGTGGAAGAAGAGATGAGAGAGACTGGGGAACGTGTATTGGCCACGGTGCAGCAGCGGGTGATGGCGAGGCGAGGGGTAGGGTGGCGGAAGCATTGCTCCTCCTCTGTCTCCAAGAAGGAAAAATGGATAGAGAGATTAGCAGTGGCTGGTGGGCCTCATCTCTTGATATTTCGTGTAGCACCGCATTGGCTAGACGTACGCCTCAAAACAAAAAACAAGAACGTTGAATCAAGATGTATGTATCAAGAAAATTGAATCCACGTTTCAATCAAGAAAAGAGCTTGCACCAAACATTGCAAATGTATGAGTGGAGCCATAGCTTAGCCACTTTAAATACTTTATCTCTCTCTCTCTCTCTCTCTATATATATATATATATATATATATATATATATATATATATATATATATATATATATATATGCCAAATTTTATCTACAAGCAGTGCTAGTTACCACCATTTTCTTTGCCCGTCACGTGTCCAGGCTCGTAGCAGGAGGCAACCGGGTGCGCTGCGGGTAGCGAACGTGGGCAGAACCCTCTAACGCGCTAGCAGCCGTACCTAATTAGGCAAGTGAAAAAAAGGTAGTTGCCACCAATTCAGATAATTAAGGTGTTTGTTGTACGGCTCCCTTGATTCTTGGCCAGCCGCGGCGAACCATCATTGAATGGATATAAGCACGTGACTAGCGATAGCTATTCTCATGGAATGAAATATTTCAAGGAACGTATGGGATGGACTGCAATCGATAGACGGATGTGAAGCACGTCATGCATGGCATGGCTTCATTTACGATCATATTTCTCTAGGAATATATACTATTGTAAGAGTGTGTTTCATTAAAAAAAGTCATGTGCATGGAGTATATTTAAGAGGAGAGTATAGAGTATATTGTATTCTTTGGCGAAAAAGAGTATGTTGTATTTGGAATTAAAGAGTATGGAGTAAGGTCTAAGTAGTATGTAATCAGTTGCAAAAAAAAAGTATGTAGTATCTATCTATATCTATCTATCTATCTATACCTATACTAATTACAGACTCCCAAGTAATTGCCACGTTAATTAGAATTTACTAGCCGTTCATCTGAATTATTACAGTACAGAACAACCGATAAAATTATTCCAGTTAAGGAAGAGACCTGGTCTCCTATCCCATGCAGATGCGAATGGTCCAGTCCTTGGACTCTCTTACTCTATCGAGAAAATAATCTGAGCGACATCTCCTTCTATATTGAGACGGAGGTCCTCCCTTGATCTCTCTCTTTTTCCCTCGAGAGCAAAATCTTACCATGATGTCCTCCTAGATTTCGCGACCAAAGGTGAAACTGGCAACCCCGTCTCTGATATAATTAGGAGGTGCATGATGGAGGAGCCGCTTCTGCCTCCCCATGGCCTCTTGGATCTCGGTCGCATCATCTACGTTTTGCAGCTCTGCGGCTCCACTAAAGGAAGTAGCATTTGCGCCATCCATGTCAAATTCATGCAGCCATCATCCGTAGAGTTGGCTGTAACCATGCATATACTCTGCTCCGAATCAGTTGCACTAATTTTCAGTTAAGCAACGTGATATTTCCGTGTTGATTCAATCTGGAAAAATTAAGATCTCAAATTTTTTCAGTGATGAATAGATGATCGATGGAATTTTATGACATGAGTATTGGTCGCCCAAATCTTTTTAGGGACCTTCTAGGATTTCAATTTGACATGAAATCAGTTTTGTTTCTATGTGGTACTGACGTATTGTCATTGTTAGCATTGTTGATCTCCAGCAGCATTGTCCACAATAGAACGGATCTCCGTCAGTGTCGGTGCCCTCCGTTGAACATTGCAATGCTAGACACCTCACGCTCAGCATCCTCTCCGCCATGGCATCCGGTTTCGCCGCAGGAACTAAATAGTATTCCATCACCCGGTTCAGATTGAAATCCTCTCTTTTTGTGTTGTTTTAGTCAACTAGGTATTCCCGTATTGTACCGTTGGGGTCTAGATTGAAGTCGGCTGAGTTATTGGGTGGCTATGAAGATGCGTTTGTCTTAGACAATAGTTACATGCAAAGTAAGTTCTCGAAGAGAAGTATTATTGCACACATAAATACAAATTCAATTTCTTCTCATTTTGGGAAGATAGGAAGATTTTTTCTACAGTAATGATAGATTGATTTCAGCACCTCAAGCATGTAACCTTGGGCGTGCATTATTTTATCCTCATACCTTGCTTTTCTGTAGCAAAAAAATTGTTATTTCCTTACACTACATTATTTTGTCACGTTCACTTTGATCGCTTAACTATTTATTTATTCGTACAAGTGGTAGTCAGTCTTTGTTCACCTAACCTGAATGTTGTTCTGGCCATAAATATGTCCTAAGAATTAGGGTAATAATGAAGCCAATAACTGTTGAATGTCTCGAGATGGAGCTCTTTTGACCCGCAAAAGTTAGTCCAAAAGGTCAATAAAATTATTCCTTTGACCTATCAACAGAAGTGTATCGATCCATTAAGTTTCCTTGAGATACGTGACATATGTCACAAGTAGCACGTGAAGAGAATAATCAGTTTAGTAACTTTCAGTTAGGATGCCTACAACATTGTGATTTAGAAACAATGTTTTCCCTCTATCCATACATTGGGATTCGATGCAATGCCCTTTCTGAAGACACCCAGCACCTCTTCATTGGCTACCCTGCTACTGCTGCAATTTGGCAACGTCTCGGCATCTCCCCATTTACCATGGTTCATTGACAAATGGACAATCCCCACTCCGGTACAACTTCATTCTTCAGTCTGGCCTGAGATTATACTACCTATTGTTTGGAAAATTTGGGAAGCAAAAAATGCAGCTGCATTAAGGAACGAAAATCATAGCCCCTATGTAGTTATTAGTAGTTTAGGTAGGGACTTTGAACTCTGGACTGGCGATAAAATAGCCGCCTCTCTTGGCGAGACTATCTCTCTTCGCGCATCTTTGTGACCCTGTAAACTCTCTGTAACACCTTGGTCGTTAGGCCACTTTGAACAATATACATACAGGTGGGGATTCCTCAAAAAAAAGTGAAGGAGATGTGCCTCAGTACCTGTTGCTACACAAACTAAAGGTAACAACCTCAATTTTTTATGAAGGGAGGTTAGATTCACATGGCTTTTATTATTATTTAATATATGTAGAAGCGTGTCACTTCTTAGACCATTGGTAATTATATCAAAACTAGAGACCTTTCATATATAACCATCTAATGGCAATTCATGTACAGGTTTTGTATGTATAAACCTCTAATTAATGTGCTCCAAAAAAATCAGTTATGCAAGGTACAACTTTATCTATTGGGCATTGGTTGCTTCACTAATTCTGTTGATTTTGTATTCATGTTGTGCTGATGTTAGTGTGTACAGCAGAGTATCAATGCAAAAAGGGCCGTTTATTCCTAACTGAGATCCTGTAGCACTCCATAGCTGCTTCTTTTGTCCTGTCTGACTAATTAATTTTTACTATATATGCACCTTGATCCTTAGTTTAATGGCTACTGATGCAATGAAGCACGGAAGCTCACTCAGTCGGCTGGTTTTATTGATACGAGTAACGAGCATACTGCGATAGCAGATAGAGGGTGACGTAATTCTCCTACTGCAATAATTTTACTTCATCATGCACGATGCAAACACCTTGATAGGTCTGCGCTAATGGGTAGATTTGATGCCACTGTAATGCCGACAGCCTATGCAAGGTGACTGATTTAATCTTGGTGCTACAATATACTGTTCATGCTTTATGTAAATAGCACGGAGGCAATCATGAAACTGTACAACTCTTTATCGGAAAATAAAATTGTTAATTTTTTATGTTAGTTTAATTTTTTGTTGCATTTGATTGCGGTTAATCCGTGGTATATCATTTCAATGCAAGATGGTATGTAATTTTTTTCATGTCTCTATCTACATGCTAATAACAATAATTCAAGCCGTCTGCACATTGCACAAGCAACTTCCCACGTTAACTGAATCATCTACTAATTCATTTTTGGTGGATCTTAATTTGAATGGACCAAGAGTAAATCATTTCATTTTAAAGTCTGGCTGACTTAGTTTTTAATCTGTGATTTTCTATGTACTTCTTAACTCTCAACTGCAGTCATATATTTTGCTACTTTTATAATTTAAGTGTACATATTTTCATGTACACACGGCTGAACTATTACTCTGTCAAACTCATGTGAGAAACTGAGAATGCTTGACCAGCTAGAAAAAATATTTGACCTGAGTCTTCATCTACATCATTTGCGAGGCAAAAAAAATCCTTCTCTTTACTAATTACTATGGTGCTACCTCTTTTTCCCAAAATATATATTGGAGTGTATAATAATGCGTTAATAACACGGTTGTTTCCTATCCACATTTATCTTCCCGTAATCAGTCATTCCAAAAATGGTTATTCATGCTTTAGTTTCTTCATTTGTTCTACTTTAAGCGCAATCTCATTGAATCACATGCGCATAGGCAGCACGTATTATTGAGGCTAAACCTGCCACCTCATAATTTTCAACTTTGGCTTGACCACACATGTATAAAGGTGGAGATCCGGTTGTGTGGAGTCCCTGTGAAGAGAGGGTTTTCATAATTTAAAACATCGGAAATTTGAAATTACAAAAGCCTAAAATATTAATATCCAATTGGTGTTAATACATCTTTTCAAATTGTTCTCCTTATTTTGTACTCTCTCATATTATATATCGTCCATTGTCAGTAGGTTTCCATCATGCTAAAAGCAGTTTGGTTTTGAAACAATGTTGTATTCTCACAAGAAAACTGTTCAGTTCCTTAAATACAATAGTTAGCAAGATCATTCATGTAAGGTTGGTATTGTGACATTATTGATTACATTTTCCATGAAATTAGGTATTTGGTTTTCCCATCTATAAATATATTTTCGCCCATTGAACATGCACATGAAAACAATGTCCTACAATTTTATTTCAAATTTATACTAGCCCGTGCAAATGCACGGGTTGACGACTAGTATTATTAACCAGCTAAAAAAGTACTCCCTCCGTCCCAAAATAACTGTCTCAAACTTAGTACAAATTTATACTAAAGCTAGTACAAAGTTGAGACACTTATTTTGAGATGGAGGGAGTATGTAGTATATCATCCAAGCAGAACATAAGTTGTATGGAGTATGTAGTATATCATCCATGCAGATCATATACGTGAATCTAATGCGCCACCGACGTCGTTGAGTATGTGGTGATATCTCCATAATTCTCGCCGTACATAGACTCGAAATATGAGTATGTAGCATGGAGTTTTTTTTTCCTAAGAAAGTATGGAGTATGTAGTATTTGAGAGTTCAAGTTTGTAGTATCGATTCCACGCCAAAAAAAGGTATGTAGTATTGATTGTGGAGTATGTCATGAAAGAGCGTATATGTGCATGGCCGGCAGACCGGCCGGCGAGGATGATGTATATGTGAGCCTCCGTCGATCCATCTTTTGAACCAAAAAAAGGAGTATGAAAAATATACATCCTTAATTTCGGACTTGTGCGAGCAACTATATTGCAGTCGTACATCATTGTCATTGCCCTATGAGCCATAGACCGCAGCGTGAAAGAAGGCACCATCAACCATATTCGGTTGTAGAGCATCACCGCAGTGCAGACGCAATCACCAATTGGCCGTGCGCTGCCACGCGGCGCCGTGGCCGAGAAATTCAATGGCAACCATCGAAGTGGCCGCTTGGCTCTCACCGGTGTCGGAGGAGGTGGATCTCTTGTGTCACTTCGTTTCTCAATCGTCACTGCCCTCCAATAATGGTGAAAAATATCAAAGAAATTATGAGTTTGTCTATAATCTGGATCTGCATGCAGCCTGAGGGGAAATGAAAAGGAAATCATTCAAATCAACGACGTAGCCTGAGGCCCATATCATAATGCTGCGACCTGGCAGAGAGCATATACCTTTGTTGTCATCGTGTCCTCATCCACATTCCACGCCATTGCTGTTGTACCCCTCCATGAAAAGTATGATTTCAGTATAGACCAAACCGTTTCATGTAGAGAGGCACTAACACACTGACATTTGACATGAGTGCAATGTTTTGACGAAATAAGCGGTACATCCTACCCTGGCGCTAGTCACGCTGCCACGCCGTCCATTTTGAAAGCTTGCATCCACACTCGGAGTACATGCTAGGAAATAAGTGGACATTAAAAAAGATATTAAAACATATTAATATGGTAGGTGAATTACCTACTCCAACTTTACCACACAAGAACCCACATTTGATGGAAAACAAGAATGAAATTAAGCTATTTTGTTCGTCCTTGGGTAGTAAAGCTTCGAAATAAATATCCATAGTGAGTTTGCAAAGGACTTCGTCTGATGGACTTGATTTCAAAAACAACTCATTATCTATGTATATTATACTTGATAGAAAGGAGCACAACCACGACCGCCTAGGAATCGTCTCTCTCTCTCTCTCTCTCTCTCTCTCTCTGACAACCATTATATAAAAAGGACATTCCGCGCACACATATTTATGTGAAATATATTGACTATAAATATTATTGGCAAGCACTACTAGACTTTCATCACTAAGAATTTATATAGCACTACCAATATAGTGTGTTGCTTCCATGCTCCAATCACATTTTAGCGCACTTCTTCCCTCCTACGCCAATTGACAAAGAGAATGGATGAGAAATTGAAATTTATATAGGACCACCGACTGAGTGTGCCCTCTCCATTTTTAAGGGACATTGAGATTCAACACCCTCCCCTCTTGCACCAATTGTTAGTAAATACAATGCACGAGAAAAGAAATAGAAAAGGGATGAAGCTTGAGAATGGGAGACGTCAGGAAGTGTTTGGCACGAGAAAAATCTAACCCGGCAGAAAAAGGAAGTGCATTTCTCCCATTTGCGGGGGAACAATGTGTGAAAGGTTTCAACGACATGCCCCCATATTGACGCAATGATGAGATGAACACCTATGCCGTCGTGGCTGGAGTGGTGGTCTGATCCTTTCATGCGGCCATTGCCTTTGACGCTGCAGGCTCCAAGCACTACAGATTGAAACTTGTAGAATATAGAGGGGAGAAGGAGAGACAGAATCAACCGTGACCTGCACCGTTCCTGAAGGCGCTCTACACTACAATGCCTACAAGTAGAACACGACAGCCATCGGTCCTGTTGACATTTGGTGGCGTTTCGAGTGGAAAAATCATGTGAGTGTGCTGCTTGGCTTGCCACCACTGGACCAGAGTATGTCAGATGTATGTACGTGGCATGCCTGCAGAATCCACATGCAAGTTACGCTCTGGTGTTGGCCTCCGAATAAACATCCATGCCCATATTTGTCTCATTGCCCATCCCACTGCACGCGGAGCGTCCATGCTTATCTTTGGTAGGTAGAGCTCGCACACGTACTTGGAACCATATATAAACAGCCACGTCTCCCTTCCCTGCTATGCAAACATAACTCGCTAGACGGAATCAGGGATACATAACTTCAGTGATCACACCATACACTATCGTCAATAATTTACACACCACCACCGCCTATTGAGTTTGTTCAATCTATACCTCACAGATATTGAGGTTCGTGATTTGTCCGTCAAACAAAACGACGGGCAAGAGTAAAGCAAAAAAGAAACGAAAATACTTTCTTCGAGTTCATAAATATGTGAGAGTTTTGAACTACCAAAACGTCATATATTTAGGACCGGAGGGAGTAGATGTTAGCGTACGAATAGGAGACGTCAGTGTTAGAAGGGAGAGAGGGATTTAGTGGAATAATTGTTGTATTGCTTGAGCCTCGTGGGCATATATATAGTAGTACATGATCTAGTTGGAGTACAAGGTAAGGCAGGACCAAATCCTAGTCTATCCTATACTTCCTAATAATCTTATACTCAACATCCCCCCGCAGTAACAACGGTAGTGACGCAGACGGTGAGACTGGAGAAGAATCTGAAGGCAAGCCAACGGACACCCCCACAGTCATAACGGTCGACGCATCGCGGAAGTCATGATTGGAGTGGAAGCGGCGGTAGCCCTTTGTGCCGTTTGTCGATGTAGCCGAGAGCGTGGGTGGTGGAGCCATGGTCTAGGGAGCCGTGCGAAGAATGCCGTGGTTGATGTCGAGTCGGGGTGGCCGGTGTCGAGGAAGTCGCCGTCGAGTTGCGGGCGCAAGGGGGCGCCGAGTTAGCATGGGCGCAGTGGTGTCGAAGTAGTGCTGCACCGGGAAGTAGATGATGTTGACGACGCGTCGCGCCCGGGTTGCCAACCCCTGGGACACATCGTAGACGAAGGCACGCGTCGGTGTTGCCAGCATGGGCATGCGTAGACGGACGAAGACAAAATTGACGAAGCGCCGCGCCAGGCTTGCCAGACCTGGGGACACGTCGTGGACGAAGGCACGCCGCGGTGTTGCCAGCACCGGGCAAGCGTAGACTGGGACCTGCACAAGCTGTACGCCATGTCGAAGAAGTCGGAGAGGCCAGCAGAGAAGGACTCGATGACGGTTGCGGCGCCAATCGGCGCGGGGCCGATGTCGCCCGCGGTTGTTGGAGTAGATGAAGCGGTCGGGGTAGATGACGGCGACGCTTACGACGGGTTGGTGCTGGATGAAGACGAACGGGGTGGACGGGCAGCGGCGGCGGCTACGGGGGTAGCGGCGGCGGCAGCCGAAGAAGAGCGGCGACGGCGGCGATGCTCGAAGTAGGCGAAGAACCCTGACAGGGTGACGAAGACCGGCGCGGACGGTGGCGTTCCCACGCCAAAGGAGGTGGTGCGGCGCATGCCACGGGAAGTCGACGTGCGGGCATGGCGGTGGACCGCGGGCCACGGCGCTACAGCCCGAAGGGGCGACGCAGCGGCGAGGGCAGGTCGGGGCGACGACGGAAGTCCTCGGGACGGTCGCAGGGACCGCGGGCCGCGGTGCTACAGCCCGAAGGGGCGGCGCAGCGGTGGAGCGCGGGGTGGTGCACCACGTGGACGGCCTCGAGACGGCGGCGTGGACCGCATGCCATGCTCGCTACGGCCCGACGGGCCGACGCAGTGGCGGCGCGAGGGTCGTTGCAGCCACGGGGTCGGCCTGGAGCGGACGACCTTGGGGCGGCGGTGGACCGCGGGCCGCGGCTCTACGACCCGAATGGGCGACGCAGCGGTGACACGGGTCGGTGCAGCCGGGCAAAGAACCACGGGGCGGCGGCGCTGTGGCCCGATGGGATGACGCAGCGGCAACCCGTTACTCGATCAGTAGTGGGGCGCGCTGAACTCGGGACAGTCTTCACGGGGCCTGCGCAGGCGCGTGCAACCGACGGGCCAGGTCGGTCGCACGGCGTAGATGAGGAGGATCGCGGTGGCGGGCGGTGGAGGTCGGGGACGCCGCTCGGTGGAGACGGGGTGGTGGCGGAGTCCGAGATGAAGCCGGCGACGGCGGGCGGCAGGGCGGCTATGATTGCCGCCGCATGGCGCGACGCCGCCGGGTCGGATGATGCAGGAGTCCCCGTCGGAGCAGGGCGGTGATGGCCGGCGTAGATCGACGGACGGGCCGAAGCGCGAACGGCGGCGGTGAAGGGCCGCCGCATGACGAGAGGCCGCCGGGTCGGGGCGACTGGCGGGCAGACGCGCGGATGACGCGCGAGGCTGCCGGGTCGGTGAAGAAGCCGGCCGATCGCGCCGGGGTTGGAGTAGAGGCGCACGGGGTCGACGGTGGCGGTGGGTGACGCAAATCGATCAAGATTAGATCAAAAAACCAAAAAGAAACCGCCGATCAAGATGACCGGCGGGAGAGAGAAAACCCCGAAGCAAGGGCTCGGAGAAAATACTCTCTAGGGCAGCCGGTCAACACGACCGGCGGACGAACCCTCGGTACGGGTGGCGCGGCCCCCAGCT
>LT934117.1:717647368-717669474 GCA_900231445.1 Triticum turgidum subsp. durum | reverse complement strand
GTGAAGAAGCCGGCCGATCGCGCCGGGGTTGGAGTAGAGGCGCACGGGGTCGACGGTGGCGGTGGGTGACGCAAATCGATCAAGATTAGATCAAAAAACCAAAAAGAAACCGCCGATCAAGATGACCGGCGGGAGAGAGAAAACCCCGAAGCAAGGTGAAGAAGCCGGCCGATCGCGCCGGGGTTGGAGTAGAGGCGCACGAGGTCGACGGTGGCGGTGGGTGACGCAAATCGATCAAGATTAGATCAAAAAACCAAAAAGAAACCGCCGATCAAGATGACCGGCGGGAGAGAGAAAACCCCGAAGCAAGGGCTCGGAGAAAATACTCTCTAGGGCAGCCGGTCAACACGACCGGCGGACGAACCCTCGGTACGGGTGGCGCGGCCCCCAGCTGCGGTCATGGAGGCCGACCACACCAGGGGCGGCGCGCGGGTGCGGAAGCGGCAGCGGCTAGGGTTTAGAACCCGGAAACTGATACCATATTAGAAGGGAGAGAGGATTGGTGGAATAATTGTTTTATTGCCTGAGCCTCGTGGGCATATATATATAAGAGTACATGATCTATTTGGAATACAAGGTAAGGCAGGACCAAATCCTAGTCTATTCTATACTTTCTAATAATCTTATACTCAACAGTCAGGAAGTGTGCCCTCAGTTTATCAAGTAGACAATGTAGAATGTTTTACACGTTGAGATGCATGTTCCTGAAATTATGCCGCCTCCAAGCACCACGTGCCTCTCAGGCCCATGGATGAGACTTGCCTGCTCCCCTCAAGTGCGCCCATTCGTACTTCCGCATACATGGCTTGGTTTGATTGGACCAAAATAAGGTCCGGCCCCACCTCCTTAAAATCAGGGGGAGATGATTATATTAGAAAGGAAAAAGAAAAAAAGACAGTCATAGAATAAGGTGGGAGCACGGATGGGAGCATGGGAAGGGAGCAGGCAAGCCAGATCCCAGGCCCATGGAGAGGCACCCCGGCTTTCCGGACATGCCGGCCAGCTTCGTCGACATCCTCGCCCGAACGATCACGTTCAAGCTCAACATATGCTTGGGGCTTCAACCTCTCTAGCACCGCATGGAGGCTAACTCACGAGGCCCTCGCCTCCATGGTGCCATAAATGATCGTGATGGTTATTGATGATACAGAGACTCCATGGTGGTGAGACTGAGGAAGAGTCCGTTGAGGTAGGGTTCAGCAAGAATGGACAATAGCTTCCAGAATAGGTCATGTAGGAAAACTTGTAGAGAATGCAGGAGGACATCCACAAAGGCTAGTCTGCTGCATTGATTATTGGTCCCCTTGTTGTGCACTTTCCATTTCCCTGGCACCACTCACTAAAAAAAACTTTCCCTTTGTTGTTGACTCTGCGTTGTGTCGGCTATGTTGAAGTCTACTCTGATGTCGCATGCTCCTTGTGCAGACGGTGTTTGTTTTGGAGACGACAAGTGGGTGGAGTTATTCGGATGTTTCCCCCTCGTGGTGGAGACAATTCAGCAATGATGTCTACCTCGCCCCCTGTATTGTATTCCACTAAGGGCGAGTCAATCGCCGTTGTTGTGGCTCCGGTGTTGAAGATCATGCCCGAGCTTAGGAAGCTTTGTATGAGTCTGTCAGTGGAGAATACAGAGATGGACTTTCGGCGACCTTGTGTGAGGAACATGATTCATTTTTGTCATGTGTACATCTGGAGAATGTTGATGCGTGTGGTGTGTTGGCGCTTGCTTTTCAGAGCTGCTTGGTGACTGATTACTCGACATCAGGCAAGACAGATGGTTGCCTCGTGAAGGTGGAATCAAAGAGAAACAAAAGCGAGTAGTGTGACGGCATAGAGAAGGCATATGTTATTTCATGATGGATAGTGCTCATATTTTCGTGTCATCGTCGTGGCTTTGATGGAGCATTGGGTGGGTAGTTTCTGTGGTCGTGGTGTTTTGTGCTTTGTGAGTAGCCCTCTTTTGGTTGTTTGTATTGTTTTTTGCCTAGTTTTTTGTAAATTAACTGGACAATTATCTTCGTCTTAATTAATCGATGAGGCAATTCTTTTGCAACCGTTTCTCTACATGGTATAGCCCTCTGCTCCTAGTCACTAAAGATGAAGACATAATCGATGTACTCGACTATCACTACAGACATAACCGTTTCTTCTTGTTCTTCTTATTCTTCTTCTAACTAAGGTAGGTAAAAATTTCATTTTTCTGCTAAGCTAGGTAAAAATGCTAAGTGTAGGTCATTTTAGAGATAAGCTAGGTAAATAGGTCATTTTGGAGCTTAGTAAGGTTATTACGTCATTTTCGAGGAAAGTAAGATAAGTCTATATCATTTTAAAGGTAACAAAGATTATCATGACATTTTTTAGGAAAGAAAGCTAAATATAGCTTTTTCTCTAACTTAGGTAGTTATGCCATTTAGGATGAAAGTAGCTAAGTATGCATTTGCTAAGAAAAACACTAGAGAAAACTTACCCTCATCACAACAAATGCGATGAAGATCGCAACTAAGGTAACAACTGATCCAACGGCATAATGATACCAAGCTTCATTATCAATGGCATATTTTCTAATCTTCTTAATCTTCAAGCGCATTGCATCCATCTTCAAGCGCATTGCATTCATCTTCATCTTGTGATCGTCGACCACATCGGTAACATACAACTCCAATGTCATCTTCTCTTCTTCAATTCTTTTAATTTTCTCTTTCAAATAGTCATTTTCTTTTTCAAATAAATTTAACTTCTCGACAAGAGGGTCGGTTGCAAATTCCGGGTTACATACCTCCTAGATTAAGATATCTCTATGTCAACTTGATGGCCATAATTGTCATAAATGTGAAATGCAACAAATTGTTATAAAAGAGAATTTACCACAACAGAATCATAAAGCGGGCGAGGACCGACGGGAAAGGATATCAAGACCATGGCACTATGTATAACAAACAATCATAGAAAGTAAGAAAATTATACATGTAACTATGTAAATCATACAAGTAACTATAAAAATCAAGTACAACATAAATTTTTTAGTACCTAGTAATAATTTGGTCAATAAATGCTTCGGGATCAATAAATGCATCATCATCATCACTATCAGTAATGACATGCTCATCATCATCATTAATAAATGCATCATCATGTGGAAGGCCATCTCCACGTAATCTGTCAAGCATTGACAGGTCATCCGCAGCAGTAACCTCTTCTAGTTCAGGCTCTTCTTGTTCCGGCTGAGGGGTGAAGTCGGGTTCACTGTCGCTGTCTACTTCAATGTTCTGGGGTGATGTAGAGTGGTTCTTGAAACGTTTTTTGGAAAGACGTGTTTCTTGGAAGAATTATCCTTCATATGTGTCTGGGCTAATGTGAGGTTCATAATCATCTTCATTGGGGGGAGGTGGTCTAACATGTGGAGGCACTTCATAAACGACATCCCAATATTTGAGATTAGGATCGATTTGACAGTCCCACAGTAGATAGAAAACATGGGTTTCCTATTGAGCCATAATATAGACATCGGGAACATCCAAATGGGTGCTTTGATTGATTTCCACTAGCCCTATATGTTCATGAGTCCTTCTAGTCTCCTTTGGCTGGAACCAATAACATTTGAAGACTACGACGTTTGGTGGGTTTGTACCATAGAACTGAAGTTCATAAATTGCTTCAACTCTTCCATAATACTCGGTATCTCCTTCGCTGATAGCAGAGACACAACAATTTGTAGACTTTCGGTCGGCCAGAGATAGCTCTTTGCCATTGGTACGAAAGCGATACCCGTTGATGTCGTATTTGTCAAATGAACGGACCTTATAGTCAAAACCATTAGCGACTTGTCTCAATTCGGCGTCTATAAGCTCTGAATTAGCCTACAAGTTTAATACGAAATGGATTGTTGCATTAGCCACAAATTAGACGAAGAAATAAATGGTCTAATGGAAATTACCATTTGTTTGAACCAAGAGATGAAACCGAGATAGCCGCATCCATGCTTTGCGAGAAGCTCATACTCTTCGATGGAATCCTTTTGGATCACCGCTCCATACGAGGAATTGGCGACATATTGACTGTATCAAATTAATCCAAGAATAAGATTAGTTCAAAGGAATTAGAAGTTGCGAAACAATGTACCGAGAACTTACTCGATGCACTGCCGCTCTTCTGTTAGGTTGTTGAAGTACAATGAAATGGTCTGCCATTCTTCCAAATCCAACGTTAAGGAACTAGAAGCACCGGCTGGTGCCAGATCCCTTTGAATAGGCTGACATTGGATTGACCCTTTTTAGGGTCGTCGGCATTGTACTGAGGCTTCGGATTATGCAAATGATGATTTTTGGCTTCGTAGTGTGTTGTCACGAAGTTTGCCGCCTCCTCGGTAATGAATGCCTGGGCAATCGATGCTTCAATTCTATGTTTATTTTAACATTTTGCTCGAAGCGCCTTCTGCATCCTCTCAGTTGTGTAGTACCAATGATTCTGCACAGGCCCCTCCAACTTTTCCTCGGTTGGGAGATGCAAAATCAAGTGCTGCATTGGATTAAAGAAGCCCGACGGAAATATCTTCTCTAACTTGCAGATCAAATCCGGGGCCAAATCTTCCATTTCTTCTACCAGGTCAGGCGATAGTTCTTTAGCACAAAGAACAAGGAAGAAATAGCTCAGCTCTGCCAGTATTAGCCATTCATCCTTAGGGATGAATCCACGCAACATCACTGGCATTACCCGCTCAATCCATATGTGCCAATCATGACTCTTGAGACCAAATATCTTCAATTTATCAAGACTCTCTCCTCTCTTTAGATTCAATCCATATGTGCCAAGATTGAACCATTCCTTTGGCTTTGTCCAGTTCTTCTTTCCTTTTCGTGGTTGCATGTTTTGTAACGGTCTAGGACATAGCGCCTCCCGATCGACTCTTGCCTTAGGATTATCCTTTGACTTCCCATCTATGCCAAACATTATACCAAAAAGTGCCTCAATGATATTCTTCTTAGTGTGCGTCACGTCGATGTTGTGTGGGCAAAGGAGGTCTTTGAAGTAAGGCAGATCCCACAAGCATGTCTTGTGAGTCCACGCGTGTTGCGAATTATACCCCTTGAAATACCCTGGGCGCTCTGAATCTGGCTCGAGAGTGTTTAACTGATCCAGTATCTCTTCGCCTATCAACAGAGGTGGTGCAGAGTCTTTGATAACTCTACCTTTGATGAAGTTCTGCTTGTATTTCCTGAATATATGGCGAGGATGCAGGAATGGTCTATGCATGTCGAAGAAAGAAAACATGCGATCGGCCTCAAGCCAACGAAACTAAAGAGCTCCCTTGCATGTGGGGCACGGGAACCTTCCATGCACACACCAGCAAACGAATAGCACATACGCCGGCAAGTCATGCGTCGAGTACATGTACCACACACGCATTATGAAGTTCTTTTTGCTGAAGGCGTCATATGTCTTGAACCCATTATCCTAGGCTTCCTGCAATTCGTCCTTCAGCGGCTGCATGTACACATTCATATTCTTCCCCAGATAGTTCGGCCCTGGAATTATCAACGTCAGGAAAGTGTTCATTCTTTGCATAATCTGTCCAAGGGGGCACTACTAGGAAAAGGGCTATAGATGGGATGGACACTTACTAGTAGAAAAACACCTAATAGTCCCGGTTCGTAAGGGCCTTTAGTCCCGGTACATGAACCGAGACTAATGGGTCGTTACTAATACCTCCACCCATTAGTCCCGGTTCAAACACGAACTGGGACCAATGTGCCTCCACGTGGCCCTGTGCGCCGAGCCCGGTCAGGGGGCCTTTGGTCCCAGTTGGTGGCTCCAACCGGGACCAAAAGGCATCCACGCGTCAACATTCCAGTGGCTGGGTTTTTTGTATTTTTTAAAGGAGGGGGGGTTGGGGGTTTTGGGGGGTTAATTTAGGTGTTTCATATATTGTGTTAGCTAGCTAATTAATAGAGAGAAGTGTCCTCTCTTATGTCCGTGCTTGGTCGACGCTACGTACTATATATACATAACTGATTGAGAGAACCATTCAGTACAGAAGTTTGTCATGCATACCGAGAGAAGTGATCGATCAACCTCTCCTTCTCTGAGAGATTGGTCGAACAACAAGTTTTCATATCATGTATCCGACGCTACTGGCTACATACATGTACAATATGTATAAGATCTCTTAATTACAAACCCCTAGCAATTGAAATCAATTTGCACATGGTATTCTCCGGCTTTACTGATGACGTGGTCAAGAAAGAATCACGCCAATTCCTCTTGAATTGCTTTCATGCGATCTGGTTCTAGGAGTTCATTCCGCATCTGCCACGTCTAATGTGAAGAAGGGGGTTAATTAATACATATATATATATGAATGAAACTCAATAGAAATGATGGTGTAATAAAATGAAATTGTGAATATTATTGCTTACGCACTTCATATTGTCTTTTAGAGTAGCCCCGCTTGTTTTTCAAAGTCGCGGTGTGGATGAACTCGCACACGTAGTATCCACAGAAATCATTCCCTTGTTCCTGCCACAAGCACTTTACGAGAAATAGAGGTCAATCAAACTGATAATGAAACATTATAAATGGCATTGATGAAAGTATAGCTATAGAATCAACGGGAGATGCACGCAACTAGCTAGCCAGTAGTACTTACTTTCGGGTATGTATATCGCAGCTCCTTCGGCAGTCCTGGAGCTTCTGCGGTGAACTGTTTCCAAACCCTGCAAGACAAAGAAAATAATTATTATTACTTGAGATATCAGGAAATGAACAAAAAGTTGCCGATATGGTGCGATAATGATCGATTGAACTTACTTGTTGACCAATTCAGTCATGTCCGCATAGGTTTTGGGATCTTTCCGTCTCGAGTCTAAGACGGTTACTAGTCCCCGCTCAAGCTTAATATCCAGAAGAACATAGTGGTACCTGCGCACGCATGCATAACTCATCAATTACATTACTATAACCTCGCTCGAGTAATAAGGGAAACCGATTATGCACACGATAGTAACACTCACTCGCCATTGTAAGGAAAGAGTATGGTATCTTTGTTTTGATTTTTGATCAACGATTGTAGCAAGTTGTCCTCAGCCTCTTTGGCGTGCTTTTTAACCAAAAATTCATCTACGATATTTGTGTTAATATATTGAGGATAATTAATTATAAATACGTGCAATGAAAGAGCCGAGCTATATATAGAGACTTAATGACAGAAATAGTACTTACATGCAGTAGCAAAAGACCATTAATTTATCGAGGGACTTTTGATTGAAGAACGCGAAGAACTCATCAAATGGAACACACAACAGATCATTTGAAACGAGGTCGTGCTCCTCTTTAATGTTCGGATACAAACTATTCGTCCCCTCAGACTCTCTAGAGGTTTTCATGTACCAACTATGGAATCTTCACATCATTGTTGTCAGAGATTTTTTATCTTTGACGAGAGGCTTCCCGTACTCGTATCTGTGTTCGTCCACCTCCAAGAAATCGGGAAGTTGATCGTCAGGCAGGTAATGTTCAAGGTTGCCATAACCGGCCACCATCCCGGAGCATTAGACACATTGAGCGGGGGGCACGATTGCTGTGCTTGTTCGCCGAGCTGGGCATTTTTTTCCCCTTTGCTCGTTCTTTTAACCTTTTATCACTGACAGTAGTTCCCGACCGCTGGGCTTGGAGATATGTCTGTTCAGTAATGCGCTGATAGTTGGTTCTCGACGGAGACTTTGGTGCTTTCCTCAGGGCATCGATAGTGCACTTTGCTTTCACCGGATCTACCTTCTCCTCCGGAGGTAGATGTCTCTTTGCTCTCACCCCTTCAAAGAACTCCTTCACGTGGGTCTGCACAATCGTATCGTTTTCCTCCTCAATCCTCTCGTACGGTAACTTCTTTAGAGGCTTGAGAGGTGGACCGTATTTGTATTGCCTCCCGCCTCTGGTTGTGCTGCTAGACGCTGGAGCAGACGGAGCGGCTGCAGCTTCTGTCTTCTTTCATGCTTGCTTACGAGGAAGAGGAGAAGGAGTACGACGCGCCGGAGCAGCTGGGGCGGCGGCGGTTCTCTTCCGCCCTTGCTGGCGAGGCGGAGAAGGAGGAGGCTGCTGGCTGCTCGGGAGCGCCGGCGCAGGCGGAGAAGGAGGCGGAGTGCCGCCACGCGCCGGAGAAGGAGGCGGAGTGCCACCACGCGTGCCCTGATCGTCACTCGCCGGAGGAGGAGGCGGTGGAGGAGGCAGAGTGCCCTGACTCGCCGGAGGAGGAGGATGAGGCGGAGGCGTCCAGTTCAGAAGGTTGATGAGCTCCTTCCGCCATAGGCATGGAGTCTTCAGAGCAGAACCCAGCCTAGTCTCCCCTTCACTGGTAGGGTGGTCAAGCAGGAGGTCCTCAAATCCCTCCGTTATTTCATCCACCATCACCTTAGCATATCCTTCTGGAATCGGCCGACAGTGATAAGTTGCTCCGGATCTAGGATAAAGAGAGCCAACAGCCGCCTTGACCTTCAAATTCATCCATCGCGCCATAATGTGATAATGTTGAGACTCCGTGATAGCATCCACAGGATAGCTGGTAGGAGCCGTCAAGACATGCTCCGGCTGAAGCAGCTCGGTGGAAGCCACGCTGCTTCTCCGCTGAGATGGCGGGGTAGGTTCGGGGGAAGCTTCGGCAGGTCATTTGCTGCGATCTGCTGCTTCTCGTTCCTCTAGCCCCATTACCCTTTCGTGCAGCGCCTGCAGTTGGCCCTGCTCCAGTTTCTTCCTCCTCTCGTGGGTTTTGTAACCCCCTACGTCCGGAAAACCAACCTTCCATGAAATGGAGCCTGGCGTGCCTCGTGTCCGTCTAGGGTGCTCAGGATTCCCGAGGGCCATTGTGAGCTCGTCCTTCTCCCTGTCTGGTATGAACGTCCCTTTCTGCGCTGCATTGATATATTGTCGAAGGTTCTTGACTGGTAGTTCCAGTTGCTCGTTCGTCCAACGGCACATCCCTGATACAGGGTCCAAGGTTCCGCCAGCCCCGAAGAACCAAGTCCGGCAACGGTCTGGCCATCTCATTGTCTCTGGTTCGATCCCTTTTTCAAGCATATCATTCTCCTCCTTGGACCACTTAGGACGGGCTTTGACGTAGCCACCTGACCCCGTGCGATGGTGAAGCTTCTTCTTCGTAGCATTTTGCTTGTTCGTCGCCGACATCTTCTTACTCTTTTCTGATGTCTTGTGGGCCACAAATGCGGGCCAGTGATCTTTGATCTTCTCATATTTGCCGATGAATTCTGGTGTCTTTTTTTTCTCGACAAAATGGTTCAACTCTTTCATGCACCTCTTGAATAGGGTTGCCATCTTCTTAAGAGCACAAGACTTGATTAATTGCTCTTTAACTGGCTTCTCCGGATCCTCCTCTGGCGGTAGGGTGAAATTTGCCATCAGCTGAGTCCAAAGATCTTCTTTCTGCATATCATTGACATAAGACACCTCAGGGTCGACCTTAGGCTTATACCATTGCTGGATGCTGATCGAGATCTTGTCCCTAACAAGAACCCCGCACTGAGCAGAAAATGCCTTGTTTGTCCGAATGGGTTCAATTGGTTCGCCGTCGGGCGCGATTTCTATGATCTCAAACCTTTCATCCGAGCTCAACTTTTTCTTCGGGCCTCGTCTCCTTACCGAGTTGTGCCCGATCCGGAGGGCTAGAAATTAGAAGGAAGAAAGACGAGAGTAATTAATATGTGTACATATACCAAAACAATGAATGCATCAATTAACTAGTCAGCACGGGCTTAACTAATATATATATATATATACCTGGCCGGACTCGGTTCGGTCACCGGAGAAGTCAGCACGGTCTCCTTCTTGTACCTCCACTGGGTCATCACCGGAGCCATCATGAACATAGCCCTCTTCTTGTACCGGCATTAATGGGCCGGAGACATCATGAACATAGCCCTCTTCTTCACCCAGTCCTTCCTGACCAACGACGTCGTTGAAAAATGTCGCAATGACATCAGTTCCTTCTGCGATTATCTCCCCCAACATCGGTTTTGTTGCTTCGTCTCGGTAGTGCTCCATAGTTTCTGCAAATATTTACAACATGTCAAATATTATTCAAACATGGTACAGATGGATATATATTAGTGGCAAACGTAGAACTAGCTAGCTAATCACAATAAGGAATCATGTTAGTGGCCTCGACACTGCTTCTCTAGGGTTTGGGATCGCCTCGACACAACACTTCAAGGGTTTGGGGTGGCCTCGACGACAACGCTTTTTTAACTTGGTAAATTTGGGTGGCCTCGAGAGTTTTGGTCGAGCGAGAGGGCCGAGGGGGGTGCTGCCATTGTATAGGTTATCACGTTCGAGAGGGGGTATATATATCAACCGCCCCTCATGTCGAAGTTATCTCGAGGGGGCAGCGAGTGCGAAGGTGAGCAGCCTGACGGCGACAGACCCGATAAAACATAAGAAAACAAAGAAGAAATAAAAAGAGGAGAAGAATAAAGGAATAGAGGTGAAGATTGAAGAAAAAAAGAAGAAAAAAAAGAGGAGAAGAAGAAAGGAATAGAGGAGAAGAAGAAAAAAATAGAATTTTTCTATTTTTTCTTCTCCTCCTCTATTCCTTTCTTCTTCTCCTCTTCCTTTTCTTCTTTTTTGTTCTTCTTATTTATTTCTCCTCTATTCCTTTCTTTCTTATTCTCCTCTTCTTTTTCTTCTTCTCCCTCGAGAAAGGAAAATAATTAAGGAAAAGGAAGAAAAGAGGAAGAAGGAAGAAGAAGAAGAAAGGAATAGAGGACAAGAAGAAAAAATAGAATTTTTTTTCTATTTTTTCTTCTTCTCCTCTATTCCTTTCTTCTTCTCCTCTTCTTTTTCTTCTTTTTTCTTCTTCTTATTTATTTCTCCTCTTCTTTTCCTCTCCTCTTCTTCTCCTTTCTTCCTCTTCTTATTTTCCTTTTTCCTCTCATTCTTTTTCTTCTTCTTCTTCCTTCGTCCTTCTTTCTCTTTTCTTCCTTTTCCTTATTTTACTTTTTCCTCTACACTAACCTAATTAAAATGCACTAACCTAAAATCGATATCTACTAACAACCTAAATAAAAAATTAATACATATATGAAAAAACATATATAAACAAAAAAATGCTATGAACATTATATTCATACATACATAGCCACATCCATTCATCATATAGCTACCACATACATATATACATTAATTATATATATGAAAAAAATGCAATGAACAAAAAATACACATGTATGTATGAAACAAAAGCACTGAACAGAGCCTGGACGGCGGCGGCTCACAACGGGGGCGGCCGGCGAGGGCGACGGCGGCGGCGGCGAGGGTGTCGGCGACGACCACGGCGGGCCAGGGCAGGGGCGTGGCCGGTGACGACGGCGACGACGGGCGCGGGCGACGACGACGGCGTCGGTGGGGGCGCGCGAACGGCGTCGGGGCGGCGGGCGGTGTCGGGGCAGCGGACGGCGTTGATCTGGGCAGCCTGGCGGTGTCGATGAGCTCGGCGTCGTCGGGCGGGCCGGGGGCAACTGGCGATGTGTTCGTCAAATTTTCCTAAGTGCTGTATATATAGCAAGAGCATTGGTCCCGGTTCGTGAGTCCAACCGGGACTAAAGGGTGGGCATTGGTACCGGTTGGTGCCACGAACCGGTACCAAAGGACCCTGTGCTGCTAGTGTCGGGGCCAAAGTTTAGTCCCACCTCGCTAGTTGAGAGGGGCACGCAGTAGTTTATAAGCCCCACTGCTGCACCCCTCTCGAGCTCCTCTCCACCGTAGGCTTGCGGGCCTATTTGCTACTGCTTTGCCTGATGGGCCTTCTGGGCCTACTGCGGGCCTGAATCCTGGCCCATGGTTGGGTTTCTAGTCGTATTCAGGCCGTGGGGGCCCAATAGGAGGCATTTTTTTTGTTTTCTTTCTTGCTTTATTTATTTTATTTTGTTTCTACTTACAACAAAATATTTATTGTTGCTATTTTTAATTATTTTCCAGTTTTTTTTGTTTTCTGCATTATTTATTTTCTTTTGTTTTTTGCTTTATTTTTTAATTCTTTTTGCTTTTAGTTTTAGAAAAATTATAAAGTTTTTGTTAGTGCCATTAGTAACACTTTTTTTGTTTTTTTGTTTTCTTTCTTGCTTTATTTATTTTATTTTGTTTGTACTTACAACAAAATACTTATTGTTGCTATTTTTAATTGTTTTTTTCTTTTGTTTTCTGCATTATTTATCTCCTTTTGTTTTTTGCTTTATTTTTTAATTCTTTTTGCTTTTAGTTTTAGAAAAATTATAAACTTTCTGTTAGTGCCATTAGTTTTCAAATTTGAAAACACTTTTTTTGTTTTTTTGTTTTCTTTCTTGCTTTATTTATTTTATTTTGTTTCTACTTACAACAAAATACTTATTGTTGCTATTTTTAATTATTACGAGGGCCGAACCATAAGACATTAAAGTATTTCAAATGAACTATGAAAAAGTTGAAAGTTGGCATGGTATCATAAATTCACCCACATAGCATGTGCATGTATAAAACGGACAATGGTATCATACTCGTGTGTTACAAAGTTGGCATGGTATCATCATATTAGTTGCGGGAGAAAGTCTTCACTTTTTCTTCGCTTGTGTCATTTGCTTATTGTGCCGTAACCATGGATAATCTTCATCGCTTATCAGGATGCTGGGGTCAGCCTTGACTTCGAAGGGAGGAATTTCATGAAACTTTTTATAATCTTCAGACATGTCTGTCTTACCCTCCACTCCCACGATGTCCCTTTTTCCTGAAAGAACTATGTGGCGCTTTGGCTCATTTTATGATGTATTCTCTTCCTTATCTTATCTTTTTCTCGGTCTGGTAGACATGTCCTTCACATAAATAACCTGTACCACTTCAGTGTACCCAAGATTTTTCAGATCCGCTGTTGTCATTCCGTACTGTGGGTCTACCTGTACCCCGCCTCCTGAAAGATTGACCCATTTGCACTTAAACAAAGGGACCTTAAAATCATGTCCGTAGTCAAGTTCCCACATGTCCACTATGTAACCATAATATGTGTCCTTTCCCCTCTTGGTTGTTGCATCAAAGCGGACACCGCTGTTTTGGTTGGTGCTCTTTTGATCTTGGTCAATCGTGTAAAATGTATTCCCATTTATCTCGTATCCTTTCCAAATTGTAACAGTCGAAGATGGTCCCTTGGATAACAAGTACAGCTCATCGCAAACAGTGTTGTCACCTCTGAGACGTGCTTCCAACCAACTGCTGAAAGTCCTGATGTGTTCACATGTAATCAAGTCGTCGCACTGCTCCGGCTGTTTGGAGCGCAGACTGTTCTTGTGTTCATCGACATACGGGGTCACCAAGATAGAGTTCTGTAGAACTGTGTAGCGTGCTTGGGACCAAGAATATCCGTCCCTGCATATTATTGAGTCCCTTCCAAGCGTGCCTTTTCCATTCAATCTCCCCTCATACCGCGATTGAGGGAGACCTATCTTCTTAAGGCCAGGAATGAAGTCAACACAAAACCCGATGACATCCTCTGTTTAATGGCCCATGGAGATGCTTCCTTCTGGCCTAGCACAGTTACGGACATATTTCTTTAGGACTCCCATGAACCTCTCAAAGGGGTACATATTGTGTAGAAATACGGGCCCAGAATGACAATCTCGTCAACTAGATGAACTAGGACGTGCGTCATGATATTGAAGAAGGATGGTGGGAACACCAGCTTGAAACTGACAAGACATTGCACCACATCACTCCTTAGCCTTGGTATGATTTCTGGATCGATCACCTTTTGAGAGATTGCATGGAGGAATGCACATAGCTTCACAATGGCTAATCGGACGTTTTCCGGTAGAAGCCCCCTCAATGCAACCGCAAGCAGTTGCGTCATAATCACGTGGCAGTCATGAGACTTTAGGTTCTGAAACTTTTTCTCTGACATATTTATTCTTCCTTTTATATTCGACGAGAAGCCAGTCGGGACCTTCATACTAAGCAGGCATTCAAAGAAGATTTCCTTCTCTTCTTTGGTAAGAGCATAGCTGGCAGGACCTTCATACTGCTTTGGAGGCATGCCGTCTTTTTCGTGCAAACGTTGCAGGTCCTCCCGTGCCTCAGCTATATCTTTTGTCTTCCCATACACGCCCAAGAAGCCTAGCATGTTCATGCAAAGGTTCTTCGTCATGTGCATCATGTCGATCAAAGAGCGGACCTCTAGGTCTTTCCAGTAGGGTAGGTCCTAAAATATAGATTTCTTCTTCCACATGGGTGCGTGTCCCCCAGCGTCACTCGGAACAGCCAGTCCGTCGGGACCCTTTCCAAAGATTACGTGTAAATCATTGACTATAGCAAGTACGTGATCACCGGTACGCATGGCGGGCTTCCTCCGGTGATCTGCCTCGCCTTTGAAATGCTTGCCTTTCTTTCGACATTGATGGTTGGTCGGAAGAAATCGACGATGGCCCAGGTACACATTCTTCCTGCAGCTTCCCAGGTATATACTATCGGTGTCATGTAAACAGTGCGTGCATGCGTGGTATCCCTTGATAGTCACGAACAGCAACGCCTTTAGGTGAAATTCCTCCTGTTTGTGCTCATCCCACGTACGTACACCGTTTCCATTCCATAGCTGTAAAAGTTCTTCAACTAATGGCCTTGGGTACACATCAATGTCGTTGCCGGGTTCTTTAGGTCCTTGGATGAGAACTGGCATCATAATGAACTTTCGCTTCATGCACATCCAAGGAGGAAGGTTATACATACATAGAGTCACGGGCCAGGTGATGTGATTGCTGCTCTGCTCCCCGAAAGGATTAATGCGATCCTCACTTAAAGCAAACCATATGTTCCTTGGGTCACTTGCAAACTCATCCCAGTACTTTATCTCAATTTTTCTCCACTGCGACCCGTCAGCGGGTGCTCTCAACTTCCCGTCTTTCTTATGGTCCTCACTGTGCCATCGCATCAACTTGGCATCCTCTCCGTTTCTGAACAGACGTTTCAACCGTGGTATTATAGGAGCATACCACATCACCTTCGCAGGAACCCTCTTCCTGGGGGGCTCGCCGTCAACATCACCAGGGTCATCTCGTCTGATCTTATACCGTAATGCACCGCATACCGGGCATGCGTTCAGATCCTTGTACGCACCGCGGTAGAGGATGCAGTCATTAGGGCATGCATGTATCTTCTGCACCTCCAATCCTAGAGGGCAATTTGTATTCTTTGCAAGCTTCTTCTTCAATATTTTCAGTAGCTTCTCAAATCCTTTGTCAAGCCCAGCATTCTCTGCCTTCCACTGTAGCAATTCCAGTACGGTACCGAGCTTTGTGTTTCCATCTTCGCAATTGGGGTACAACCCTTTTTTGTGGTCCTCTAACATGCGATCGAACTTCAGCTTCTCCTTTTGACTTTTGCATTGCGTCCTTCCATCGACAATGACCCGGCGGAGATCATCATCATCGGGCACATCGTCTGGTTCCTCTTGATCTTCAGCAGCTTCGCCTGTTGCAACATCATCGTGCAAATCGTCTGGTTCCTCTTGATCTTCAGTAGCATCACCGTATTCAGGGGGCACATAGTTGTCATCGTACTTTTCTTCTTTGCCGTCTTCCATCATAACCCCTATTTCTCCGTGTCTCGTCCAAACATTATAGTGTGGCATGAAACCGTTGTAAAGCAGGTGGGTGTGAAGGATTTTCTGGTCAGAGTAAGTCTTCGTATTCCCACATATAGGGCATGGACAACACATAAAACCATTTTTCTTGTTTGCCTCAGCCACTTCGAGAAATTCATGCACGCCCTTAACGTACTTGGAGGTGTGTCTTGAACCGTACATCCATTGCCGGTTTATCTACGTGCATTATATATAACTAAGTGTGTCAAAAATCATTACAGAACATCATGAATAGATAATTAAGTGATCAAATTAATAGAAGTTCATCATCACATTAAAACCAAAGTACATACATAGTTCTCATCTAACAACATAAAGCTATGCAGAGCATCTAAATTAATTAAACCATACATTGAAACTATGTAAAACATTTCAATGCGAAAACAAATGCGATCATAATCGCAACCAATGTAACAACTGATCCAACGGCATAATGATACCAAGCCTCGGTATGAATGGCACATTTTCTAATCTTTCTAATCTTCAAGCGCATTGCATCCATCTTGATCTTGTGATCATCCACGATATCCGCAACTTGCAACTCCAATATCATCTTCTCCTCAATTTTTCTAGTTTTTTCGTTCAAGAAATTGTTTTCTTCTTCAACTAAATTTAACCTCTCCACAATAGGGTCGGTTGGAATTTCTGGTTCAACAACCTCCTAGATAAATAAAGTCTATGTCACGTTGGTCGGCATAATTGTCATAAACAATAGATGAACCAATAGTTATGAAAAGATAATATATACCACATCCGAATCATAGATAGGACGAGGACCGATGGGGGCGGATACCAAAACCATCGCACTATATAAGATGCAATAATAAAAGTAAGAAAATTATACAAGTATCTATATAAACATACAAGTAAGATTTTTTTTCCTTTCAGAAAGAAGATAAGAACAAGATGCTTATCACGGTGGTGCCGGCGACGAGATCGGCGCGGCGATCGACGGCGGTGAAGATGGGGACGGAACGTGACGGACCGCTAAACCTAGACAAATATTGAGGAAAATGGAGCTTGGAGGTTGAGCTTGAAGAGGAGAAAGCTTAAGTAGTGTGGCTCGGGCATTCCATCGAACACCTCGTGTGCATAGGAGGTGAGCTAGAGCACCACAAAGCTCTCTCCTCGCCGGCCACGAAAAACAGAGCAGTGAGAGTGCCCTGCTCGTGGGGTATATATAGGCAATTAATTGGTCCCGGTTCGTGGCTTGAACCGGGACTAAAGGGAAGCCTTTGTTTCCGGTTCAGGCCACCAACCGGGACCAATGGTGGTGGGCCAGGAGCAAGGCACATTGGTCCCGTTTCGTCCCCCCAACCGGGACCAAAAGGTCCAGACGAACCGGGACCAATGGCCCACGTGGCCCGGCCGGCCCCGGGGCTCACGAACCGGGTCCAATGCCCCCATTGGTCCCGGTTCTGGATTGAACCGGGACTAATGGGCTGACCCGGCCTGGACCATTGCCCCCTTTTCTACTAGTGACTAATGGCGCACTGTATATGTGGTGCGCCATTACTAAATACTAATGGTGCACCATGTGTTGGTGCGCCATTAGTGTGCAAATACTAATGGCGCACCACATCCCACGGTGCGCCATTAGAATTCTTTTTAATTTTTTCAAAACTACTAATGGCGCACCGTGGGAGTGGTGCACCATTACTAGTTGAACTAGTAATGGCGTCAACTAGTAATGGCGCACCATCCCACGGTGCGCCATTAGTAATTTGGCCCAAACATTCCCCCGAATGCACCCCCCCCCCCGGACCGCCTTTTTAGTTTCAAAAAAATAAAAGAAAATAAGATTCCCATGTGATATGTGGTCTAGTTGTTAGCAAAATTTACAAACATGAATTTTTGACTTTTTTGTAAAATCTCTCGACAATTTTTAAAAATGGGCATAACTTTTGCATACGAACTCGGATGAAAAAGTTTTTTATATGAAAAATCATCTACTCGAAAAGTTACATCCGAATTTAACTGGGGGAACCCCGTTAAACATTTTCAAAATCCTCAAAAACCTAACAGAAAAAAGATACGAGGCTTTTAAGATCTGGAAAGGCAAAAAAACTCAAAAAAACTCAAGCTTACTAATGGCGCACCTGCCCATGGTGCGCCATTACTATCTTCCCGTCTTCAAAATTCAAAATAAATCAAAAAAAAGTTACTAATGGCGCACCTGCCCATGGTGCGCCATTAGTATCTTCCCGCCTTCAAAATTCAAAATAAACCAAAAAAATAATAAAAAATAGTAATGGCGCACCTGCCCACGGTGCGCCATTACTATGCCGTATATATGGCTGGGCGTGTCCTCTCCTCCTTACCTCTTCATTCTTCTCCTCCACTCCACCTCTCCTCCCCTCCTCCACTCCATCTTCCCTTCTCTCCTCCACCATACTACCCTCCTCCTCTCCGGCAACCTCCTCCTCCTCCTCTCCGGCGACCTGCTCCTCCTCTCCGGCGACCTCCTCCTCCCTCCTCTCCTCTCCTCCCCTCCCCTCCCCTCACGGTTTCTCCTCCCTCCTCTCTGGTGAGCTCCTCCTCCCTCATCTCCGGTGAGATCCTCCTCCCTCCTCTCCGATGAGATCCTCCTCCCTCCTCTCCCCCATCCCCTCATGGTTTCTCCTTCCTCCTCTCTGATGCTCTAGTGAACTCCTCTCCGGCGACCTCCTCCTCTCCGGCGATGTAGGCGAGCGCCTCTGCGGTCACCTCCTCCTCTCCGGTGAACTCCTCTTCGGCGAACTCCTCTCCGGCAAAAGAACACGGCAAAAGAACGTACAAGATCCAAAAAACGGGAACAAAATTTGAAATAATATCGTGCAAAAAATGATCAAAAAATGGGCAAGAAAATCGTGATCCAGATCCAAATTCAAAATACAAAAATAGCAATGGCGCACGGTGGGGGTTAGACGGTGCGCCACTACTATTTTCCCACCTTCAAAATTCAAAAATACTAATGGCGCACCGTGGCCTATACTAATGGCGCACCAGTGGCCTATACTAATGGCGCACCAATGGCCTATACTAATGGCGCACCATGGCCTATACTAATGGTGCACCAGTGGTGCGCCATTGGTATACCAGATACTAATGGCGCACCACTGGTGCGCCATTAGTAAAAAGTACTAGTGGCGTGATACTAATGGTGCACCAGTAGTGCGCCATTAGTAGGCAAAACTGGTGCGCCATTAGTAGGCCTTTTCCTAGTAGTGGGGGGGAGATTGAGTGGAATGACAAATACGGGCCAACAGCTGTAGTGAGTTGCCGTCATACCAAACACACTGAACCCATCCGTGCTGATGGCGACTCGAGGATGCCTCGGGTTTGTTGCTTTGTCATCATGTAATGCATCGAAGCGCTTCCACGCTTCACCTTCTGATGTGTGCACCATCATCAGCTTCCCATCTGCATCTAGTTAGGTTCTTTTACCCGTTTTGTGCAATGTCATCTGTCTTGCCATATCTTCGACCATGAAAAGACGTTGAAGTCTTGGTACGATTGGCATATATTGAAGAACATTAACGGGGATTTTGGTCTGCGTCTTCTCACCCATACCGTTGCATACCATAACATACCTAGATGATTTGCAAATGGGACAATAGTTCAAGCCAGCATACTGAAGCCTAAATAAGGCACATCCATTCTAACAGGCATGTATCTTCTCATAGGTCATCTTAAGAGCACGGAGGATTTTATCTGACTGGTACATGTTTGTAGGTAGTACATGGCATTTGGGTAAAAACGTCCAAATACTGTCATCATCGCGTCATAGCATTCTCAGACCAAGTTGAATTGAGCCTTCAGAGCCATTATTTGTGAGATAGCATCCAGCTGACAAAGCTCAATGTGCTTGTGGAGATGACGTTTTGAAGACTCCAACATTTCATTGAAGGCCTTGGCAGATTCCTCCATCTCATCGTCCGAGTCCCGAGCATCATCAAAGTCTTGCACCATCTCATCGTGCGACGATGAAGCACCTCAGCTCTGGCGCGTTGGTCAGACTCGCCATGAAATGTCCACACCGTATAATCTGGCGTAAAACCATTCTTCTGCAAGTGTTTGCCCATTTCATCCTTCTGTCCTCTTGTGTCAATTATTGCACCCTGAACAGGGGCACCAGGTTGTCCTCTGGCCATTTGCAAATGCGGTTCTCAGAACCCCCCTTGTTTTTTGTTAACCATTCAGTTGTCATGTTTTTCTGACTGGTGTGACCGGTGTACATCCACACAAGATCACTCATCTTGCCTAGCTACTTGACACCTAAGAAATATATATATAAAGTAATCAGCATGTATATATTCATCAGTTAATGGAGTTTGTCACTTTTATTACGTCTATGCAACCTAGACGCTAATAGGTAAAGATAGGTTCTAATCCCACCCGAGTATGTGTAGATTGGGTTCGTTTTCCCATGCTCTGCTTCGGATCCAATGCAAAATTTCGGCAGCACCTCCCCGCTGTTCTGCTCATAAACGTCTCGGCAATAAGCAGAGAGGATGTGTACCCGAAGAACAACAGGGAGGCACTAACGAAATTCTGCATCAGATCCGGAGTAGAGCATATGGGAAAATGAACCCAATCTACACATACTCGGGCTGTCCATGGATAACGTTGGACAATTCGAAAGAATCACGGTTATAAATATGCAAATGCATGCATATTTATAGATGTAACCCTTTCGAACGGGAGACACATAGTGGTCGCGCATACTGATGATTAAAGACACCTATAGCTACCAAGTTTCATCGGCACAAAGACCGGAACAGAGCAAATCAAGGGGGAAGGAGATGTCATTTGTGCTAACCCACGAAAGCAATGGTGGAGCTCGTCGAACACTAGACCCTCGCACCGACGAAAAAAGTGCATATTTAAATCGAAAGATGAGTTTCATAGCAATATTGTTTTTTTCGTCAACCTAACTAAATATTTACAACAGGACGAGCGGGTTAGGGGTTCCTCGGCATCGATAGAACCCTAAATAGCAAGTATCATCGGTGCAAGATACATGAGGCGCTGGGCGTTCAACACTAGATCCACCTCCCACAAGTGACCCCGGCGCCCGGCGTCCTGCAACAATAGTTCTGGTGGCCAATGACGGTCGAACACCTTAGCAAATTTGTCTGGCAGCCTTTGCAATGAGGATTAAAGCCAAGTTTTGAACGTTCAAACAACCAAACCAAGTTGAGTCAGTTTGGGTGTTTCAACTTTCAACACTTAGCTTTCAATCGTCATCTCAAAGGCTGCCAGACAAATTCGCGATGGTGTTCGACCACCATCGACGTCGTGAACTATTGATGCGGATGCAGGACATGTTTGGCCACTTGTGGGACGTGGATGTAGTATTCGACACCGACGGCCACATGTATCTCGCACTGGCGATACTTGCTATTTAGGGTACCATCGTCACGGAGGAACCCCCTAACCAGCTCGCCCCCGGGTAAACTAAATTAGCATGCATTCAATAAGCAAAACTACATCATCTGTTGCGTCCGTACGTTGTCGAATATTATCACTAATACATCTCGAATAATATCATACATATAGCATCTCTTATACAACTACAACCATAGCAAACGACGGGTATCGGCGCGGGCGGTGGACACCCAATGAGAAGCAACCATCACAGGATCATAGCTCTAGTGAGGTCCCTGAAGAACCTGCCAGGTATTGTCGAACATGCCCTCCAACACAACCATGTAGCGACAGACGTGCTCGTCCTCCTCGCTGACACGGTGACGTACCACCTCCGCGGTGTCCAAAAGCCTCGGCACCGTCACTGGCCCACGCGACCGCCACCAAACAAGGTTTGGGTTAACGACAAGCTGGCTCCTCACCAAGCTGTGCCTCCTGGAAGGTAGAACCTCCCAGTATCAGCCCAGTGGAGGTCAGTCTTGGACATGGCCCCTCTGATCGAGGCCTCCTCCGCCGAGTCGAAGACGAGGATGCCGGATAGGAATCGTCGACATCGATGCGGTAATAAATGCTTTAACTAAAACAATAACAATAAATTTCACATGTTCAAAATCAACCAGAAACTCAACCTAAACCTGATTAATCTAAACCTAAACAAAACTAACTAAACTAAACTAAACCTAAACTAAACTAAACTAACTAAACTAAAACTAAACCAAACTAACTAAACTAAACCAAAAACATAACATAAATTAAACTAAACTGAACCAAAACTAAAGTAACTAAGCTAAACAAAACCTAAACTAAATTAGAATAAATCTAACTAAACTTAATTAAAAAACAGAAAAAAAAAATCTCACCTCGAGGTGGGGCGGCAAGGCGGGACGGCGGGCCAGAGCGGCCAGGGCGGTGAAGCAGGTTGGCGGGGCATCCGGGCCGGGGCGGGGCCGGGGCGGCCTGGCGGGGCGTCCGGGGCAGCGAGGCGACCCGGGCCAGCGCGGATGGAGCGGCGTCACGGGCCGGAGCGGCCTGATGCGGCGGG
>LT934117.1:717629485-717646956 GCA_900231445.1 Triticum turgidum subsp. durum | reverse complement strand
AGGCGGGGCGGCAACGCGGGGTTGGGACGGGGAGGGAGAGAGACGTGGGGAGAGAGGGGGGCTGGGCGTTTTGTTAGATAGGGCACGGCTCTTTGTCGTCCGCTACCAGATGGCAAAGAGCCTAGCTAGCGGACGTTAGTTTGGCCACTTTCTTTGCCGTCTGCTGGCGGATGGCAATGCTTCATTGTCGTCAGCTAGAGGGCGACAAAGAAAGTGGCCATTAGGTGGCTCTTGCCAAGGGTCCATCCGGCCTCTTTGCCGTCAGCTAGCAGACGGGAAAGGTTCTATGCCATCAGCTAGTTGACGACATATATTTTGTGGACGACAAACAATTTCTTTGCCGTCAGCTACTTCTTTGCCGTCCGTTTCCTTCAAGCTGATGGCAAGGACCTTCTTTAGCATCAGTTAGCAGACGGCAAAGTTCCTGATTCCAGTAGTGTATGCCAACGAGGAGCCATCGACATGGACGAAAATGCGGATGATACGTCATACATGGCACCACCCCTAGTCACCAGCTATACCGGCTATTGGGTGGCTACCTCCAACCATTTTCTCTACATGGTAGATACTCCTAAGACGATGAAGGAGATAAGGAATCCCCTAAATGTCGACGTAGGAGACCTTGTAATAAGGGCACAGGCAACCGTAGCGCTAGCAATCAATCTACCGACAATGGCTCCACTCTAGATGGAGCTGAAGACCACGAGTATGTGATAACACTGGAGACGGTCCCGTTGACAATCTATCCTTGAGTCAAACAGGAAAAATTGAATGACAAATGGACCAAGGCCCTCAGGGTCAAATGAGAGTATTAGGGAAGATTCACAGGAAATAATTAGTATTATCCGCAAAGATATTTCCTCCTATAGTTCAATCAGAATGTCGCAGTCATCGCACTGTGAAGGTGAGTGGGCCGAGGATCCTGATCGTCCTCCTCGGGGCCGAGACATGCCAATAGGCGGGTACCCTAACCCCCACCCCCACCCCCAAATAGCTCGCCGTCAAGACAAAGACCCACTTCCACCTTGGAGAACGTATGACTCGTGGAGGATATGAGCATCATGTAAGACAATAGGCTTTGGGGGGAACCGGCACAACCCTCTAGGGGTGGCCTATCACATATATATATAATGAGGTGGTATACAACGTTACAATATACACATGTAAATACAGTCTAACACCCTCCCTCAATCTTAACCACTTTCTAATGAATCTAGAAGGGTAAGATTGCGCCTGCAAGTCTCAAACTGTGGCAAAGGCAATGGCTTGGTGAAGATGTCAGCAAGTTGATCCTTGGAAGAAATAAACTTGATCTGTAGTTGCTTCTGAGAGACACGTTCACGCACAAAGTGATAGTCAACTTCAATGTGTTTCGTTCGGGCATGGAATACCGGATTTGCAGAAAGGTATGTAGCACCGATGTTATCACACCAAAGAACAGGAGGCTGTGATTGGGGTATACTTAACTCCTGAAGCAAGGACTGTACCCAGATGATCTCTGATGTGGCATTAGCCACAGCCTTATACTCAGCCTCAGTACTGCTACGCGAGACAGTAGCCTGTTTCCCAGCACTCCAGGCAATCAGGTTAGAGCCAAAGAAGACAGCATAACCCCCCGTGGATCGCCTGTCATCCGGATTGCCAGCCCAGTCTGCATCAGAATATGTTGAAAGACAACCAGAGTCAGACGGCCAAATATGCAAACCATGAGCCACCGTGAAACGAATATAGCGCAAAATCCGCTTAACAGCAGACCAATGAGTGTCACGGGGTGACTGCAGATACTGGCAGACTCGGTTAACAGCATAGGAAATGTCTGGTCGCGTGATCGTCAAGTACTGGAGCCCACCAACAATACTCGTGTACTCTGTCGCATCAGAAGAAGAAAGAGGCACACCATCAACAGCATTGAGCTTATCAGTGGTAGACATGGGTGTAGTCCTCGGTTTGCACTTAAGCATCCCAGCTCGCTGCAACAAATCCAGAGAGTACTTCTTCTGCGTCATAACAAGGCCAGCATCACGAGAAGTAACCTCCACACCAAGAAAGTAATGAAGCTTCCCAAGGTCCTTGACCGCAAAATCAGCACCAAGTGAGCGAACAAGCGCAGTAGCAGCCGACTGAGAGGAGCTGACCAAAATGATATCATCTACATAGACCAACAAGTACATAGTAACCTCAGGCCTTTGAAGAAGAAACAATGAGGAGTCAGCAGTTGATGATGCAAAACCATGAGCACGAAGAGCCATTGCAAGACGAGCATGCCAAGCATGAGGAGCCTGCTTCAGACCATAAATTGCCTTGGACAGACGACAGAGATGATCAGGGCGATCCGGATAAGAGAAACCCGGAGGCTGGCGCATGTAAACCTCCTCCGCCAAGACACCATGAAGAAAAGCATTTTGAACATCAAGCTGACGAAGAAACCAACCTCGAGTAACAGCCAGAGAAAGAAGAAGTCTGATGGTAGTAGGCTTGACCACTGGACTGAAGGTGTCTTCATAGTCAAGTCCAAAACGCTGTCGAAAACCACGAGCAACCAGACGAGCCTTATAGCGCTCAATGGACCCATCAGAATGCCTCTTCACTTTGAAAACCCATTTGGAATCAATGACATTTACCCGTGATTGTGGAGGAACAAGAGTCCATGTCTGATTGCGAAGAAGCGCTTGATACTCCTGCTCCATGGCCTCTCTCCAATGAGGAATGCGCATAGCAGCTTGATACGTGCGTGGCTCAGAGGATGGATCTGCGAGAGCAGCAGACATGCACGCCGCTAACCAAGAAAATGTGCCATCGTGACGTTGCTTAGGCTGAAAAATGCCACTCCGACTGCGCGTATGTGGACGTAGAGCAGCAGCAGGAGCCGGCGGAGGCGAAGGTGACGGAGACGTGACGGTCGCCGGAGATGCAGGAATCACCTCAGGCAAGCTTGGGACAGACGACTCCGGGCTGCATGGCGAAGACTGGCCCGACGACAGGGGCTCAGAGGCCATGGGCGAACCGAGAGTGGGCGAGGCCAGCTCCGGTGACACCGGCCCAGACGGCCTTGGCGAGGCGAGAGCAGGCGAGGCCGGCCCTGGTGAGAAGGGCCCAGACACCCTGGGCGAGGCAGGGGCGGGCGAGGCCAGGCCTGGTGATGACTGCCCCGACGCCCTGGGCGAGACGGGGACCGAGGAGGCCGGCCCAGTCGGCGGGGTTGCATGGCGCGACGATGGCGAAGGCAGCCCAGAAGCCAGAGGCGACCGGGCCAGGACGTCGATCGGCCGTGCATGAGCACGGAAACCGAGGCCATGCAGGGGCGCCATGTGCTCCTCATGCACAACAGAAGGTGCCGAGGATGAAGGCGATGGCGATGAAGAGGAAGATGGCACTTCCAGAATCTCCAAACGAGCCCCACGACCAGTGCCTGCACCATGGTTAGGCAACAATAGAGGAGAATATGCAACATCATCAAATTGGTCAGAAGCAACAGAGGATGAATGCATGACAGGTGGCTCGGTAGTGGACACAGGAAGTTTGGCAAAGGGAAAAACATGCTCATCAAACACAACATCCCGAGAGATGTAGACACGATTAGTGGGCACATGAAGACATTTGTATCCTTTATGAAGAGAGCTATAACCAAGAAAAACACACTTCTTGGAACGAAACTCGAGCTTACGCTTGTTATATGGACGGAGATGGGGCCAGCAAGCACACCCAAACACCTTGAGAAAGGTGTAGTCCGGTTGTTCATTAAGGAGAACTTCAATGGGAGTCTTCATATTCAAAACACGAGTGGGAGTACGATTGATGAGAAAACATGCAGTGGTGAAAGCATCACTCCAAAAACGAAACGGAACAGATGCATGCCAGAGTACAGTTGACGCCGCGAAGCCTGCCAGCGCGACGTCCTCCGCCACCAGCGGCGCAGTGGCCGAGGGCGCGACAGCCGCGGTTGACGGGGCGGCAGCGGTGTGGGCCACAAGCGCCTGCCCGGGCGAAGTAGCAGCCGGCGGGAGCGCGAAGAGGGAGCCGACCCTCCGTGTCCCGATCGGCGCCTGAAGGGAGGCGGCATCCTGCGGCCTCGAGAGAAGTGCCGCGAGGGAGGCCGGCAGAAAACCGGTGGCGGTGGAGCCGGACGCAGCAGCGGACGTCATAGCAGTCGGGCGACGGCGACGGCGGGCGCGGCGGCGGCGGCGGCGGCTGCGGTTTAGGGTTTTTAGGCGGAAGCGGACATAACCATGCTCTGATACCATGTAAGACAATAGGCTTTGGGGGGAACCGGCACAACCCTCTAGGGATGGCCTATCACATATATATATAATGAGGTGGTATACAACGTTACAATATACACATGTAAATACAGTCTAACACATCAACGTCGGTTGCCCCCTCTAGGTCCATCTATAGATCAAGGGAGCTTCCACCTACTGAACAATCAGGCCATCTGGCTTGGTTAGCTAAATATGGCAACACACACAATTACACACGTGATTGAAGCGCGACGGCATCCGACATCCGACATGCTACTGCTCAGATCCAAAGAGCAGCTCACCCATCTGCTTTACAGACGAGTTGATGCAGCACCAATTTCCACATGAGTTTAAACAGATCAATAACAAAAAATACAATGGAACTACAGACCAGGCTATATGGATCGAGGAATTTCTCATGCACATCCACATGGCCCGAGGCGATGACCTCCATGCTATTAAATATTTACCACTGAAGCTCAAAGGATCGGATTGGCATTGGCTCCATAGCTTGCCCGACAATTCTATAGGTAACTGGGAGGACCTCGAAGATGCCTTCCGAGCAAATTTTCAAGGCACTTATGTTTGACCTGCGGATGCTGATGGCCTCGGTCATATTGTGCAGGAACCTGGGGAGTCATCAAGGAAATTCTGGAATTGGTTCATGACCAAGAAAAACTAAATAGTAGACCGTCTGGACGTGGAGGCGATAACAACTTTCAAGCATAGCATCTAGGATGAATGGCTCGCTAGGGAGCTCAGACAGGAAAAGCCTCGATCAATGGTTACCCTCACGTATCTGATGACTAGATTTTGTGCAGGTGAGCAAAGCTGGCTAGCCCGTCAAAGCAGCCATAGCGGTGACCCAGGTACCTCCGAGGTGCGTGATAGAAATGGTAAACCTCGGCGGAAGAAAAGTAATAAGCATCACAATAGAGGTAATTACTACAGCGATCCCAAGGAGGGAACAGTCAATGCAGGATTCATCAACCAACATAGTAGCAACAAGCGGAAGCCCTTTCAAGGAATCAGAGACTGGGCCTGGGTCCAAAATCTTAGGATTGGCCAACGTCCTTGTTGCCATTCCAGCTATGTCTTTGATTGTTGTTAGATATAAAGTACAACAGCGTCCAAACCACCTAAGTAATCATCCAGCGATATGGGAAATGCCATACTCTATATGAATACCATCTCAACCATCCCTGGCTCCCCATCAAAGTGTGTGTGTTTTTTTAGAAAAGGAGGGACTCCCCGGCCTCTGCATCAGAACGATGCATACGACCACTTAAATAAATAAAATAGGTTCAACAAAGTCATAGAGTCTTGAAATAAAATGAAGCCGAGCTCACATAGAGCCTCGACACTAAAACAAGAAAAGGCCATCAAGCCACAACCGGCAGGCAAAATAAAGATAGGAAAACTAATTGCCTATCCTATTACATGACCGCCATCCAAACCGGTTGAAGATATCCCGCGCTACCATCTCCCAACGGACAGATCCAGTAACCAAACGCTCCCTGGCCTCCGTTGGAGTGAATAAGGACCACATACGGATCAGCGCCGTAGCACGGAATACAACCTGGAAAAAATGAATAGTAGTTATTCTGTTAAAAGCTAAATCATTTCTGCAGTTCCAAATTGCCCATAACAACGCACAAACTCCTACACGAATATGTCTAGCTGTATCGGACTCTATCCCATCCAGCCACGTTCCAAAAAACGACCCGACCGAACTCGGAGGAGTAATGTTAAAGGCAATTTGCACGGTGCGCCACAGAATTCTCACCAATGGACACTCAAAGAAGAGATGCTTAATGGTCTCGTCATGATCACAGAAACTACACCTAGTAGATCCTGTTCAATTGCGCTTAACCAAGTTGTCCTTTGTTAAAATAACCTGTTTATGGACAAACCACATAAACACTTTGATTTTCAAAGTAACTTTTACTTTCCAAACATATTTGGAACTAGGAATGACAGTCGAGTTAATAACATCGATGTACATCGACTTAACAGTAAATTGTCCAGACCTAGTAAGTTTCCAATACAACTGGTCGGGCTGATGAGCTAGCTGGACTTCCATCAGTCTACGCACCAGATGAAGCCAAGCTTCCCATCTATCACCAACAAGCACCCTCCGAAATTGAATATTAAGGGGAATGGACTGCATGACCGTTGCAACTAACTCATCCCGTCGCTGGACAATACGATACAGGGTTGGGTACTGTATTGCCAATGGTGTATCCCCCAGCCAAGTATACTCCCAGAACCGTGTATCATTGCCATCACCGACAATAAACTTTGTTCTATTAAAGAAGGCTGCCTTAACTCTCATAAGCCCCTTCCAAAACGGCGAATCAGTTGGTCTCACTGTCACCTGTGACAAGGTTTTGGAATGCAGATACTTGTTGCGGAGAATCTGCGCCCAAGTTGCGTCAGTCTGAACTGAAAGCTTATACAACCACTTGCTAAGCAGGCATCTGTTCTTGACCTCAAGATTCTCGATACCCAAACCCCCTTGGTCCTTTGGTCGACAAATAACATCCCACTTGGCGAGTCTATACTTTCTCTTAAGTTCATCACTCTGCGAAAAAAATCTCGATCGGTAGAAGTCCAGCCTTTTCCTAACCCCTACTGGAACTTCAAAGAAAGATAGTAGGAACATCGGCATACTCGTAAGCACCGAATTAATAAGAATTAACCGGCCTCCATATGACATAAGTTTGCCCTTCCAGCAACTAAGTTTCTTTTCAAACCGATCTACAATGCATTTCCACTCTTTGTTCGTTAGCTTACGATGGTGAATGGGTATACCTAAGTAAGTAAAAGGTATAGCCCCTAATTCACATCCAAACAATTGCCTATAAGCCTCTTGTTCCTCCTTGGCTCTACCAAAGCAGAACAACTCGCTTTTATGAAAGTTAATCTTTAACCCGGTCAATTGTTCAAATAAGCATAACACCAGCTTCATATTTCTCGCTTTTGCCAGGTCATGCTCCATAAAGATGATTGTATCATCAGCGTACTGCAGAATGGACACACCCCCATCAACTAGGTTTGGCACCAAGGCACCCACCTGACCGGCCTCCTTTGCCCTACCTATGAGAATTGCCAACATGCCAACCATAATGTTGAACAAAATAGGGGACATTGGATCTCCTTGCCTCAGGCCTTTGTGTGTCTGGAAATAATGCCCTATATCATCATTTACTTTAATTCCAACACTTCCTTTTTGTGTAAAGGATTCTACCTGGCGTCGCCAAGCCTCATCAAAACCCTTCATACATAAGGCCTGTTGAAGGAATGGCCATTTGACTTTGTCATACGCTTTTACGAAATCCACTTTGAAAACAACCCCATCCAGCTTTTTCGTGTGGATTTCATGGAGCGTTTCATGAAGGACCACTACCCCCTCAAGGATATTCCTGTCCGGCATGAAAGCAGTTTCGGTAGGCTGCACAACAGCATGTGCGATCTGTGTGAGCCTATTGGTCCCGACCTTGGTGAAAATTTTGAAACTAACATTAAGAAGACAGATTGGCCTGAATTGCTCAATTCTCACAGCCTCTGTTTTCTTAGGAAGAAGGGTGATCGTTCCAAAATTGAGCTGAAAAAGATGAAGCTGTCCAGCAAACAGATCATTGAACAAAGGCAACAAAACCCCTTTAATGATATGCCAACATTTCTTATAGAACTCCGCTGGAAATCCATCGGGGCCCGGCGCCTTGTTATTTTTCATTTGCGAAATGGCCTCCAGAACCTCTTTCTCGGAGAAAGGAGCCGTAAGAATATCATTCTCCACCGCTGTGAGCTGAGGAACATCCTCAACCCTGGACTCATCCAGAGACACACAGTTCTTTTCTGGAGGACCAAACAGCTGCTTATAGTACTCGGTGATGTACAATTTTAGGTTTTCCTGTCCTACAATTGTACCCTCATCTTGCTCAAGTTGAAAGATCTTCTTCTTTCGATGCTTACCATTAGCGATCATGTGAAAGAATTGAGTGTTCGCATCCCCCTGGACTACTCGCCGGACCTTGGCCCGCAACGCCCACTTCAACTCTTCTTCCCTAAGAAGTTCTTTCAGCCACAATTCCGCGTCAAGCTTGGCATGAAGCTCCGCGGCCCGCAGTATCGTGGTTTCTGCTTTTAAATCCAGGGACTGAATAAGGGAAAGGAGCCTTTCCTTTTCGACCTTATAAATCCCGCTAAGATGCTTAGCCCATCCACGCAGGAAACTCCTCAAATGCCTAATCTTATTCTGCCAGCGCTGAAGCACGGTCTTCCCTCCTGAATCCTTAGCCCACTCCCTAGCCACAAGATCAAGGAAGCCTTCACGTTCAAACCAAGCCATCTCAAAGGAGAACACATTCTTGTTCCCCAGGTGGGAGGGCTCACCAGAGTCCACAAATAATGGCGTGTGGTCAGAAATACCGCGGGACAAGGCCTGGACTGTTACTAGAGGGAACTTCTGTTCCCAATCGACACTGGCCAACACTCGATCCAACTTCTCATACGTCGGATTTAGCAGCGCGTTAGCCCAGGTGAATTTTCTACCTGAGAGCTCAATTTCTCTCAGGTCCAAAACTTTCAATGATAGTATTGAACATGAACGACCATCTACCGTCAAAGTTGTCATTGTTCTTATCCTCACGCCTTGTAATAATATTGAAATCACCCCCCACCAGGATAGGCAACTGCTCGGAACCACAAATCCGAACGAGATCAGCCAAGAACTCGGGCTTGAGCTCGGGCTGCGCAGCCCCATATACCGCCACCAGGGCCCAATTAAACCCATTTTCCTTCGACCGCACCCGGAACTTGACTGCAAAGTCACCCATAACCACACTGCGAACCTCAAGCGTTTCGCACCTAACGCCGAGTAAGATTCCACCCGACCTCCCTCTCGGCGGCAAGCAATGCCAATCAAAATCTATACCCCCTGACAGAGTACTTAGAAATTGAGGCACAAAGTTATCTCTACCCGTCTCCGATAGAGCGACAAAATCTAAACGATGCTCGACAGATGCCTCAGCAAGAAACCTTCTTTTAGCCAAGTCCTTTAGACCTCTGCTATTCCAAAAGATTCCTTTCATAATTCATCATGGAATTTTTTTGCCGTACGAATCCTAGCACTCCTACGCACTGCGGACACCGGGTACACCTTCCGTTTCCACTTGCGCTTGGGGATAATTTGACGCTGCAACTGGTCCTCACAACCAGTCTCGGAGGGGCTAGCCAAAAGCATCTCAGTAGAATCATCCTCTACCTCCCCCTCAGTACTAGGTTGCATAAGATCCGCACAAAAATTGTCGAGCACCCTGACCCCGAGCGCATCAACCTCAGAATCACTCATGGGTTTAACAGCCGCAATATTACGAATCATCTCTAAGGCTCGCACAGCCTCTAGATCAAGCAGATCATTAACCGAATTAGAGATTTCAGTGTCATTACTACCCGGCGATACTCCTAGTTGATTTGCATTTTCAACAATCTCATCATTTGAAAAATGCAAAATGGAATTAGAACTATTGACTGACATACCAGTAGTGGCCTCATGGCGCACCGCTGCTGAATGTCGTCCACGTCTGGCTGTGCCTGGAAACGGCCACTCACCCGGCGCCCCTCAGACATCGGATCCTGAATCCCTCCAAACGTAATGACCTCCTCACGAGAGATCGCGGTCGGGGTCCGGCCTCCTGCCTCACCCCAACTAGCAGGCCGATCCATCTGCACGGTCTCACCCACAACCTCGCCAGAGAGTGGATGGGCACTCACCAAGATCTCAGACTCCTGGCGCGCCGCGCAAGACGGGGCCGGCAGGAAGGGTGGTAGAGGCAGTACAAGGGCCGCCTGCCCTCGCACCCCTCCCAGCACCGGAGAAGCCACCCCCACAGGCGCCGTAGGGGGAGAAGGCTCCGAGGCCACCTGCCCCGAGCTAGAAGCATACATAGAACGAGAGCCAAAACATACATGGGCAGCTTTGCGTGTAGAAGCAGAAAATGTTTGTTAGCTTGAGAATAGGAGATGTCAGGAAAGGAACATTTAGAAGGACACCATTTTCCAGTATGGCACGGTGTGATGCCTTAAGACATGCTGTCTCCTTTGAAAATATGTCCTCCTTTGCATCAGTCCACATCATTTTCTCCTTTACAAAATCTGGGCGACGTCCACTCCTAGTTCGCCTGCACATCTGCTCACGACAAGGCTGTCGCCCTGGCTGCCATGGGGCTGGCAGCTCCATGGCAGACGTGATCCGGCCTCCAGTACATTGATGTAGATAGAACTTCAATAACGGAGAAAAGTTACTCTCATTGAAAAAGTAGATACTTTTCATGCACACAAGTTAATAAGTGGCAGCCTACCGATTGTAATTGACGTTTTAATTTTTCTATTATTCTAACAAAATCGTTGAACTAATCTTCTTGCTCCCACTCGTACTCCCTCCCCACCTCTTGCATTCTGTCTCTAAAAAATACTCTTTGCGAGGAATAACTGTGACTTGGATGGTCCCTGAGCTACCTCACTAGTAGAAAAACACCTAATAGTCCCAGTTTGTAAGGGCCTTTAGTCCCGGTTCATGAACCGGTACTAATGGGTCATTATTAATACCTCCACCCATTAGTCCCGGTTCAAATACGAACCAGGGCCAATGTGCCTCCACGTGGCCCTGTGCGCCGAGCCCAGCCAGGGGGCCTTTGGTCCCGGTTGGTGGCTCCAACCAGGACCAAAAGGCATCCACGTGTCAGCATTCCAGTGGCTGGGGTTTTTGTTTTTTTTTGAAAGGAGGGGGGTTGGGGTTTTGGAGGATTAATTTAGGTGTTTCATATATTGTGTTAGCTAGCTAATTAATAGAGAGAAGTGTCCTCTCTTATGTCAGTGCTTGGTCGACGCTACGTACTATATATACATAAGTGATCGAGAGAACCATTCAGTACAGAAGTTCGTCATGCATACCGAGAGAAGTGATCGATCGACCTCTCCTTCTCCGAGAGATTGGTCGAACAACAAGTTTTCGTATCATGTATCCGACGCTACTGGCTACAATCATGTACAATATGTATAAGATCTCTTAATTACAAACCCCTAGCATTTGAAATCAATTTCCACATGGTATTCTCCGGCTTTACTGATGACGTGGTCAAGAAAGAATCCCGCCAATTCCTCTTGAATTACTTTCATGCGATCTGGTTCTAGGAGTTCATTCCGCATCTGCCACGTCTAATTTGAAGAAGGGGTTAATTAATACATATATATGAATGAAACTCAACAGAAATGATGGTGTAATAAAATGAAATTGTGAATATTATTGCTTACGCACTTCATATTATCTTTTAGAGTAGCCCCGCTTGTTTTTCAAAGTCGCGGTGTGGATGAACTCGCACACATAGTATCCACAGAAATCATTCCCATCCTCCTGCCACAAGCACTTTACGAGAAATAGAGGTCAATCAAACTGATAATGAAGCATTATAAATGGCATTGATGAAAGTATAGCTATAGAATCAACGGGAGATGCGTGCAACTAGCTAGCCCAGTAGTACTTACTTTCGGGTATGTATATCGCAGCTCCTTCGGCAGTCCCGGAGCTTCTGCAGCGAACTGTTTCCAAACCCTGCAAGACAAAGAAAATAATAATTATTACTTGAGATATCAGAAAATGAACAAAAAGTTGCCGATATGGTGCGATAATGATCGATTGAACTTACTTGCTGAGCATTTCAGTCATGTCCGCATAGGTTTCGGGATCTTTCCGTCTCGAGTCTAAGACGATTACTAGTCCCCGCTCAAGCTTAATCTCCAGAAAAATATAGTGGTACCTGCGCACGCATGCATAACTCATCAATTACATTACTATAACCTCGCTTGAGTAATAAGGAAAACCGAATATGCACACGACAGTAACACTCACTTGCCTTTGAAAGGAAAGAGTATGGTATCTTTGTTCTGATTTTTGATCAATGATCGTTGCAAGTTGTCCTCGGCCTCTTTGACGTTCTTTTCAACCAGAAATACATCTATGATATTTGTGTTAATGAACCCAATATCATAAATTTCTTGTTTTTTGCACTCGACGATCTTCAATCTGCATAATATATTCAGGATAATTAATTATAAATATATGCAATGAAAGAGCCGAGCTATATATAGAGACTTAATGACAGAAATAGTACTTACAGGCAGTAGCAAAAGACCATTAATTTATCGAGGGCCTTTTGATTGAAGAACACGAAGAACTCATCAAATGGAACACACAACAGATCATTTGAAACGAGGTCATGCTCCTCTTTAATGTTCAGATACAAACTGTTCGTCCCATCATACTCTCTGCAGGTTTTCATGTACCAACTATGGAATCTTCGCATCATTGTTGTCAGAGATTTTTCATCTTTGACGAGAGGCTTCCCGTACTCGTATCTGTGTTCGTCCACCGCCAAGAAATCAGGAAGTGCATCGTCAGGCAGGTAATCTTCAAGATTGCCATAACCGGCCACCGTCCCCGGAGCATTAGACACATTGAGCGGGGGGCACGATTCCTGTGCTTGTTCGCCGAGCTGGGCAATTTTTTCCCCTTTGCTCGTTCTTTTAACCTTTTATCACTGACAGTAGTTCCCGACCGCTGGGCTTGGAGATATGTCTGTTCAGTAATGCACTCATAGTTGGTTCTCGGCGGAGACTTTGGTGGTTTCATCAGGGCATCGATAGTGCGCTTTGCTTTCACCGGATCTACCTTCTCCTCCGGAGATGGATGTCTCTTTGCTTTCACCCCTTCAAAGAAATCCTTCACGTGGGTCCGCACAATCATATCGTTTTCCTCCTCGGACCTCTCGTACGGTAACTTCTCTAGAGGCTTGAGAGATGGACCATATTTGTATTGCCTCCCGCCTCTGGTTGTGCTGCTAGACGCCGGAGCAGACGGAGCGGCTGCGGCGTCTGTCTTCTTTCGTGCTTGCTTACGAGGCGGAGGAGAAGGAGTACGACGCGCCGGAGCAGCCGGGGCGGCGGCGGGTCTCTTACACCCTTGCTGGCGAGGCGGAGAAGGAGGAGGCTTCTGGTTGCTCGGGAGCGCCGACGCAGGCGGAGAAGGAGCAGGCTGCTGGCTGCTCGGGAGCGCCGGCGCAGGCGGAGAAGGAGGCGGAGTGCCACCACGCACCGGAGAAGGAGGCGGAGTGCTGCCATGCGTGCCCTGATCGTCACTCGCCGGAGGAGGAGGCGGTGGACGAGGCGGAGTGCCCTGACTCGCCGGAGGAGGAGGAGGAGGCGGAGGCGTCCAGTTCGGAAGGTTGATGAGCTCCTTCCGCCATAGGCATGGAGTCTTCAGAGCAGAACCCAGCCTAGTCTCCCCTTCACCGGTAGGATGCTCAAGCGGGAGGTCCTCAAATCCCTCCGTTATTTCATCCACCATCACTTAGCATATCCTTCTGGAATCGGCTGGCAGTGATAAGTTGTGCTGGGTCCACTAGGATAAACTTGGCCAACAGCCGCCTTGACCTTCAAATTCATCCATCGCGCCATAATGTGGCAATGTTGAGACTCCGTGATACCATCCACGGGATAGCTGGCAGGAGCCGTCAAGACATGCTCCGGCTGAAGCAGCTTGATGCAAGCCACACTGCTTCTCCGCTGAGATGGCGGGGTAGCTTTGAGGGAAGCTTCAGCAGGTCGTTTGCTGCGATATGCTGCTTCTCGTTCCTCTTCTCGTTCCTCTAGCCCCATTACCCTTTTGTGCAGTGCCTGCAGTTGGTCCTGCTCCAGTTTCTTCCTGCTCTCGTGGGTTTTGTAACCCCCTGCGTCCGCAAAACCAACCTTCCACGGAATGGAGCCTGGCGTGCCTCGTGTCCGTCCAGGGTGCTCAGGATTCCCATGGGCCATTGTGAGCTCGTCCTTCTCCCTGTTTGGAAGGAACGTCCCTCGCTGCGCTACATCGATATAGTGTCGAAGGTTCTTGACTGGTATTTGCAGTTGCTCGTCCGTCCACTGGCACTTCCCTATTACAGGGTCCAAGGTTCCGCCAGCCCCGAAGAACCAAGTCCGGCAACGGTCTGGCCAGTACATTGTCTCTGGTTTGATCCCTTTTCCAAGCAGGTCATGCTCAGCCTTGGACCACTTAGGCCGGGCTTTGAGGTAGCCACCTGACCCCGTGCGATGGTGAAGCTTCTTCTTCGCAGCATTTTTCTTGTTTGTCGCCGACATCTTCTTACTCTTTTTCGATGTCTTGTGGGCCACAAATGCGGGCCAGTGATCTTTGATCTTCTCATATTTGCCGATGAATTTTGGTGTCTTTTTTTTCGACAAACTGGTTCAGCTCTTTCCTCCACCTCCTCATTAGGGTTGCCATCTTCTTAAGAGCACAAGACTTGATTAATGGCTCTTTAACTAGCTTCTCCGGATCCTCCTCTGGCGGGAGGGTGAAATTTGCCTTCAGCCCAGTCGAAAGATCTTCTTTTTGCATATCATTGACATAAGACACCTCAGGGTCTTCCTCCTTAGGCTTATACCATTCCTGGATGCTGATTGGGATCTTGTCCCTAACCAGAACCCCGCACTGAGCAAAAATGCCTTCCTTGTCCGGATGGGTTCAATCGGTTCGCCGTCGGGCACGATTTCTATGATCTCAAACTTTCCATCCGAGCTCAACTTTTTCTTCGGGCCTCGTCTCCTTACCGAAGTTGTGCTCGATCCGGAGGGCTAGAAATTATAAGGAAGAAAGACGAGAGTAATTAATATGTGTACATATACCAAAACAATGGAAGCATCAATTAACTAGTCAGCACGGGCTTAACTAATATATATATACCTGGCCGGACTCGGTTCGGTCACTGGAGCAGTCAGCACGGTCTCCTTCTTGTACCTCCATTGTGTCACCGGAGCCATCATGAACATAGTCCTCTTCTTGTACCGGCATTAATGGGCCGAAGCCATCATGAACATAGCCCTCTTCTTCACCCAGTTCTTCCAGCTGACCATCGGTGTTGAGGAGAAATGACGCAACTTCATCACTTCCTTGTGCGATTATGTCCTCCAACATCGCTTCTGTTTCATTGTCTCGGGAGTGCTCCATAGTTTCTGCAAATATTTACAACATGTCAATTATTATTCAAACATGGTACAGATGGATATATATATATATATATATATATATATTAGTGGCAAATGTAGAACTAGCTAGCTAATCACAATAAGGAATCATGTTAGTGGCCTCGACGCTGCTTCTCTAGGGTTTGGGGTCGCCTCGACACAACACTTCAAGGGTTTGGGGTGGCCTCGATGACAACGCTCTTTTAACTTGGTAAATTTGGGTGGCCTCGAGAGAGTTAATTTGTCAGGTAGGGGCGCGGCGGGTGGGGGTACGAGACCAACATCGTTTTCTCTCTAGGGTTTGGGTGTCCTTGAGATTGTTGGTCGAGCGAGAGGGTCGAGGGGGGATGCTGCCGTTGTTTAAGTTATCACGGTCGAGAGGGGGTATATATATCGACCGCCCCTCATGTCGAAGTTATCTCGAGGGCGTTATATTGACAACGACGCGACAACGACGAGAAAGGAAAATAATTAAGGAAAAGGAAGAAAAGAGGAAGAAGGAAGAAGGAAGAAGAAGAAAAAAAAGAGGAGAAGAAGAAAGGAATAGAGGAGAAGAAGAAAAAATAGAAAAAAAATTCTATTTTTTCTTCTTCTCCTCTATTCCTTTCTTCTTCTCCTCTTCTTTTTCTTCTTTTTTCCTCTTCTTATTTATTTCTCCTCTTCTTCCTCTTCTTATTTTCCTTTTCCTCTCATTCTTTTTGTTCTTCTTCTTCCTTCTTCCTTCTTCCTCTTTTCTTCCTTTTCCTTATTTTGCTTTCTCCTCTACACTAACCTAAATGCACTAACCTAAAATCGATATCTACTAACAACCTAAATAAAAAATTAATACATATATGAAAAAACATATATAAACAAAAAAATGCTATGAACATTATATTCATACATACATATATAGCCACATCCATTCATCATATATATAGCTACCACATACATATATACATTATATATATGCAAAAAATGCACTGAACAAAAAAAATACACTTATGAAAAAAATACTATGAATATGTACACATATATATATACACATACAAACACATATACACAAAAAATGCAAAAAATTGCTATGGAAATTGCAGGGGCGGCAGGGCGACGCGCGGCGGCCGCGCAGGGCAGGGGCGGCGGCGCGGCGGCCGCGCGGGACAGGGGCGGCGGCGCGGCGGCCGCACAGGGGCCGGGGCGGGAGGGGCGCGGGAGCAGGCTGTGCTCACAGGGGGCGGCGGCGACGGCTCAGGCGAGCAGCCTGACGGCGTCGGTGGCGGCGGCGACGGCAAGGTGGAGCACGGGCGTCGGGCGGCGACGGCGACGAGGAGGAGCAGGGGGTGTCGGGGGAGAAGTGGGCGATTTGGCCGGAAACTGCTAAGTGTTGCTTATATAGCAAACCCTTTAGTCCCGGTTCGTGGCACCAACCGGGACTAATGCACCCTTTAGTCCCGGTTGGTGCCACCAACCGGGACCAAAGGCCTCTTTTCGGCAGCCCAAAGGGCGGGAACCGGCGGCCTTTGGTACCGGTTGGTGCCACCAACCGGGACCAATGCCTCCCCCTTTAGTCCCGGTTGGTGCCCCCAACCGGGACGAAAGGCCCCTGTGCTGCCTGCCTCGGGGCCAAAGTTTAGTCCCACCTCGCTAGTTGAGAGGGGCGCGCAGTGGTTTATAAGCCCCACTACCGCAACCCTCTCGAGCTCCTCTCCACCGCAGGCTTTCGGGCCTACTTGCTATTGCTTTGCCTGATGGGCCTTCTGGGCCTACTGTGGGCCTGAATCCTGGCCCATAGTAGGGTTTCATGTCGTATTAAGGCCGTGGGGGCCCAGTAGGAGGCATTTTTTTTGTTTTTTTGTTTTCTTTACTTATTGTTGCTATTTTTAATTTTTTTTCCAGTTTTTTTGTTTTGTTTTCTGCATTATTTATTTTCTTTTGTTTTTTCCTTTATTTTTTAATTGTTTTTGCTTTTAGTTTTCGTAAAATTATAAACTTTCTGTTAGTGCCATTAGTTTTCAAATTTGAAAACACTTTTTTTGTTTTTTTGTTTTCTCTCTTGCTTTATTTATTTTCTTTTGTTTCTACTTACAACAAAATACTTATTGTTGTTTTTTTGTTTTGTTTTCAGCATTATTTATTTTCTTTTGTTTCTTGCTTCATTTTTCAATTCTTTTTGCT
>LT934117.1:717581979-717629102 GCA_900231445.1 Triticum turgidum subsp. durum | reverse complement strand
AGTTTTCAAATTTGAAAACACTTTTTTTTTTGTTTTTTTGTTTTCTTTCTTGCTTTATTTATTTTATTTTGTTTCTACTTACAACAAAATACTTTTTGTTGTTTTTTTTGTTTTCTGCATTATTTATTTTCTTTTCTTTTTTGCTTTATTTTTCAATTCTTTTTGCTTTTAGTTTTAGGACAATTATAAACTTTCTGTTAGTGCCATTAGTTTTCAAATTTGAAAACACTTTTTTTTTGTTTTTTTTGTTTTCTTTCTTGTTTTATTTATTTTATTTTGTTTCTACTTACAAGAAAATACTTATTGTTGCTATTTTTAATTATTACGAGGGCCGAACCATAAGACATTAAAGCATTTCAAATGAACTCTGAAAAAGTTGAAAGTTGTCATGGTATCATAAATTCACCCACATAGCATGTGCATGTACAAAACGGACAATGGTATCATACTCGTCAGTTACAAAGTTGGCATGGTATCATCATAATAGTTGCGGGAGAAAGTCTTCACTTTTTCTTCGCTTGTGTCATTTGCTTATTGCGCCGTAACCATGGATAATCTTCATCGTTTATCAGGATGCTGGGGTCAGCCTTGACTTTGAAGGGAGGAATTTCATGAAACTTTTCATAATCTTCAGACATGTCTGTCTTGTCCTCCACTCCCACGATGTCCTTTTTTCCTGAAAGAACTATGTTGCGCTTTGGCTCATCGTATGATGTATTCGCTTCCTTATCTTTTCTCTTTCTCGGTCTGGTAGACATGTCCTTCACATAGATAACCTGTGCCACATCATTGGCTAGGACGAACGGTTCGTCAGTGTACCCAAGATTTTTCAGATCCACTGTTGTCATTCTGTATTGTGGGTCTACCTGTACCCCGCCTCCTGACAGATTGACCCATTTGCACTTAAACAAAGGGACCTTAAAATCATGTCCGTAGTCAAGTTCCCATATGTCCACTATGTAACCATAATATGTGTCCTTTCCCCTCTCGGTTGTTGCATCAAAGCGGACACCGCTGTTTTGCTTGGTGCTCTTTTGATCTTGGTCAATCATGTAAAATGTATTCCCGTTTATCTCGTATCCTTTCCAAATCAATACAGTCAAAGATGGTCCCCTGGAGAACAAGTACAGCTCTTCACAAACAATGTTGTCACCTCTGATACATGCTTCCAACCAACTGCTGAAAGTCCTGATGTGTTCACATGTAATCCAGTCGTCGCACTGCTCCGGGTGTTTGGAGCGCAGACTGTTATTGTGTTCATCGACATACGGGGTCACCAAGGTAGAGTTCTGTAGAACTGTGTAGTGTGCTTGAGACCAAGAATATCCGTCCCTGCATATTATTGAGTCCCTTCCAAGCGTGCCTTTTCCAGTCAGTCTCCCCTCATACCGCGATTTAGGGAGACCTATCTTCTTAAGGCCAAGAATGAAGTCAACACAAAACCCGATGACATCCTCTGTTTGATGGCCCATGGAGGTGCTTCCTTCTGGCCTAGCACGGTTACGGACATATTTCTTTAGGACTCCCATGAACCTCTCAAAGGGGTACATATTGTGTAGAAATACAGGGCCCAGAATGACAATCTCGTCAACTAGATGAACTAGGACGTGCGTCATGATATTTAAGAAGGATGGTGGGAACACCAGCTCGAAACTAACAAGACATTGCACCACATCACTCCTTAGCCTTGGTATGATTTCTGGATCGATCACCTTCTGAAAGATTGCATTGAGGAATGCACATAGCTTCACAATGGCTAATCAGACGTTTTTCGGTAGAAGCCCCCTCAATGCAACCGCAAGCATTTGCGTCATAATCACGTGGCAGTCATGAGAATTTAGGTTCTGAAACTTTTTCTCTGCCATATTTATTATTCCTTTTATATTTGACGAGAAGCCAGTCGGGACCTTCATACTAAGCAGGCATTCAAAGAAGATTTCCTTCTCTTCTTTGGTAAGAGCATAGCTGGCAGGACCTTCATACTGCTTTGGAGGCATGCCGTCTTTTTCGTGCAAACGTTGTAGGTCCTCCCGTGCCTCAGTTGTATCTTTTGTCTTCCCATACACGCCCAAGAAGCCTAGCAGGTTCACGCAAAGGTTCTTCGTCACGTGCATCACGTCGATCGAAGAGCGGACCTCTAGGTCTTTCCAGTAGGGTAGGTCCCAAAATATAGATTTCTTCTTCCACATGGGTGCGTCTCCCCCAGCGTCACTCGGAACAGCTAGTCCGCCGGGACCCTTTCCAAAGATTACGTGTAAATCATTGACCATAGCAAGTACGTGATCACCGGTACGCATGGCGGGCTTCTTCAAGTGATCTGCCTCGCCTTTGAAATGCTTGCATTTCTTTCGACATTGATGGTTGGTCAGAAGAAATCGACGATGGCCCAGGTACACATTCTTCCTGCAGCTTTGCCAGGTATATACTATCGGTGTCAAGTAAACAGTGCGTGCATGCGAGGTATCCCTTGTTTGTCTATCCTGAAAGGTTATTGAGAGCGGGCCAATCGTTGATGGTCACGAACAGCAACGCCTTTAGGTTAAATTGCTCATGTTTGTGCTCATCCCACGTACGTACACCGTTTCCATTCCACAGCTGTAAAAGTTCTTCAACTAATGGCCTTAGGTACACATCAATGTCATTGCCGGGTTGCTTAGGGCCTTGGATGAGAACTGGCATCATAATGAACTTCCGCATCATGCACATCCAAGGAGGAAGGTTATACATACATAGAGTCACGGGCCAGGTGCTGTGATTGCTGCTCTGCTCCCCGAAAGGATTAATGCCATCCGCGCTTAAAGCAAACCATACGTTCCTTGGCTCACTTGCAACCTCATCACAGTACTTTCTCTCGATTTTTCTCCACTGCAACCCGTCAGCGGGTGCTCTCAACTTCCCGTCTTTCTTACGGTCCTCACTGTGCCATCGCATCAACTTGGCATGCTCTCCGTTTCTGAACAGACGTTTCAACCGTGGTATTATAGGAGCATACCACATCACCTCCGCAGGAACCCCCTTCCTGGGGGGCTCACCGTCAACATCACCAGGGTCATCTCGTCTGATCTTATACCGTAATGCACCGCATACCGGGCATGCGTTCAGATCCTTGTACGCACTGCGGTAGAGGATGCAGTCATTAGGGCATGCATGTATCATCTGCACCTCCAATCCTAGAGGGCATACAACCTTCTTTGCTGCGTATGTACTGTCGGGCAATTCGTTATCCTTTGGAAGCTTCTTCTTCAATATTTTTAGTAGCTTCTCAAATCCTTTGTCAGACACAGCATTCTCTGCCTTCCACTGCAGCAATTCCAGTACGGTACCGAGCTTTGTGTTGCCATCTTCGCAATTGGGGTACAACCCTTTTTTGTGGTCCTCTAACATGCGATCGAACTTCAGCTTCTCCTTTTGACTTTCGCATTGCGTCCTTGCATCGACAATGACCCAGCAGAGATCATCATCATCGGGCACATCGTCTGGTTCCTCTTGATCTTCAGCAGCTTCACCCGTTGCAGCATCATCATGCACATCGTCTGGTTCCTCTTGATGTTCAGTAGCATCACCATATTCAGGGGGCACATAGTTGTCATCGTACTCTTCTTCTTCGCCGTCTTCCATCATAACCCCTATATCTCCATGCCTCGTCCAAACATTATAGTGTGGCATGAAACCCTTGTAAAGCAGGTGGGTGTGGAGGATTTTCCGGTCAGAGTAAGACTTCGTATTCCCACATACAGGGCATGGACAACACATAAAACCATTCTGCTTGTTTGCCTCAGCCACTTCGAGAAAATCATGCACGCCCTTAATGTACTCGGAGGTATGTCTTGAACCGTACATCCATTGTCGGTTCATCTGCGTGCATTATATATAATTAAGTGTGTCAAAAATCATTACAGAACATCATGAATAGATAATTAAGTGACCAAATTAATAGAAGTTCATCATCACATTAAAACCAAAGTACATACATAGTTCTCATCTAACAACATAAAGCTCTGCAGAGCATATAAATTAATTAAACCATACATTGAAACTATGTAAAACATTTCAATGCGAAGACAAATGCGATCATAATCGCAACCAATGTAACAACTAATCCAACGGCATAATGATACCAAGCCTCGGTATGAATGGCATATTTTCTAATCTTTCTAATCCTCAAGCGCATTGCATCCATCTTGATCTTGTGATCATCAACGACATCCGCAACATGCAACTCCAATATCATCTTCTCCTCCTCATTTTTTCTAATTTTTTCCTTCAAGAAATTGTTTTCTTCTTCAACTAAATTTAACCTCTCGACAATAGGGTCGGTTGGAATTTCCGGTTCAACAACCTCCTAGATAAATAAAATCTATGTCACGTTGGTTGGCATAATTGTCATAAACAAATAATGAACCGATAGTTATGAAAAGATAATATATACCACATCCGAATCATAGACAGGACAAGGGCCGACGGGGGCGGATACCAAAACCATCACACTATATAAGATGCAATAATAAAAGTAAGAAAATTATACAAGTATCTATAGAAACATACAAGTAAGATTTTTTTTCCTTTCAGAAAGAAGATAAGAACAAGAGGCTCGCCACGGTGGTGCCGGCGACGAGATCGTTGCGGGCGATCGACGGCGGTGAAGACGGGGACGGGACGTGACGGACCGCTAAACCTAGACAAATATTGAGGAAAATGGAGCTTGGAGGTCGAGCTTGGAGAGGAGAAAGCTTAAGTAGAGTGGCTCGGGCATTCCATCGAACACCTCGTGTGCATAGGAGGTGAGCTAGAGCACCACAAAGCTCTCCCCTCGCCGGCCACGAAAAACAGAGCACTCGGAGTGCTCTGCCCGCGGGCGAGGGGTATATATAGGCAACTAATTGGTCCCGGTTCGTGCCACGAACCGGGACTAAAGGACAGCCTTTGGTCCCGGTTCATGCCTCCAACCGGGACCAATAGTGGTTGAACGAAATATGCCCTAGAGGCAACAATAAAGTTATTATTTATTTCCTCCTATCATGATAAATGTTTATTATTCATGCTAGAATTGTATTAACCGGAAACATGATACACGTGTGAATACATAGACAAACATAAATTCACTAGTATGCCTCTACTTGACTAGCTCATTAATCAAAGATGGTTATGTTTCCTAACTATAGACATGTGTTGTCATTTGATTAATGGGATCACATCATTAGGAGAATGATGTGATTGACATGACCCATTCCGTTAGCCTAGCACTATATCGTTTAGTATGTTGCTATTGCTTTCTTCATGACTTATACAAAGTTCCTGCAACTATGAGATTGTGCAACTCCCGTTTACCGGAAGAACACTTTGTGTGCTACCAAACGTCACAACGTAACTGGGTGATTATAAAGGTGCTCTACAGGTGTTTCTGAAGGTACATGTTGGGTTGGCATAATTCGAGATTAGGTTTTATCACTCCGATTGTCGAAGAGGTATCTTTAGGCCCTCTCGGTAATACTCATCACCTAAGCCTTGCAAGCATTGTAACTAATGAGTTAGTTATAAGATGATGTGTTACAGAACGAGTAAAGAGACTTGCCGGTAACGAGATTGAACTAGGTATTGGATACCGACGATCAAATCTCGGGCAAGTAACATACCGATGACAAAGGGAATAACGTATGTTGTTATGCGGTTTGACCGATAAAGATCTTCGTAGAATATGTAGGAACCAATATGGGCATCCAGGTTCCGCTATTGGTTATTGACCGAGAATAGTTCTAGGTCATGTCTACATAGTTCTCGAACCCGTAGGGTCCGCACGCTTAACGTTACGATGATAGTTTTATTATGAGTTTACAAGTTTTGATGTACCGAAGTTTGTTCGGAGTCCCGGATGTGATCACGAACATGACGAGGAGTCTCGAAATGGTCGAGACATAAAGATTGATATATTGGACGACTATATTCAGACACTGGAAGTGTTCCGGGTGATTTCGGAGAAAACCGGAGTGCCGGAGGGTTACCGGAACCCCTCCCAGAGAGTTAATGGGCCACATGGGCCTTGGTGGGAAGAGAGAGGGGCGGCCAGGAAGGGCCGCGCGCCCCCTCTCCCTCTGGTCCGAATTGGACAAGGAGGGGGGGCGGCACCCCCCTCTTTCCTCCCCCTCCTCTCCCCCTTCCTTTCCCTCCTAGTAGGAGTAGGAAAGGAGGAGTCCTACTCCTACTAGGAGGAGGACTCCTCCTCCTGGCGCGCCCAACAAGGGCCGGCTGGCCTCCCCCCTCCCTCCTTTATATACGGGGGCAGGGGGCACCACATAGACACACAAGTTGATCTACGGATCGTTCCTTAGCCGTGTGCGGTGCCCCCCTCCACCATATTCCACCTCGGTCATATCGTCACGGAGTTTAGGCGAAGCCCTGCGCCGGTAGAACATCATCATCGTCACCACGCCGTCGTGCTGACGGAACTCATCCCCGAAGCTTTGCTGGATCGGAGCTCGGGGATCGTCATCGAGCTGAACGTGTGCTGAACTCGGAGGTGCCGTACGTTCGGTGCTTGGATCGGTCGGATCGTGAAGACGTACGACTACATCAACCGTGTTGTCATAACGCTTCCGCGTACGGTCTACGAGGGTACGTGGACGAACACTCTCCCCTCTTGTTGCTATGCATCACCATGATCTTGCGTGTGCGTAGGAATTTTTTTGAAATTACTACGTTCCCCAACAGTGGCATCCGAGCCAGGTTTTATGCGTTGATGTTATATGCACGAGTAGAACACAAGCGAGTTGTGGGCGATACAAGTCATACTGCTTACCAGCATGTCATACTTTGGTTCGGCGGTATTGTGAGATGAAGCGGCCCAGACCGACATTACGCGTACGCTTACGCGAGACTGGTTTCACCGTTATGAGCACTCGTGCTTAAAGGTGGCTGGCGGGTGTCTGTCTCTCTCACTTTAGCTGAATCGAGTGTGGCTATGCCCGGTCCTTGCAAAGGTTAAAACAGCACCAACTTGACAAACTATCGTTGTGGTTTTTATGCGTAGGTAAGAACGGTTCTTGCTAAAAGCCCGTTGCAGCCACGTAAAATTTGCAACAACAAAGTAGAGGACGTCTAACTTGTTTTTGCAGGGCATGTTGTGATGTGATATGGTCAAGACGTGATGCTATATTTTATTGTATGAGATGATCATGTTTTGTAACCGAAGTTATCGGCAACTGGCAGGAGCCATATGGTTGTCGCTTTATTGTATGAAATGCAAACGCCCTGTAATTGCTTTACTTTATCACTAAGCGGTAGCGATAGTCGTAGAAGCAATAGTTGGCGAGACGACAACGATGCTATGATGGAGATCAAGGTGTCATGCCGGTGACGATGGTGATCATGACGGTGCTTCGAAGATGGAGATCACAAGCACAAGATGATGATGGCCATATCATATCACTTATATTGATTGCATGTGATGTTTATCCTTTATGCATCTTATCTTGCTTTGATTGACGGTAGCATTTTAAGATGATCTCTCACTAAAATTATCAGGAAGTGTTCTCCCTGAGTATGCACCGTTGCCAAAGTTCGTCGTGCCCAGACACCAGGTGATGATCGGGTGTGATAAGCTCTACGTCCTTCTACAACGGGTGCAAGCCAGTTTTGCACACGCAGAATACTCAGGTTAAACTTGACGAGCCTAACATATGCAGATATGGCCTCGGAACACGGAGACCGAAAGGTCGAGCGTGAATCATATAGTAGATATGATCAACATAGTGATGTTCACCATTGAAAACTACTCCATCTCACGTGATGATCGGTTATGGTTTAGTTGATTTGGATCACGTGATCACTTAGATGACTAGAGAGATGTCTGTCTAAGTGGAGTTCTTAAGTAATATGATTAATTGAACTTAAATTTATCATGAAGTTAGTACCTGATAGTATTATTGCTTGTCTATGTTTGTTTGTAGATAGATGGCTCGTGTTGTTGTTCCGTTGAATTTTAATGCGTTCCTTGAGAAAGCAAAGTTGAAAGATGATGGTAGCAATTACACGGACTGGGTCCGTAACCTGAGGATTATCCTCATTGCTGCACAGAAAAGTTATGTCCTGGAAGCACCGCTAGGTGCCAGGCCTGTTGCTGATGCAACTGATGACGTTAAGAACGTCTGGCAGAGCAAAGCTGATGACTACTCTATAGTTTAGTGTGCCATGCTTTACGGCTTAGAACCGGGTCTTCAACGACGTTTTGAACGTCATGGAGCATATGAGATGTTCCAGGAGTTGAAGTTAATATTTCAAGCAAATGCCCGGATTGAGAGATATGAAGTCTCCAATAGGTTCTACAGCTGCAAGATGGAGGAGAATAGTTCTGTCAGTGAACATATACTCAAAATGTCTGGGTATAATAATCACTTGATTCAATTGGGAGTTAATCTTCCGGATGATAGCGTCATTGACAGAATTCTCCAATCACTGCCACCAAGCTACAAGAGCTTTGTGATGAACTATAATATGCAAGGCATGAACAAGACTATTCCCGAGCTCTTCGCAATGCTAAAAGCTGCAGAGGTAGAAATCAAGAAGGAGCATCAAGTGTTGATGGTCAACAAGACCACTAGTTTCAAGAAAAAGGGCAAAGGGAAGAAGAAGGGGAACTTCAAGAAGAATAGCAAGCAAGTTGCTGCTCAAGAGAAGAAACCCAAGTCTGGACCTAAGCCTGAAACTGAGTGTTTCTACTGCAAGTAGACTGGTCACTGGAAGCGGAACTGCCCCAAGTATTTGGCGGATAAGAAGGATGGCAAAGTGAACAAAGGTATATGTGATATACACGTTATTGATGTGTACCTAACTAGAGCTCGTAGTAGCACCTGGGTATTTGATACTGGTTCTGTTGCTAATATTTGCAACTCGAAACAGGGACTACGGAATAAGCGAGCACTGGCCAAGGACGAGGTGACGATGCGTGTGGGAAACGGTTCCAAAGTCGATGTGATCGCGGTCGGCACGCTACCTCTACATCTACCTTTGGGATTAGTTTTAGACCTGAATAATTGTTATTTGGTGCCAGCGCTGAGCATGAACATTATATCTGGATCTTGTTTGATGCGAGACGGTTATTCATTTAAATCAGAGAATAATGGTTGTTCTATTTATATGAGTAATATCTTTTATGGTCATGCACCCTTGAAGAGTGGTCTATTTTTATTAAATCTCGATAGTAGTGATACACATGTTCATAGTGTTGAAACCAAAAGATGCAGAGTTAATAATGATAGTGCAACTTATTTGTGGCACTGCCGTTTGGGTCATATCAGTGTAAAGCGCATGAAGAAACTCCATACTGATGGACTTTTGGAATCACTTGATTATGAATCACTTGGTACTTGCGAACCGTGCCTTATGGGCAAGATGACTAAAACGCCGTTCTCCGGAACTATGGAGCGAGCAACTGATTTGTTGGAAATCATACATACTGATGTTTGTGGCCCAATGAATGTTGAGGCTTGCGGCGGGTATCGTTATTTTCTCACATTCACAGATGATTTGAGCAGATATGGGTATATCTACTTGATGAAACACAAGTCTGAAACATTTGAAAAGTTCAAAGAATTTCAGAGTGAAGTAGAAAATCATTGTAACAAGAAAATAAAGTTTCTACGATCTGACCGTGGAGGAGAGTATTTGAGTTATGAGTTTGGCCTACACTTGAAACAATGTGGAATAGTTTCGCAACTCACGCCACCTGGAACACCACAACGAAATGGTGTGTCCGAATGTCGTAATCGTACTTTACTTGATATGGTGCGATCTATGATGTCTCTTACTGATTTACCGCTATAGTTTTGGGGTTATGCTTTAGAGACGGCCGCATTCACGTTAAATAGGGCACCATCAAAATCCGTTGAAACGACGCCTTATGAACTATGGTTTGGCAAGAAACCAAAGTTGTCGTTTCTTAAAGTTTGGGGCTGCGATGCTTATGTGAAGAAACTTCAACCAGATAAGCTCAAACCTAAATCGGAGAAATGTGTCTTCATAGGATACCCAAAAGAGACTATTGGGTACACCTTCTATCACAGATCCGAAGGCAAGACATTCGTTGCTAAGAATGGATCCTTTCTAGAGAAGGAGTTTCTCTCGAAAGAAGTGAGTGGGAGGAAAGTAGAACTTGATGAGATAACTGTATCTACTCCCTTATTGGAAAGTAGTTCATCACGAGAACCAGTTCCTATGACAACTACACCAATTAGTGAGGAAGCTAATGATAATGATCATGAAACTTCAGATCAAGTTTCTACTGAACCTCGTAGGTCTACTAGAGTAAGATCTGCACCAGAGTGGTACGGTAATCCTATTCTGGAAGTCATGTTACTTGACCATGATGAACCTACGAACTATGAGGAAGCGATGATGAGCCCGGATTCCGCAAAATGGCTAGAAGCCATGTAATCTGAGATGGGATCCATGTATGAAAACAAAGTATGGACTTTGGTTGACTTGCCCGATGATCGGCAAGCCATTGAGAATAAATGGATCTTTAAGAAGAAGACTGACGCTGATGGTAATATAACTGTCTATAAAGCTCGACTTGTTGCAAAAGGTTTTCGACAAGTTCAAGGGGTTGACTACGATGAGACTTTCTCACCCGTAGCAATGCTTAAGTCCGTCCAAATCATGTTAGCTATTGCTGCGTTTCATGATTATGAAATTTGGCAACTGGATGTCAAGACTGCATTCTTGAATGGATTTCTAGAAGAAGAGTTGTATATGATGCAGCCGGAAGGTTTTGTTGATCCAAAAGGTGTTGACAAAGTGTGCAAGCTCCAGCGTTCCATTTATGGACTGGTGCAAGCATCTCGGAGTTGGAATAAACGCTTTGATAGTGTGATCAAAGCATATGGTTTTATACAGACTTTTGGAGAAGCCTGCATTTACAAGAAAGTGAGTGGGAGCTCTGTAGCATTTCTAATTTTATATGTAGATGACATATTATTAATTGGAAATGATATAGAATTTCTGGATAGCATAAAAGGATACTTGAATAAAAGTTTTTCAATGAAAGACCTCGGTGAAGCTGCTTACATATTGGGCATCAAGATCTATAGAGATAGATCAAGACGCTTAATAGGACTTTCACGAAGCACATGCCTTGACAAAATTTTGAAAAAGTTCAAAATGGACCAGGCAAAGAAAGGATTCTTGCCTGTGCTACAAGGTGTGAAGTTGAGCCAAACTCAATGCCCGACCACAGCAGAAGATAGAGAGAAAATGAAAAATGTTCCCTATGCTTCAGCCATAGGCTCTATCATGTATGCAATGCTGTGTACCAGACCTGACGTATGCTTAGCAATAAGCTTGACAGGAAGGTACCAAAGTAATCCAGGAGTGGATCACTGGACAGCGGTCAAGAACATCCTGAAATACCTGAAAAAGACTAAGGATATGTTTCTCGTATATGGAGGTGACAAAGAGCTAGTCGTAAATGGTTACGTCGATGCAAGCTTTGACACTGATCCGGACGATTCTAAATCGCAAACCAGATACGTGTTTTTATTAAACGGTGGAGCTGTAAGTTGGTGCAGTTCTAAACAAAGCGTCGTAGCGGGATCTACATGTGAAGCGGAGTACATAGCTGCTTCGGAAGCAGCAAATGAAGGAGTCTGGATGAAGGAGTTCATTTCCAATCTAGGTGTCATACCTAGTGCATCGGGACCAATGAAGATCTTCTATGACAATACTGGTGCAATTGCCTTGGCAAAGGAATCCAGATTTTACAAGAGGACCAAGCACATCAAGGGATGCTTCAATTCCATTCGGGACCAAGTCCAAGTGGGAGACATAGAGATTTGCAAGATACATACGGATCTGAATGTTGCAGACCCGTTGACTAAGCCTCTATCACGAGCAAAACATGATCAGCACCAAGACTCCATGGGTGTTAGAATCATTACTATGTAATCTAGATTATTGACTCTAGTGCAAGTGGGAGACTGAAGGAAATATGCCCTAGAGGCAATAATAAAGTTATTATTTATTTCCTCATATCATGATAAATGTTTATTATTCATGCTAGAATTGTATTAACCGGAAACATGATACACGTGTGAATACATAGACAAACATAAAGTCACTAGTATGCCTCTACTTGACTAGCTCATTAATCAAAGATGGTTATGTTTCCTAACTATAGACATGTGTTGTCATTTGATTAATGGGATCACATCATTAGGAGAATGATGTGATTGACATGACCCATTCCGTTAGCCTAGCACTTGATCATTTAGTATGTTGATATTGCTTTCTTCATGACTTATACAAAGTTCCTGCAACTATGAGATTGTGCAACTCCCGTTTACCGGAAGAACACTTTGTGTGCTACCAAACGTCACAACGTAACTGGGTGATTATAAAGGTTCTCTACAGGTGTTTCCGAAGGTACATGTTGGGTTAGCATAATTCGAGATTAGGTTTTGTCACTCCGATTGTCGGAGAGGTATCTCTGGGCCCTCTCGGTAATACTCATCACCTAAGCCTTGCAAGCATTGTAACTAATGAGTTAGTTATAAGATGATGTGTTACAGAACGAGTAAAGAGACTTGCCGGTAACGAGATTGAACTAGGTATTGGATACCGACGATCAAATCTCGGGCAAGTAACATACCGATGACAAAGGGAATAACGTATGTTGTTATGCGGTTTGACCGATAAAGATCTTCGTAGAATATGTAGGAACCAATATGGGCATCCAGGTTCCGCTATTGGTTATTGACCGAGAATAGTTCTAGGTCATGTCTACATAGTTCTCGAACCCGTAGGGTCCGCACGCTTAACGTTACGATGACAGTTTTATTATGAGTTTACAAGTTTTGATGTACCGAAGTTTGTTCGGAGTCCCGGATGTGATCACGGACATGACGAGGAGTCTCGAAATGGTCGAGACATAAAGATTGATATATTGGACGACTATATTCGGACACCGGAAGTGTTCCGGGTGATTTCGGAGAAAACCGGAGTGCCGGAGGGTTACCGGAACCCCTCTCGGAGAGTTAATGGGCCACATGGGCCTTGGTGGGAAGAGAGAGGGGCGGCCAGGAAGGGCCGCGCGCCCCCTCTCCCTCTGGTCCGAATTGGACTAGGAGGGGGGCGGCGCCCCCCTCTTTCCTTCCCCTCCTCTCCCCCTTCCTTCCCCTCCTAGTAGGAGTAGGAAAGGAGGAGTCCTACTCCTACTAGGAGGAGGACTCCTCCTCCTGGCGCGCCCAACAAGAGCCGGCCGGCCTCCCCCCTCCCTCCTTTATATACGGGGGCAGGGGGCACCCCATAGACACACAAGTTGATCTACGGATCGTTCCTTAGCCGTGTGCGGTGCCCCCCTCCACCATATTCCACCTCGGTCATATCATCGTGGAGTTTAGGCGAAGCCTTGCGCTGGTAGAACATCATCATCGTCACCACGCCGTCGTGCTGACGGAACTCATCCCCGAAGCTTTGCTGGTTCGGAGCCTGGGGATCGTCATCGAGCTGAACGTGTGCTGAACTCGGAGGTGTCGTACATTCGGTGCTTGGATCGGTCGGATCGTGAAGACGTACGACTACATCAACCGCGTTGTCATAACGCTTCCGCTTACGGTCTACGAGGGTACGTGGACGAACACTCTCCCCTCTCGTTGCTATGCATCACCATGATCTTGCGTGCGCGTAGGAAATTTTTTGAAATTACTACGTTCCCCAACAGTGGTGGGCCAGGAGCGAGGCCCATTGGTCCCGGTTCGTCCCACCAACCGGGACCAATAGGTCTAGTCGAACCGGGACCAATGGCCCACATGGCGCGGCCGGCCCCCGGGGCTCACGAACCGGGTCCAATGCCCCCATTGGTCCCAGTTCTGGATTGAACCGGGACTAATGGCCTTAGCCGGCCTGGACCATTGCCCCCTTTTCTACTAGTGCCTGGTGACTTCCCAGCGGATGAGGACGCGGAGGCAAGGGTCGGCGGAGACGTGCTGGGCGATCTCCCGGACAGCAGCAAGACGAACTTGTTAGGTTTCGTAGAAGCGTCTCAACTCCCGAAACATGGGAACCCGCATGTACTTATATTGATAGGGGCAAGGCCAGCTCTCGTAGGAGGCATACATCGAGGTTGTTGGAACCACCAGAGAGATACAAGGAGATAGAGAGGATTACATCAAGAGATAAATAGAAAATAATACAAAGAGATCTCCTCTAACTACCCTAGCATCTGGGTAGCCTATATACATACGTGACATGAGTGTGTAGCCCAATGTTTAACACTCCCCCTTCATCACAACTGCACCAAGTTGAGATTACGCCTAAATTCTTCAAAGCTTCTTATTGGTAATGTCTTTGTAAAACCATCTGCAAGTTGGTCTTTAGAGGAAATGAATCAAACATCAAGTTGCTTGTTTGCAACTCGTTCTCTCACAAAATGAAAATCCATCTCAATATGTTTGGCACTAGCATGGAAGACTGGGTTAGCAGATAAATAAGTGGCACCAATATTATCACACCACAAACAAGGAGGTTGAGCTTGAGGCACTCCAAGTTCTTTAAGCATAGAGTGAACCCAAATGACCTCTGCTGTTGCATTTGATAATGCCTTATACTTTGCTTCTATGCATGACCTAGAAATAGTTGCTTGTTTCCTGGCACACCATGAAACTATGTTAGGACCATAAAAGATAGCAAAAACCCCTGTTGACCTTCTGTCATCCAAGCAACCAGCCCAGTCTGCATCTGAGAAAGCACTAACAAGCATGGAAGATGACTGCCGAAATGTGAGACCTGTGGTTAGTGTATTCTTTATGTAGCTCAAAAATTTTTTGGCTACTGTCCAATGAGCTGTGGTGGGTGCATGGAGAAACTGACACCTTGTTAACTACAAAAGAGATATCAGGTCTGGTAAGAGTTAAGTACTGAAGGCCACCAACTAAACTTCTGTACCTAGTAATGTTCGCTTGATTCAAGGGCTCTCCTTCTGCGAAGGATAATGTTTCTAAAGTAGACAAGGGTGTTGGTGAGGGTTTGCAATTTGCATGTCAATTCTGCTCAGCAACGATGTTGCATATTTTGCTTGAGATGCTTGAGAAAAATGAATACCATTACTGATTTTGTTTACCCCAATACCTAAAAAGAAATGCAAGTCTCCCAAGTCGTTGAGAGCAAATTCTGACCCTAAATCTCTGAGTAAAGCTGACACTGTTCCATCTGAAGAACTGGTGACAATAATATCATCAACATATATAAGAATGAATATGAAGGTTCGATGTTTAGTGTAGATGAATAAGGAGGTGTCAGACTTTGATGGGGTAAAACCAAGTGCTTGAAGTTTCATGCTTAACCGTGAGTACCATGCTCTAAGTGTTTGTTTTAATCCATATAAGGCCTTATCAAGCTTCCACACATGGAAAGGTGCATCTTTATCTTCAAACCCAGGAAATTGTTCCATGGAAACTTCCTCTTCCAGAACACCATGAAGAAAGGCGTTCTGCACATCTAGCTGTCGAAGACTCCATCCCCTGGACACAACAATTGATAGTACAAGATGTATCATTGCAGATTTAAGAACTGGACTGAACATGTCCTCGTAGTCTATGCCATACCTTTGCTTGAAGCCCTTGGCCACAAGTCTTGCCTTATAGTGGTCTATTGTACCATCAGATTTCTTCTTGATTCGATACACCCATTTGCAGTCAATCAAGTTTCTGCCTGGCCGAGGGGAAACAAGATGCCACATCTTGTTTTTCATCAGAGCCTTGAACTCATCTTCCATTGACACTCTCCACCTGGAGTCATCAAGAGCTTCCTTCAAATTGTTATGTTCACCAGTAGTACATAACATGCCAAACTTAGAGAAGTTTTTGTAATTCACAGGAGTAGTAACTCCCCTTTGAAGTCTAGTGCGCGGTGCCATGGGAGACACCATAGGGTGCGGTTGCGCAGCCGATCCAGGAGGTGGAGATTCTCATGTGTCAGCGTCAGGCGCGGGCGAACCCAATCCCGAGGGGGATCCTGTCACTATCGCACCCGACCGCGAGTTGGGCGACTGGTCTACTCTAGAAGAGCCTGGAGATGCAGGACCAGGCGACGCGGGGCCAGACGAATCTGGCACTGGCCCCCGCCACGTGTGCTCCTCTGATTGGCGCGGGCTGGTGGGCTGCATGCGACCGCCCGTGGCGTTGCTGTCCACAACCGGGCTCGCAGGTACCGAAACGGATTCAGCTGCTGCAGCACCGGATCCCGAAGCAAATTGGTCTACAGCCTGCAAGAGCGATCCCTAGGCGGATCCACCTCATGTTTCGGAGTCTCCTGCTGGGGGTACATGAAATGACGCCCGTTTTTGTTGCTGATTGCATTGTTTGGACCCAAATTTTCTCCCGAGGATGAATCTGCAGCAATAAACTCAGGAAAAATATGATGGGTAGTCAAAGGTTGATCAGTACTATTATGTTCACCTCGTGATCAACGCCGGAAAGAGAAGATGGAAGAAGAAGTATTTCTTGTTTAAAAGGGCACCAGCATTCACTGCTGCAGGATGCTGCTAACGCGACACTACGATCGGAGACCCTTTGACGAAACTGTGTGTGATGCAATAATCGCAAATGGTGGTGCAAAAGAACCATAAAGAAAGATGCAAATTATTTGCGATGACGGATGCATCAAACATGGTTCAGATTTTACTTGTGTGTGCGATGTTGGGCATACGGTTGATCCAGCAGAATTGTTTGTGATGAGAAAGAACAACAGAAACGGGCAGCCATATCAATGTGTGTACGATATACGACATACAATTCACTCCGATGAACCGTTTGCGATAATTGAGGTGAACAGAAACGATTCAGCGTAACAAGATGTGTGTGATACCCGGCAAACAGGTCGGTAATCAGGATTATGTGTGATCATTATAGACAACCCATACGGTCTTTTTTGTGAATTGTGTGCTCGTCAGGGCACACAGTTCAACAAACCAACCTGTGGGCGATAATGTAGAAGATCTCTGTCAAATACATATTACTAACCGTCTCGATGAGATTAACAGGATAAACAGAGATATATATGGTCTGCTTAATTTAGTCCTATTCTTGTTGCTGTTGTTGTTGGATGGCCCCGCGCCATCGTCTTGGCGAGGACAGTTCTTGCCGCTAACCGTTGGCTTTTCATCATCCCCGCCGTCATCATCGTCGTTGTTGTCATCGTCGTTCTCCTCCTCGTTCGACCATTCCTCCTCATCATCATCGTCGTCCTCTTCTTCGTCCTCCGACTGCTCCTTGTCCATCTGGTTGTTGTCTGAATACTCCGGAGGTGGCGGCCCTTCCATGAACCGGATATAATCAAGGTCTGGGCTCGACGGCGGACTCATGGAAGACGAGCGGGATGATTCCGATGTTGACCTATCATTGGGCGCCAGACTGCTGGCCAAAGTATCGTCCTCGCTGTCGCTCGACATGGCAGCAGAGTGTGTGCCAGTGTGTAGCGCTGCCTGCCGGGGACGATGAAGATGGTGGACACTTAAGCGGGGTATGCAGAGAAGAGTAACTACCAATTGAAGCGGGTTTTTTTTTGCATGAGGATGGGGGAGGAATTGAAGCGGGGGTTGACGTATTATCTAACAGCTGATATAATCAACCGCAATTATTTGTACCCAGTGGCTCCAAATTCCCGGTGTTGCGCAGGACTCCTATTGGCTATTTGGCTGGTTTCCTTTTTGAGGACAAAAACAAGGAACGAGTAGCACAGCCCACCGAGATGTTTCCAAAACTACAGACTAGAAAAGAAACCGGCTCCTTAAGAAACCACCGGACATTGGATCACCACACACATATAGTTTTCACCGGACAATGAGAACCAGAAGAGGAGACACCAAAGTCACATGTAAAAGATAGGATGCCACTCAGGCCGCCCATGCCAGAGATGAAGAAGCATCAAGTTGGGATCCGAGCTAGCCCACTAATGACGCCGCAAGGTCACTAAGCTCCATGACGACGCCCCCAAAAGGGTTAGGACGGTTCACGACTACTGGAACCTAGGGGCTGCGAATGTGAATGCTGCAAGTTGGCTTGCGCGTGTGGCGCGTGAAGCAGGTATCCTATGTAGCAGACCTGGTCATTGCATGTGCTATGGGGAGACATGGGCATATAGCGATGGAAGTGATAGCATGGTCCTTCTACGAGGGGATGAAGCAGTCCAACTTAGATTGAATTTGAATCTAGCAAATGGAAGGTTGGCTAGGCGGTTGCCCATTGCCCAGGATTAGCCGCAGATGTTTAGCGGACACCATCAAAATTAATATAGATCGTTGGCTCTTTAAAGAAAACTTCTAAAACTAATCTTTGAAGAATACATCTCTTTTTTAAACGCATCTAAAACTACACTGCGAAAAATAACAACATGGCCAGTTGAGATTGTGTTGGGCCACGTCAACACACACTGGTCTGGCCTAGCGAGGTGTAAGTAGGTGACGTGCACCTAATGGGCTTGGGATTTTTTCGAGGAAGAATGATGCTCGCTGCTGTTCGATATGTGCTTAGCGCTCTGCCGACATCATTATAGCTGTCAGCGTCTTCTCTCTCTCAAAAAAAATGTCAGCGTCCATGATGGAGGTAGCACGTAGTTTAATCTTCGGTACCTATAGTGTACACCCATATTTGAACCATATAAACAGCCACATGTCCTGTCCCTCCTGTGCAATCGTAAATGGCTAGACGGGATCACTGATAAATATCTTCAGGAATGACACCCTACACGATGGCCAATAATTTAGACGCTGCCAATGCCTATTGAGTTGGTTCAATCCGTGCCTCACAGATATTGAGGTCCATGATCTGTCGCTCATACAACAACAACCGGAAAGAGTGATGCAAAAAGAAAAGAAAAGATGTTAGCAAACGAATAGGAGACGTCAGGAAGGGTGCCCTCGGTTTATCAAGATGATGATACAGAATGTACAACACGTTGAGATGACTAGATGACCGTGAGTGGTACTATGCCGCCTCTGACCACCACGTGCCCGTCTGGTCCGCAGCGAGGAACTCCGGCCTTCCCAGTGCACTGACAACATTCATTCCCATGTCCTGGCCGAAAGATCACACCCATGTTCATGTTGTGCTTGGGGCTGCAACCTCCCTGCCCACTCCTGCATGCGGGCTAGCTGACGAGGCCCTCGCCTCCAGGGCGCCCTAAATGATCGTGATTGTTGTTGACGATAGAGACGCTCTCCATGGTGATGAGACAAGAGAAGAGACTCCTCAGGTAGGGTCCACCAAGAATGCACGACAGCTTCCACAGTAGCTCATGTAGGGGAGCTAGTAGCGAATGCAGGAGAGTTGGGTTGACCTCGTTTGCGATATCATTTCGTCCTACATTAGGTGATTCATGCACGTGTTGTAAGAATTAGTCATGTGTTAAGTACACAAGTATTGTTAGTGTCCATCTACATATATGCACGTAAATGGTTGAGTCGTGTGACCGTTGCGTGAGCCTTGTTAGTGCTAAATGTGCATGCGATGTAGCCGGAGTAGTTAGCTAAGATAAGGATTCATGCAATCCTGCTAAGATAAGGATTCATGCAATCCTGCTTTGGTCGAGTTGTGTGGATCAAGCCGTTAGTGGCTTGATCACGAGTATGTGTACGTGTGTTTGCATGCTAAGTAGTGCAAAGCGGTGGTAGCTGTGTTTTAGTACGGCTACTTAAGCCGTTGTAATTTAGTTCATTTGGATTGTAGAGAAGAGAGACAGTGAAAAGGGCACAAGTGTGTGCATGCGTGCCAAAAATCAGTGTGTGCTCTTCTTGAACCTCGTGCTAATGTTCCTAGGTATATCCCCAACCAGGAGGACATGAACAGAGCCTAGTGTGCTGCATCCTTGGTCCCCTCGTTGCGCACTGTCCATTTCCCTGCTACCATGCGCCCCCCACGTATTGCCGCCATCGCCAGCAGCTGTTTTGCTTGCATTTGGTCTTGATTTGTCTAGTTTAAGCTTTGGAGAGTTCTATTACCGCAGCAGCGACACATTGCCAAGTTTCTATTACTACAGTCTAGATGTAAATATTTTCACCAACCACACCCTTCATGATTAACTATTTAAAAAACACCGCGTATCACGTGTGTGCTCTCCATGTTCGAGCAGTCATTCCAACATATTTCTTTCTTACACCAACTATGACCAGAAACTATGCAAGAAAACATTTACCACTTATTAACAGTTTTGTGTCCAACGCTCGTAGTCCTCAAGGTTTAACACTTTAATCCCATGCCCCAATTGTTTGCAAAAGCAATGCATGAAAGAACAATTGAAAAGGAATAAAGAAAAGGGATATTACCTTGAGAATAGCAAGTTTTAGGAAAGGAACTTTTTGGGTGAGAGGAGGAAAAAGCACATGCTCCCCTTATGCACTCAAACGACGTCATACCACATCTGACGACAGCAGGATCATCGGGTTGGGGATATGGCTTCAACCAACTGGTGAAGCATACGTTGCCTTTACTACCACATCCTCCTCCGCATCCTATAGTGTTGTTAGTGCACACCCAGTTATGTGTCATTGGTGCACAGGATGGAATTGTATGTGGTCAAGACTGCAACATGCAGAAACGCGGGAGCTTATGGTCTCTAGCTACCACCAATTGAAGATGGTAGCACAGGATACGTACAACCACTTTGGATGGCGGTACAACAAAAGGCATTTTTTCTTATTTGTAACCGTTATAGCTTGTCTTTATATTTTTAGTACTATTAATTATGGAGATTATACCCTTAAACTTTAATAAAATATGGATGTGTGCATCGTAATGATGCAAAGGCCGGGGTGATCCTTCCTTTCTAAAAACTAATGTAAATGGTTTGTCATATGCGGTAGTGTGCTCCAACTAGCCACGCGTCCTGTCGGTCATTCGATGCCATGTTATCTGCCGCCATATAATATTTTCTTCCCCGAAAGTGTTACTCTAATCTCGAGCATAAGTGCACCTTTATGGAGAGTAAATTATGAAAAGTTATAAAAGAAAATCAAATCAATCTGATTTTTTTGTGGATATCAACAAGATTTCCAACACTCTGGCAAAAATCACCACGAAAAGACATTTGTAGAGGTGTGTGCCAAAAAAAACAAAATGTGTGCTAAAAATTGCGTCTTCTCGAGACTCGAAATTTGTTTTTCTCTACATGCCTCCCAGGATGTCATTTCAAGGTGAAATTATTTGCTGGATGTTAAGAAAAAGTTGTTGATGTTCACTCTCAAAATATTCCAATTTTTTATTTTGTTTACTATTTTCTGAAATTTACTGTTCAGGCGGGTGTATTTGTGCTCGAGATTAGATTATCCATGTCCTAATTTCTCAAGCTTTTGTGACGCATGCAGTGACAACATCGCCACCCACCTCTCTGTCCACATCCAGCTAGGGGACCAGGTGTAACATGAGTTGAGATATTATGAAGATGAACAATTAGTGCTCTTCATGTTTCTTTGTCGCCTTAGATGAAATGTCTCAAATTGTTAGAACTTTTAGTGTTCATAGTTCATATGTGCCACGAGACATACCCCACTACCATAAAATGGCGAAGAGTTCTTCAGGGCATGATGAGGGAGCCGACAATTTTATTGAGTCCAAAAAAGGTGTTTGTCATGCAGTTTCAACACTGCCTCATCTATGGCAGTATAGCAGAATAACACTTCACAAAGTCAGGGTAAATGTCACAATCTATATTTAGTAAGTTACTTTGTGTAATTGTTTTGTGCCTGAACTAGTAGGTATCTTCCCAAGACATGGTTTCTAAATATGATAAGCAGCACAATCAAAATGATTATTTTTGTTGATGTGAAACTTTTTTGTAACTCAAAAGAAAAAGCCCCTATCCTCCTATACATGCTTGATAACGCAGTGTCTACACAGGGAGCACAAGAAGCCACTAAATCTCATGGATTAACATTGTTCTGCTCTAGATGATATTATGGTTTCTATTTGTTGGAACAGGGTTAACATTATCCATGATGTTCTTTCAGTTTATATGTATTGCGCTATTGTGGATGTTAATTAGCTACAGAGTTTGGATGATAATTAGTTGTAATATCGTATTTGTTGTTCTAAGCCACCAGCATTTAGATGCTATCAGATTAAATTAGTTATTGATTAAAAGCCTACCAATTATCATAAGAATCAATTATACACTGCACCGACATACATCATTTGAGCTCGCGACAAACAGTAAAATCATAAGGAAAAAAGCATGTTCAAAAATTTTGATTTTGTTTGTTGAACTTCAACAAATGTTTTGATAACTTGCAAACTTTCATAATGAAATGATATATGTGGTAGTTGTGAAAAAAATTCAGCACTTCGAAAAGCTTCAAAAATAACACTTTTTCAACATTGATTTTTTAGGAATTTCATTGCATAATGAACTTTTGTGAGCACTGAAAAAATTTGTCAATGTTTGAACCAAAATTTGTTCAGAATCTTTTGAATAATTTTTGGATTTTTTGATTTTATTGTTCACATGTAGCACCGCATCCACTATTATTTTCTTTTTTTGCGGGGTGTCCACTATTATTTTCTAACTTTGCCACGCTCTTCATGCGATGATATATATGTTTAACAATGAGAATTGGAAAACACAATTAATATGTACGTTTTCTAAGATACATAACATGTAACAAATGCATCCCAAATTAAAATTTGGATTACTTAGAGAATGTGCTTAGATTATCGACCTGGCCAATCCGGTTGTCATAGAACTAAACTTAAGCTAATAAGATTATAACAGTTTAAGTCACAAAACAAGTCTTTCTTATGATTCAGCAGATGTTGTGTGTGTCTTATAGCGCCGATTGCCACACATATCTTTTGTGTGATCATTTGTTTTTTCACCTTGTACCCAAATAATCAATCTGTCCTGCAAACAAGCAAACACTAAATTGAAAAACAATTAATTATGAATGGATGAACACCGCTTTTATTTATCAATGAATCATCCCTCGACAATCAAAGATCATGTTTTTGCAGACATTGGAATGTTTGGAGAAGCACCCAAGTGCCAGTGCGTTGAGCATTGATCACCAATCCTAATTAACGGGTGGCAACAACATCGTAGTGATTAATTATGAGATGAACTCAAGATGAGTCGAAAACATAAAAGGAAGACCTTTCCAACTACTCTGTCGCCTTGCCTATAGATGAAGCATACCATTTCTGGTTCGCTATGGACTTTGTCCGACCCGTGGCAAAGACATTTTCATGCCACGAGGCAAGTCGATCGCTCCCATCCATCTTGCGTATGTAGGCTTGATCCAAGGCATGGCCTGAAGCTCAGTTATCGTGGCAATATCCAACACTCTATCTTGCAACCCAATCCTAATCTATACTTGGACCAGTGTCCTCACTCGACTAGAGATGAAGTGTCAACCTAAACACACCGATAATCCATCCAAGCCTTCTTAGGTCATCATAAGATGGCGATCTGGATGCCCCAGTATGCGAAGTACAATGCATTGATCACGATCCAGCTCAAATTTTGAAGCTCACGATCCAGCTAGGTATACCCTGCCTTTTAATCAAGGCCAACATCTTTGTTTAGGGCAACCTTTGATCCCATTTATATCCATGTAATGGTTACTCATGATCAATTAAACCTAATTGATTGTCCTAGAAAATCTTCGAATGAAGATAAGAAAGATAATGTTTTTGATTCATGGTGATGAAGCAAAAGGAATAGCTAAATTAAGTGGAATGAAGGGCAATAGATAATCAACGGCAGACACCATTTTATAAAATGTATTTCTAAGTCATATTATTCCAAGTTATGCTTTTATATTTCTTTCTTTCAAAGTAACAAATTAAAAAAATTATGATTCAATCAAGATGTTGTCAGTAAGATAACGTGTCTGGTCAATAATGTTAGCATTGCCCTCTCCTAATTTGCAAGTTTTTATTATGTGTGTTATTACAGTCATAGGAGCAATGAAATAAAAAGGCATAATGTAGAATATCATGTTTTAAGCAATAAAACATATCAGTTTTCATTTTTACTATTAATGTGAATAGCATGTACTAAGAAATAAATTCAGCATTTATTAAGAACTGTCAGGGATCAAACTCCATGTTTGATGCTTTGGTGTCTCATAAATGTCGAATACTTTGGCAATCTGAGGCGACGTTGCCTCGAGAGTGATGTGCCTGTGGTTGCTTAGTCAATCTCTAGACCCAAGAGCTCAAACTTTTAGAGGTGCTAACATGGGTAGGTTGTGCATGTGTGTTTTCATCGGGGTGAGTGTACGTACGCATTTGTGATCGTCTATACTTTGTTTCTCATTAAAAACAGGTCTCTCTCTCTCCCTCCCTCCCTCCCTCCCTCCCTCCCTCTCTCTCTTTCTCTCCACATGCGTGGCACAGAACATGAGTTACCGAGTTACAATATATTAGAAAATAGTATGATATAAATTCCTTAGAACCCAAGCCTTGCATGACTAACAATTTATAGGCCGTCACCAAGCAACCATGTTCTCTCCATATGCTTTCTATCACCAAGGTTCAACACCTCTCCTACAAGCAGCGTTCAATAAACAATGCAAGGAACTAAAATAAAATAGAGTAGCTTGAGAACATGAGTTATTAGGAAGGGCGCCCTTAGTGCGATTTGCACGTGTGGTGTTGAATAATATGCAATTCCGATGCAACGCAATGCCACCTTCAACCCAATAAAATGTTGTTAAGACTATAGTAATATGCTCTGACATGTTCTCCTTTCTCAATCTAGTAACTCATACAAGAAAAAAGAGATGGTGTTTTCAGTGTAGATACTTCATCGTAGCAGTAGAGAGGTAGCCATCACTTTAATGGGTTCCACTTTTGGTGATCCTGTGGTCATTGTGGACTAGATTTCAGGAGAGGTTTGTACCATATTGAGCATGGAAAATCACAGGTTTTTGAGCATTGTTAATTATTTTCCTTCCATGATCAACTTATTATCAGTGTGATGGTTTTCCCATCTAGCAGTGAAGACATATTCGTCTGCATTAGAGTAGTTCAGTTTTTATATTGGATTTATCCAAAGTAATGCAATTATGCACAAGGTAATTTTGGAATTATAAACTAGTAAGAGAATTTAGGTATATGAGATTATTTGAACTAGTTGAATTAATAGAACTAGTTTATTGTAGTAAATGCTTATTTGAACTAGTTGAATTAATAGAACTAGTTTATTTTTAGTAAGAAAATTTAGGTATATGAGATTATTTCAACTAGTTGAATTAATAGAACTAGTTTATTTTTAGTAAGAGAATTTTGGTATATGAGATTATTTGAACTAGTTGAATTAATAGAACTAGTTTATTTTAGTAAATGCTTATTTGAACTAGTTGAATTAATAGAACTAGTTTATTTTTAGTAAGAAAATTTAGGTATATGAGATTATTTGAACTAGTTGAATTAATAGAACTAGTTTATTTTAGTAAATGCTTATTTGAACTAGTTGAATTAATAGAACTAGTTTATTTTTAGTAAGAAAATTTAGGTATATGAGATTATTTGAACTAGTTGAATTAATAGAACTAGTTTATTTTTAGTAAGAAAATTCAGGTATATGAGCTTATTTGAACTAGTTGAATTAATAGAACTAGTTTATTTTAGTAAATGCTTATTTGAACAAGTTGAATTAATAGAACTAGTTTATTTTTAGTAAGAAAATTTAGGTATATGAGATTATTTGAACTAGTTGAATTAATAGAACTAGTTTATTTTAGTAAATGCTTATTTGAACTAGTTGAATTAATAGAACTAGTTTATTTTAGTAAATGCTTATTTGAACTAGTTGAATTAATGGAACTAGTTTATTTTTAGTAAGAAAATTTAGGTATATGAGATTATTTGAACTAGTTGAATTAATAGAACTAGTTTATTTTTAGTAAGAAAATTTAGGTATATGAGATTATTTGAACTAGTTGAATTAATAGAACTAGTTTATTTTAGTAAATGCTTATTTGAACTAGTTGAATTAATAGAACTAGTTTATTTTAGTAAATGCTTATTTGAACTAGTTGAATTAATGGAACTAGTTTATTTTTAGTAAGAAAATTTAGGTATATGAGATTATTTGAACTAGTTGAATTAATAGAACTAGTTTATTTTTAGTAAGAAAATTTAGGTATATGAGATTATTTGAACTAGTTGAATTAATAGAACTAGTTTATCTTTAGTAAATGCTTAGTTGAATTAGTTGAATTAATTGAATTAGTAAGTGTTTAATGTTTCGCCTATATGAACATATATAGGAAATGTCGTCTGACGACGGAAAAAATTTCATTATGTGCGAATACTGTGAAGACCAGCGCGGCCTGTGCGACAGAAGTTTCCTTGTTGATGATAGGCGATTCAGTATCAAGCTGGATGATACCTTCGAATTCGATACGGTAAGTCACAACGACAAGTCTGTATTCATAATTAAGCATGACATATATATGCTTCATTTGCCTGACTTATAATTTTTAATTTTCACTATTCTACTAGCGCATCCCCTGCCATGCAAGAATTTTTGTCTTGGATAAGATAGGTTTCAATCATATGGAAACTATGGAGGTAAAGAGAGTTACCTGAAAACTAAGCATGGTTATACTTTCAACATCAAAGTATAAAATGCAAAGACGTACACCTATTTTGAATGCAAAACATGGCAAGCATGATGCAAGGCTTATGCATTTGAGCCTGATATGGTTATCACCTTTGATATTCGTCCGGAAGATGATATTGAACGTAATAGAGATATATGGGTCGATGTGCAGACGCCTCCAGTTCTACCATTATGTGAGTTCTTCTCAACTATATTTTTGTCTTTGATATTGCTTATTCAAAAATAATTGACAACTAATTTCTATTGACAGCTTATTTCCACATGAGGTTAGAGCGTGGGGTTTGTCTAACAACTAGCGGGTCCACCCACGCAAATGCGCGGCTAGATCTTCATTATTTATTATTTATGTATTCTAGACAACCATTTGTTGGCATTTGTGTATTGGTTTTTCTGCATGGTCAAACCAACATAGTATACCATTAAATGTTTATTAGTTGCATGCCACTAAAAATTGGTTCAACAATTTTGTGCCTTAGATTGTGTTATGACAATTGCAAATTGGAAATTTAAGAAAAGCACATATATAGCTAATAATTTAATATTGCCGCAATTTATTCATTCAGGGGCTACTTCGGTGTAGTTACACTGCTTAAATATATGTACTTTGTTTTTCAGATCTTTTCTCTTCGCCATGCCTCTTTGTCCACGAAGTTATGATATTTTCTTAAACTGACAGATTTCATCCGTAACCGTCACTATGACACAATTGTAGTTTTAGTCTCTGGTCACATGTTTTTCTTCTACTTATCCTTTTTCTTTCCGCCTTCAGAAAAGCAAACCTGATTTTATGGTCTTACTTTGTTTGATTCTTCAACCTCATGTGTGATTGAAGTAGGTGGGCGCTGAGTATGGTTTGGTTACAACTTATAAAAAAGCTTGATTGATTGATATTATACTATGCATCCCTTATGTGCAGACCACTTATAATTATCATGTGTGCTGTAAGCATGGTAGTGTAACTATGATGTTTATTGGCCATACTTACCAACATCCCTTTTAGTTTTTTTGCCATATTATTGTGTCTCACCACTTCCTTACCATATAATTTCGTACTGCCAGTTTCTCAAAAAACCTTTGATTTTTGAGAATGTATATCTCTGATGGTATGTATTGATAGTAGCAAGTGTCATCGAGTATTTATATCTGGTGGTCCACATTAATGTTGTTTGGGAACCTTTGATTTGATCGAGACTCACTGGGTATTCATGCGTCATCACGATTCTTTTATTGGACATCCTTCCGTCCTTAATCATCAAGTTTTGCCTATGTTTCTTGCACGCGAAACGAACGTGTACAACTGTACATGCGGTCCTTCGAATTTTCTAAACCGTGCCCTCCATAACTCTGGTCGCAACTTGTGTATTTTCTGATTATGTCCATGCATGGCGTTTGCATCCGGTTGTATTGTGTAGCAAGCCTAAATAGATGATCACATACTTGATATAATTTATGCTTAGGGCTCTCATTATTGTTGTCAGAACACCATGTTACTTCCTTTAGATGATATGGTAGCTCCTATACATGGCACATAGCGCCCATTAAATGCTAACCACAATCTTCAGGTCAAATATGCCTCCATCAAAAACCACGCTGAAAAAAAGTGAACATTGGCTTCCGGCTGGTAGATTTTATGGAAAAACAGTTTAAGTTCGCTGTTAATGTAAAAAAAAGGTTTAACACTGTCAGTGTACGGAGTCGATCTGACAAACTAATATTTTCTCCTTTTAATCTAAAAAACACTGGCTATTTTCCATTTCATTTTGAACTTGTGTAGTGACCGGAGTAAAAATTCATATGAAATTCTTGGTCATTATATATGTTACCCACAGTGCCATCATGATGTCAGCGCATCCAATGTAGTCAGTTTTTTCTTCTTTTTTGCATGATCTTACCTGTACTCGTTTTCTTTGGAAGCGTGAGGTAGTCTGACCGGACCTGTCCTCTTTCTACCTTTTTTTTTTAGGGGCTCTTTCTACCTTTCATATAGTACAAACTTTTTCTTTTCCTAACACGTTTACTTTTCCATGGACCACGTTATGAGTCCTCATTATGTGGATACTTGTATTCTATTGGGACTCTTATTTCTTTGCGGCCGCTCGGACACGTTGGCCGCCGTATATCGCAATGCTAGCTTATGTTTGACAGTATCTGCCAGTTTTTTTAATTTGTGATGCAGATTTTTTCGAGAAGAAAGCCATATCAGTTGGAAGAAAGACGTGTCGTACATGACGTGTTGAGAAAAAAACAATTTGTACCTGATACAACAATATATTCATGTAACGTTAATCTTTTAAATCTCAACCGTTAATCTCTAAAATTTACGGTCAAGATAATTTAATCTATGTGGACTAACATGATGGCTTGTTTGATTTCTGTTTTAATTATATAATAGATAGATAGATGTATTTTGAGGTTTCTCCATAATGCACCACCACCAGAAAGATTAGTCTTCTCTACGGAGGAGCATGGCACCTGACCGAACAAAGATAATACCGGTTCTTCGATAGATAAGATGTTTTCCAGTTTGCAAATTTCATAGTAGATTGGTTTTAGATAGAAACGAGAAATATAACTACAAAGTGGGTATCAAGGGTAGCTTTCCAAGATAACGAAGAACATAAACATAAAAGTAGGTGCTTCCTAACAAGATATAATATATTACAATAGAATAAAAATAGCGAGTGGGGAATAATCGTGGTATGATGTGTGTAACTTTCTCTAAGCAATTAGCTAAGTTATTAGACCGATGCCAGTTTTTTATTTGGGAGAGACCCGTACTAGCATGGCATCCTTTACTTAGAATTCTATGCGCTTATGATTAAAACTATTAACAAGCATCCACAACCAATAAAAATTTCATTAATGTAAAACCCAACCATAGCGTTAAGATAAATTGGTCGCTCTTCAATCCGTATGTATCAATTTTTATGGTAGGAAGAAGTTTCTGTAGCTCTCGCACAACAATGCATAGTCCTATCAGCATACAACTACCCCTATTGTGTGAACCACATGCACGCTCATATGATGGGGCACCAAAGGACAGTGACATAACACCAGCAATTTAAACCAATCATAGCAATTCATGAATTAACCCATGTGAGCACAATAACCTACTCAAGCACAACAGCGATGGCACAAATTATTGGATAATAATTTATAGCACCAAAACACCATGTTCAAGTATGGGATTATAGTGGATTGCGGGAGAGTGGAACGCTGAAAATAGAGGAGGAAGATGATGAAGACGATGATGTTGACGAAGACGATCACCATGGCGATGGTTCCCCGGCGGCACTCTGGCACCACCGCAAGAGAAGGGGAGACAGGCTTCCACCCCCCCCCCCCACTAGATGGGCAAAGGTTATCTCCTATAGTCCTTGGCATCCATGACGCGTGGAGAGGCAAGAGACCCCTCTATGATTGGAGATCTCTCTCTATTATCTTCTTTGTTTCTATGTTGTTTTCTAGCATTTCACCGTTTCTTTCGCAGCCAGAGATTCGTACCTCGGATCTGGCTAGAATTTTGAGGTGATTTTCCTCCAAAAAATTGCATTGTTGTGGCGAATGAAGGGCTCCAACCGACTTAAGGGCTGCCCACATGGGCACATGGTGCGGCTTGAGGGGTGGGCATGCCACCTGTGCATTGGGGCTTTCGGGCACTATTTTACATTCATTCTGTCACGTAAAAATCCTATATATTTCACGAAAAATCATATCAAATCGCCTTGGTGTTTTGACCTTCCAGAAATATAATATAAAAGTGCTCAAAAACCATTAATAAAATATGTAAATATAACATGAATACTTCATAAATTATAGATATGTTCAATATGTATTTGGGTCTATCTGCTCTGCCATTCGACCATTCCACCCCCATAAAATCCTATAAATACCGAAACTCTTCGCCATATTTTTAGAAGAATTTTTTTGCTGCCACAAGTACCCGTTTCATGAAGATCCAATTTGGAGGTCTGTTTTGAAGTTCTGCCGGAGAGGGAATCAATTGTGACAGACTTCTTCATCAAGCTTCCTGCTTCCATGACCTTGTGTGAGTAGCTCCATTAGAATATTAGCGTGCATTTTAGTAGCTAGATGGCTATCTCTCTCTCTCTCTCTCCGTCTAGGTCTCTCTGCATCTCTCCCTTTCTCTATCTTTTGGAACTTGAACACTAATACGTCTTCAACGTATCTATAATCTTTGATTGTTTCACGCTATTATATTATCAATCTTGGATGTTTTGTATAACTGTTTGTGTTATTTTATATCATTTTCTGGGACTAACCTATTAATCCAGTGCCAAGTGTCAGTTGCTGATTTATGCTTGTTTTTGGTTTTCCGGGAAATCAGTACCAAACGGAGTCCAAATGCTATGAAATTTTTTGACTTTTTTTCTGGACAAGAGAGACCCTAGAAGCTTCGGGAGGAGACCAGATGATAAGCGAGGAGACGACAACGCAATAGGGCACGCATAAGGGGGTAGGCACACCCGGATGCCTTGTGTGCCCCATGTGGCTGCGTCTGACCTAATTCTACCTCTATAAATTCTCTAAAATCGGGAAACCAATAGAGAGCCACCCCAAACACTTTTCCGCCGCCACAAGTTTCTGTTCTTCCGTGGTCCCATCTGGAGGCCTTTTCCAGTACTCTATCAGAGGGGGAATCGATCATGGAGGGCTTCTACATCATCCTTATTGCCTTCCGATGATTCGTGAGTAGTTCACCATAGACCTACAAGTCCATAGCTACGAGCTAGATGGCTTCTTCTCTCTCTTTGATCTTCAATACAATGTTCTCCTCGATCTTCTTGGAGTTCTATTCGATGTAATCTTCTTTTCTGGTGTGTTTGTTTGGATCCGATGAATTGTGGGTATATGATCAGATTATTCATGAATATTAACTGAGTCTTCTCTGAATTCTTTTGTGCATGATTATTATAGCATTGTATTTCTCTCCGATCTATCTGTTTAGTTTGGCCAACTAGAATGATTTTTGTTGCAATGGGAGAAGTGCTTTGTGATGGTTCAATCTTGCGGTGCTCATCCCCAGTGACTAAAAGGGGTATGACACGTATTTGTATTGTTGCCATTGAAAATAAAAAGATGGGATTTATTCATATTGCTTTGGTTTACTTTGTCTACATCATGTCATTTTGAAAGCGTACATCCACACTCCAAATGCATGGCAGGTAATAAGTGGAGATTAAAAAATATATTAAATCATTTTAATATAGTAGATGAATTACCTACTGCAAGTTTACCTCAAAAAAGGCACATATGAAGGAAAAAGGAAAGAAATAAAGCTATTTTGTTTTCCTTGGGCATTAAAGCTTCAAAGTGAATATCCATAGTGAGTACACGAAGGACTTCAAGTGATGGACTTGATTTCATAAACAACTCGTTATTGATGAATGTTTTACTTGGTAGAAAGGAGTACAACCACAACCAGGACCGCCTAGCAATCATCTCTCTCTCTCTCCCTCCCTCTCTCTCTCTCTATCTATCTATCTATCTATCTATCTTGGACAACCATTATATATAAAGTGCATCCCGTGCAGACATCTTTATGTGAATATACTATAAATATTATTGGCAGATACTCCTAGACTTGCATGACTAAGAATTTATATGTCGGTACCAATATAGTGTGTTTCTTCCATGCTTCAATGGCATTTTAGCCCTTCTTCTCTCCTACGCCATTTGACAAAGACAATGGAAGTGAAGGAATTTATATAGGACCACCAACTGAGTGCGCCCTCTCCATATTTCAGGGACATTGAGAATCAACGCCTTCCCCTCCTGCACTAATTGTTAGTAAATACAATGGAAGAGAGAAGAAAGAGAAAAAAGATGCAGCTTGAGAATAGGAGACGTCAGGAAGCAATTGACATAAGAAAAATCTACCCTGATAGAAAAAAAAGGAAGTGTATTTCTCCCATGTGTGGGGGATCAATGCGTCGAAGCTTTCGACCTTTATCTGCACCTAGTTGGTGCAGTGATGAGATGAACACCTATGACGTCGAGGTCGGAGAGGTGGCGTGATCCTTTCACGCGGCCATTGCCTTTGACAGTGCAGGCTCCAACCACTACTGCTCGAAACATGTAGAAGATAGAGGCGATGGGGAGATACAGAATAAACCGTGACCTGCAGGACCTACATATGTAAGCAGAACGCCTTCAAGGACCGTCAGGATAAACCGTGACCTGCACGGTCCTGTTGACATTTGGTCGCGTTTGGAACGGAAAATATATGTGAGTGTGTTGCTTGGATTGTCACCATTGGACCATAGTATGTGAGTTGTGTGTACATGGTATGTCTGCAGCATCAACATGCAAGTTAGGCTCTAGTGTTGGCCTCAGAATAAACATCCGTGTGGAGTTTCCACGCTTAATGTTATGCATATCTTTTTTATCCTTCTTAAATCTTTCAAGATGGGCAGTATCCCCTTGCTTAAGTCCCACCACATGCACCCCAAAACACTATCTTTACAATAGATTAGTAGTGCTTGACTGCTCGCCACCGATGACGATGTACCACGACCGTAAGGTAACTGAGCTCCAAGTCGATGCACCAGAAAGGGTTACGATGCTACATGACTGCTGTAACCTGGGGGCAGCAGATGCAGATGCTGCAAGCTGGCCTGTGCGCGTGGCACATGAAGCAGGGATGCTACATTGCAACATACGGGGTCATTGCAGGCGCTACAGGGAGACATGGGCAGGTTGCCATGGAAGTGATAGTGTGGTCCTCTTACAAGGGGATCGAGCAGTGCAAATTAGATTGAATCTGGTACATTGACGGTTGGCTGGGCGGTTGACCCGTGCCGACGATTAGCCACCGATGCTTGGCAGTCACCTCTTAATGAATATGGATCATTGGCTCTTTAAATAAAACTTCTAAAAGTAAATCTCCGAAGCACACATCTAATACTACACAGCGCAAATAACAACATGGCCAGTCGAGATTGTTGGGCTACGCAAATACACACTGGGCTAGGCTTCACACTGCAATCGTGGTATTGGCCTGCTGTAGGTAAGTAGGTGAGGTGCTCCTAATGGATTTGTGCTAGCGCTGCTGATGGATGTGTGCTAGCGCTCAGCCGGCATACGTGAGCTGTGGACCCATGCAAAGCTGATCAATGTCTCAATGGCCAGCTTTGATACACGTTGTATATAGATTCTGTCGGACGGGCACCTGGAGCACATGAGGGAGGAGGACGGCATCAATGGAGGCATCATTAGAGCTGTCAGAGTCCATGATGCAGGCAGCACGTAGTTTCATCTTCGGTACCTACTGGCTACTAGAGTGTACGCACACACATATTAGGAACCATATAAACAGCCACATGTGCCGTCCCTCATGTGCAAACATAACTCGCTAGACAGGATCACTGATAAATATCTTCAGGAATGACACCCTACACTATGGCCAATAATTTACACCGCCACTGCCTATTGAGTTGGTTCAATCCACGCCTCAATGATATTGAGGTCCATGATATGTCGCTCATACAACAACGGCCGGAAAGAGTGATGCAAAAAAGAAAACAAAAAAGATGTTAGAGTACGAATAGGAGACGTCACGAAGGGTGCCCTTGGTTTATCAAGAAGATGATGCAGAATGTACTACACGTTGAGATGACCATGAGTGATAATATGCCGCCTCCAGCCACCACAGGCCCGTCTGATCCGCAGCGAGGCACTCCGGCCTCCCGGATGCACTGACCACCTTCATCGCCATGTCCTTGACTGAACGATCACATTCATGCTCACGTTGTGCTTGGGGCTTCAACCTCTCTGCCCACTCCTAATTTACCGCATGGGAGCTAGGTGACGAGACTCTCGCCTCCAGGGCGCCGGAAATGATTGTGAATTCGTGATGGTTGTTAGAGACGCTCCGTGGTGGTGAGACAGGTGAAGCGAAAGCTGAGGTAGGGTCCACCAAGAATGCACGACAGCTTTCAGACCAGGATGTAGCCGGAGTAGTCAGCTAAGATAAGGATCCATACAATCCTGCTTTGGTCGAGTTGTGTGAATCAAGCCGTTAGTGGCTTGACCACGAGTATATGTACGTGCGTGTGCTGCGCACGCTAGGTAGTGGAAAGTGGTAGTAGCTGTGTTTTGGTCCGGCTACTTAAGCCGTTGTAATTTAGTTCATTTGGATTGTAGAGAAGAGAGACAGTGAAAAGGGCACAAGTGTGCGCATGCGTGCCAAAAATCAGTGTGTGCTCTTCTTCTACCTCGTGCTAGTGTTCCTAGGTATAGCCCCAACCTGGAGGACATCAAAAGAGCCTAGTCTGCTGCATCCTTGGTCCCCTCGTTGCGCACTGTCCATTTCCCTGCTACCATGCGCCCCCCACGTATTAACGCCATCACCAGCTGCTGTTTTGCTTGCATTTGGTCTTGATTTGTCTAGTTTAAGCTTTGGAGAGTTTTGTTAGCGCAGCGGCGACATATTGCCAAATTTCTACACTGGTTGCGTATTGTTGTATTGTTGAAAACTAACAAGTGTTTTGCACCTATTTGTTGTGGTTACTAATTTACCTCTTACCAAACATTGTTTTCCGATTTATGTCGTATTGTTGAAAAAGCAAAGCCGTTACTTCCTCTTTAGTGACATAATAGCAACTCTCCTATCATGTTACAAAAATATTGCTCGTAGACTACTCAAATTACAAATCTTATCTTATACTACCTCTGTAACTTAATATAAGTTACAGAGGGGGTATATCTAAGCACGTGCTCCCCACTACCTATAATTTACTCAACATGCAGCCTCACATCTCGCCAAATGTGCCGCGTGAGCAAGCGCTAACACTATTTTTCAGCCTATGTGCACCACGTCAATATGTCTACACATCTACTCAAGACATATTTAGTACTCCCTTCATTACATAATATAGTGCGCCCGTGTTTCTCAATATCTAAATTTGACCATAAATTTTGCCAATGAGACTGACTGCGGCTGGAGCAAAAATTATACCATTGAATTTGTATCGAAAATACGAATTCAGTGATATATTTTTTGCTCCCGCCGCATTCGGTCTCGTTGGTAAATCTACGGTCAAGCTTATATCTCGGGAAAACGCGGGTGCACTACATGGTGCAATGGAGGGAGTACATAAGAGATTATTTATTTATTTTACTTTTTGAAGGATGTGATATGCCCCAGTTTAATGGTTTCAACTGATATGGTCCAGCATACATGCATACTCTATTCACACACAAGTGCACACAATATTTGCTCTCTCTCTCTCTCTCTCTCTCTCTCTCTCTCTGTCTCTCTCTCTCTCTCTCAAAAGAATCACATACATTTGATATGAAACCATTCCACGAAAAATATATCAAGAAGTTGATTAGATGTAAATATTTTCACCAACCACACCCTTCACGATTAACTATTTAAAAACACCGCGTATCACGCGTGTGCTCTCCATGTTCGAGCAGTCATTTCAACATATTTCTTTCTTACACCAACTATGACCAGAAACTATGCAAGAAGACATTTACCACCTATCAACAGTTTTGTGTCCAAAGCTCGTAGTCCTCAAGGTTTAACACTTCAATCTCATGCCCCAATTGTTTGCAAAAGCAATGCATGAAAGAACAATTGAAATGGAATAAAGAAAAGGGATATTACCTTGAGAATACGAGGTTTTAGGAAAGGAACTTTTTGGATGAGAGGAGGAAAAAGCACAGACTCCCGTTCTGCACTCAAACGACGTCATACCACATCTGATGACAACAGGATCATCGGGTTGGGGATATGGCTTCAACCGTCTGTTGAAGCATATGTTGCCTTTACTACCACATCCTCCTCCGCATCCTTTAGTGTTGTTAGTGCACACCCAGTTATGTGTCATTGGCGCACATGATGGAATTGTGTGTGGTCAAGATTGTAACATGCAGAAACGCGGGAGCTTATGGTCTCTAGCTACCACCAATTGAAGATGGTAGCATAGGATACGTACAAGCAGTTTGGACGGCGGTACAACAAAAGGCATTTTTTCTTATTTGTGCCGGTTATAGCTTGTCTTTATCTGTTTAGTACTACTAATGATGGAGATTATACCCTTAAACTTTAATAAAATACGGATGCGTGCATCGTAATGATGCAAAGGCCGGCGTGATCCTTCCTTTCTAAAAAAATAAAGTAAATGTGGTTTGTCCTCCGCGGTAGTGTTCTCCAACTAGCCACAAGTCCTGTCGGTCATTGGATGCCATGTTATCCACCGCCATATAATTTTTTCTTCCATGAAAGTGTTACTCTAATCTCAAGCATAAACACACCTTTATGGAGAGTAAATTACGAAAAATTATAAAAGAAAATCAAAACAATCTGATTTTTTTTGTGGATGTCAACAAGCTTTCCAACATTCTGGCAAAAATCACCACGAAAAGACATTTGTAGAGGTGTGTTCCAAAAAAACCAAAATGTGTGCTAAAAATTGCTTCTTTTCGATACTCGAAATTTGTTTTCCTCTACATGCCTCCCAGGATGTCATTTCAAGGTGAAAATTTTTGCAGGATGTTAAGAATAAATTGTTGATGTTCACTCACAAAATATTCCAATTTTTTATTTTGTTTACTATTTTCTGATTTTTTTGTTCATGCGGCTCTATTTGTGCTCGAGATTGGATTATCCATGTCCCAATTTCTCAAGCTTTTGTGACGCATGCAGTCACAACATCGCCACCCACTACTCGGTCCACATCTAGCTAGGTGACTAGGTGTAACATGAGTTGAGTTATTATGAAGATGAACAATTAGTGCTCTTCATGTTTTGTTGTTGCCTTAGATGGAATGTCTCAAATTGGTAGAACTTGCAGGTTTTCCGCAACACAATTTTTTTTACGAATAGGAGAATTAAGCTCAACCAGCTGCAGTGGTGAAGTCCTCCCCGCTTGTGCCAAGATGTCCTGGTTTCGAACCAACCTTTCTGCATTGCACTTCACAGGGGTAAGACTAGGTTCCTATACCTCCCTAGACCCCACCTTCCCTGGGAGCTTCTATGAACTGGGTTTGTCCTTCAGGAGAATACGCTAAGCCTGTGCATCACACATATTACATGTTTTCTGTGTACAAATGAAAATAAAGAGTTACATCAATAAAATACCACAGACAAGTTGCATTGCAAAATTTGCATGGAGAAGCCCACCTTTGGAGGATATTCCCGATATGTTTGTGTGTCCTTAATTCAAAGATAGATCTCGTAGAAAGAAAATTCAAAAATCAACTATTGAGCCTTGTAAAGACTCACCATCAGTCGCTTGCTCTCTCTTGTGAAACCGCCACTCTGTTTGGCAACTATCCTTTGTCACAATCATTTTTATGTCGAGGTCTCAAGTTAAATACATAATAAATCATTGTAAATATATTTTTTTTGTTATTCTTTTGTCGCTTTTGCATTCTGTTTCTCACAATATTGCCTCTTGGAGGCCCGCACAACCATCGTCCTAAGTTACAGTGGTAAATCATGGTCCATGCGTCATCGTAGTGACTGGAGTTATCAATGTGCTTGGTTCATCTTTGCTGGACGGGGTGTAACACATGTTCAAAGTATATTAGTGTATGTTTTTTGTAACACATGTTCAAAATATATTAGCGTATATTAGCAATAGGGTTGGTCCGGAGAGGGGTAAACGAGGTGTGAGTACTACTAATCTAATTTTCGAGTCCTTGCTCGAGAGTTCCTGTACTACACTTCTAGTGTCGTTTTTCTGCTACAGCGACTAAAGAAGACTGTATGGGCTGGCGCATGTAGCGCCAGCGCCTGTTTCATCACTTTCTTTTTTTTTCGTTCGCTCGCTACAGTAAAAAAGGCGTCTATCGTTTCAGGAAAACCCAACTGCCAAATTTTTTATCACGGAATTTGACTTTGACATTGATCACATTGACAACTGACTTTAAAAAATTTGCAAATTTGAAAAAAAGTAAAATAAAAAATAATTCTAAGTAAGAAAATGTTCAAAATTAAAAAAAAGATTGCGAACTCAAAACAAAATCAGGGATTTGCAAAGTTACATGAATTTGAAAAGGTTCACCAAAATTTATAAGTTCATGATGTTTATAAAAATTCAGGAATTTGAAAAGGTTCATGATTTTTTTAAGAAAACTAGCGGGGTGGCCCGCGCTTTTGCGCGGCTAGAATATTACTTGTTTATTATTCCGGAATAGCATTATGTCATTTTCAACATGTGTTGTTTTTTGTAATGAACCTCTTTTTGTGCGGTGACTTATGGAAATTAGAAGCATAATATTTGTATGCTTATTTACGTGAATCTATCTTAGTTCAAGATCTTAAGTATTTCAATACTCAAGTTTCATGGCTAGATGGTGATCCATGCAATTTGGGTTGTAGTTAATTACTCAGTGGATCATTCCGGTTTTCAGAAACACATTACAGGGTAAATCGTCAAGTGACATTGATGTTTACAGCTTCATGGCAATTCTGGTATTTACCTTGATACAACTTATCCACTATTTTGGGAAAGATGTCTATATAGCCCTTATTCCTAAATAGCTTCAAACCAGTACCTATTTTTTTGTTGGGCATGCAACCATGCCATATAATCAAATCATGCATGTAAGTCATAATTATTTTGTGTACATGCAGCACTGCCAAATCATCGACCCATGCATGTTAGTTATAATTCATTTATTTTTGCATAAGATTTCGTATTTACAATATATGTGTTAGGCAATTTGAGCATACTCTGCAGTTTATCCTCACATTTTGTTAGAAATATTATTCTTTTAGCTGTAACTCAAATGTTTTCTCCTCTTTTTATATGATATGTATTTTGTTAAGATTACTCCATTTTCTTCATTAATGTGGCAAACCGATCTTCGAGTGAAAATAAAATCCATATAAATTTGTCACTTCATCACACGCATGATGTAAATATCCAATATATACTATTCTCCCTCAGTATGCAAGATGGGGCAAAATGTATTTTTTGAGATAACATGACGTGTGGTATACTGAATGTAATGCAAAAATTTCTAGGTTCGTACAAATATCATAATTTTTCTCTTCTACTACTCAGCTCTCAAATTTTTAGTTGAATTTATATTATTTTAACACATGTTCATCAAGGATAAAACGTAAACATAGTTCAATCTTACCTTGGCATCTTCTATTCCTTTCAGTATTGCAGCTGATTTTTCTCATATTTTCAATCTCGATGTCAAATATGTGTGAATCACATCTTAGGCAATGTAATTATGAGTGCATATTGATCGAAAATTATTAAAACATCCACCCTCACTCACTCTTTTTATAGTGTTGATCTTTTGAATGATTTTCACAATTTTACTAAAAGAAAGACTTACTGCCAATTTGCTCTAAATTTGAAGTGACTTTTCACTTCATCGATAACTTTGTTATTTATGGACTTAATATCATTCATTAGGCTAAATTTATGAATAAGTATCACCCGCAAAACAAATATATGAATAAATATAAATTTTATTTTCTATTCACCTAATAGGAAGTTTTCTTATAATTCACCTAATATAGGTCTTTATCTTAGTCCGTCGCTTTCATTTTCTGTTTAATGTACGTCATCGCCACTATATTGTGCCGCCCAGTAGCTAAGGTGTTGGGATATTCTGATGTGTTGGTTATACCTTATTTTCTCAAAATATGTTTTTTCATGTGCCTGTCTTTTTATTGCTGGACTTTTGCCAAAAAAATCATAACATCTTTTTTTTAACATAAAAAAAATCATAACATCTGCTAGGCTTTGCGGTGCAAGTATAGATGTGACCATGTATGCACGTCCTAGTTCGCATGTGTGCATGCAAGAGTTGCATGCGAGTAGAATTCCAGTTGATCTCCAGATATCCTTTTGATCCGCACACCACGTATCCATACAAATTCTCGTGATACACCCATAAATATAATACACATGATACATCCAGGAATGACTCCACGTAGTATTTCCTTGTCTTTTTTAGGAGATGTAGTATTTCCTTCGACATGAGGATTGTACGTTCGACCTTCGCGTCTATTGTTCTAAAAAATAGAATATACTCCCTCCATCCCAACAACGTTCTTATATTATGGGACGAAGGGAGTATGTGATACATGTCCAGGAACGACTCCATGTAGTATTCATTTTTGTCTTTTTGTTTTTGGTTGAGGGGATGTAGTACTTCGTTGTCACATGAGGCGTACGGTCGACCTCCAGTCTATTGTTCTGTGTACTTTTTTAATCTTTTAATCTGAGTGTTAAATATATTTCAAGTTGAAACAAGGGTTTTTTATAGTTAAAATCATTGGTTTAAACTATACGAACATTTTATACACAGAACAAACTTTTTTTTTTGAATACGACATTTTTTTTTGAAATGGGCAAACATATTTCTAAATATAACTTACATTTTCTTTAATGGTATGATACTTTCTTTAAATTATATAACATTTTATTAAAATGTCACATATATTTTTCTTAAAATGTGCGATCATTTTTAAATTTTCACATACAGTTTTTTAAATGGTACAAACTATTATTAAAAGTTCAGCGAACATTAATTATACTGCATTTAATAGGAGATGATAAATTATAGAAAATTTACTAATTTATTTTTTCTATATTTATAAAAAGTATTAAAAATCGCGTAACGTCAGAGTAACGAGGTCACGTGTTTACTAGGTCGGTCTACTACCGGCTCGGTGTCGGCGATGTTTGCATAAGAGTCGTTATGAGCGGTATATTGTTGGGTCGCCTGCCAAATAGGCTATACTAGCATACATGCCCATGTGTTGCAACGGGAGATAAGATATGTGATTTTCCACTTTCAAAATTTATTCACTCTGGTCCCCGTACATTAAAGGAGAAATATGTGAAAATATCGCCATGGAAGCATCGAGTTGCAAATATTGCTTCATTATCACGCTTACTTTTTCTCTTGTTGAATCCAAATATTTACTTTGGACTCCGAAAAGATTAACTTTGTTTGCTTTCCGTTGGATGGTACTTAATAATTGTGCATTAGCCTTCCTTTTTTCTCTATTGTTAAGTGTGCCTCGTTTTCCCTTGAGTGAAGTCCGATTTAAACATTGGGTTTGTAGAGCTCGTCGTAAAGGAACCCTCACCTCCAAATCCCAGAAGCTTGTAATAACCAAGGAGATAGAGGCTTGGAAGTCGATGTTTATCAAGTGTAATTGTGTCCATGAGAGTAGAAGCTCAAATTTTGAAGCTCGTCCAGCTTGGTACTCTATGTCTTTTAATCAAGGCCAAAATATTTGGTTAGGGCAACCTTATGATCCCATTTCTATCCATGTAATGATTACTCGAGATCAATAAATACTAGTTGAGTGTCCTAGAAAATTTTCGGATCAAGATAAGAAAGATAATGTTTTTGAATCATGGTGCTAAAGCAAAAAAAATAGCGAACTTAAATGGAATGAAAGGCAACACATAGTCAACAATAGATACCATTTTATAAAATGCATTTTCAAGTGACACTATTCCAACTTATGCTTTTGTCGTTCTTTATTTTAAACTAACAAATTAAAAATCATGATTCAATCAAGATGTTCTCAATAAGATAACGTGTCTGGTCAATAATATTAGCATTGCCCTCTCCTAATTTGCATTATCTACTCATTAGTTACTTTTCTATTATGTGTGCTATTACAGTCATAGGAACAATGAAATAAAAAAGCACAATGTAGAATATCATGTATTAAGAAATATAAAATATGATTTTTCATTTTTACTATAATATGAGTAGCATGTATTAAGAAATAAATTCAGCATTTCATAAGAACCACCAGGGATCAAACTACATGGTTGATGCTTTGGTGTCTCATAAAGGCAGAATACTCTTTTAATGTGAGGCGACGCTGCATCGATAGTGATGCATCAGTGGTAGCTTAATCAATCTCTAGACCCACCAGCTCAGTCTTTTAGAGGTGCTCACATGGGTAGGGTTTTAGTGTGTGCTTTCATATGGGTGAGCGTACGTACGCGTTTGTGGTTGTCTATACTTTGTTTCTCATACAAAAACTTGCCTCTCTCTCTCTCTCTCTCTCTCTCTCTATCGATCTATCTCTCTCTCTCTCTCTCTCTCTCTCTCTCTCTTTCTTTCTCCACATGCATGGTACAAAACATGAGTTTTCTGAGTTAAAATATCTCAAAAAATTAGTATGAAATAAATTCATCAGCAACCAAGCCTTGCATGACTAACAATTTATAGGCCATCACCCGGCAACAGTTCTCTCCATATACTTTGTATCACCAAGGTTCAACACCTCTCGTACAACCAGCGTTTGAAAGAATATTGCAAGAAATTAAAAGAAAATAAAGTAGCTTGAGAATAGGAGTTATTGGGAAGGGCGCCCTTGGATCAATTTGCACATGTGGTGTTGAACAATATGACATTTCGACGCAACACAATGTCACCTTCAACCCAATAAAATGTTGTTAAGACTATAGTGATATACTCTGACTTGTTCTCCTTTATCAATCTAGTAACTGATACAACAAAAGGAGATGGTGTTTTAGGGGTAGATACTTCATCATAGCACTAGAGAGGCAGCCCGTCACTTCAAAGGGTTCCACTTTTTGTGATCCCGTGGTTACTGAGGACTAGATTTCATGACGGGTGATCCTGTGGTCACTGATACAACTTTTTGAGTGTTGTTAATTTTTTTTCCATCGATGCTCAACTTATTATCAGTGTGAGGGTTTTCTCACCTAGCAATGAAAACATATTCTTCTGGATTAGAGTAGTTTGGTATTTCATTGGATTTCTCCAAAGTAATGTAATTTTGTTCAAGGTAATTTTGGAATTTCCACAACTAACTTTATTTGAAATAGTTTGTTTGTTAGTAGGAATTGGTTACTTTAAGGAATTGATAGTGTGGTGTCAGTGGCATGTCTCATGAATTATGATTCTATACAATTGTTGAATTCTAGGCCTCATCGTCAATTATGTCATTGCTAACAGCTTAAAGGAAAATGTATTGCATGGTTATGAACACAATTTTTGTAATTGCCGCCTTGTATTCCTGGCTTAACATGGATTCCATTACACTTCCATCGTATTTCCTGAAGACTAAGAGGAATTTCCACTTCAGCTTATACACCACCACTGATGGACTTTGTTTTCTACATGCTCATTGAGTTATTCAATCATTTATTTTATACCTATTATAAACTAAAACAACACAATACAAAATTACAAAGGACTGTGAATTGAGTTTTATCTCCATGCTTCAAAAAATGCAAAAACAAGGAAGAAGAGAAGAGATAGCTTGAGAATAGTAGAAAGATAGGTATTGGGCTATGCCATGACTTGACGTGCCACCTTGACGCCTCCAACCACCACCTTTCTTGAGGGGCAGAGTGACCCCATTTGACGGTAAAAAAGAGTAGAACAACATCTAGCACCAACCATGCAAACACATCAATCTTTTTTCTCTACTTCAATCATTGAGTTAGATGCATTGGATACTACAATCATTGATGTTGATTGTTTTTTGTATCAAGATGAACATTCCCAGCGACAATAGCCTCCACGACTAACATTTGTTGTACAACACCGGTCGACTTTGTTCTTGCCATGCTACACGAAGCTTACAATATCATTCATCCTACATCTATAATGAGCATAGCCATTAAAGAATACCATTACGTAAGACTATAAATAGAGTGTGCCATGTTCATGCTTCAGAGCTATTGAGTTTTGGCACCCTACTCTCATACAACTATTGGGAGCAGGAAACATGCAGAACACACGCGATATTTTAGGTTGATATCGAAGGAACTAGTACCACAGGTTGAACTTCTTCGGTGTGCTAGCATGCAGCGACACACTTCGACCAACCAAATGCACACCGATGTAATTTCTTTCAACAACACATAATCAAGTGTGTCATCTACTCATTTTGGATTATAAAAAAGTGGAATTTCATGGGTATTTCCAAAAAAAGTGGAACTTAAATATTACGAGACTTTATTTTTCAATAATTCGTGATATACACACTATTAAAAAAAGTCAAGTCCAGATCTACAACTCTTTTCCAAACAATTAGATGCTATGGTCTCCTTTGAGAAAATACGACCCACTCACTTTATCAATTAATATTTGGTTGTGCCCTTTCTCGGATTATTTCTTTGCAACAAACATGTCTCAAAATATTTATTTGGCAATTTTCATCTCAAAGGGTCTTCTTAATTTTCATGGTGAAAAATGGACGTATATTCGATGCCTATCCTACACACGAAGCATGTGAGATATCATCATCCATTGTGGTTTTGAAGAACGATGTATGATGACCTGCCATAGATAGGGTATTTGCCCTTTCGACAATCGTATTGCTGAAGACAAGAGTCACATGGCTTGCTCTCAAAAGTTGAGAGGTGCCACTAGTAGAAAAGGGGGCATTGGTCCAGGCCGGGTCAGTCCATTAGTCCCGGTTCAATCCAGAACCGGAACCAATGGTGGCATTGGACCCGGTTCGTGAGCCTCGGGGGCCGGCCAGGCCACGTGGGCCATTGGTCCCGGTTCGTCTGGACCTTTTGGTCCCGGTTGGTGGGACGAACCGGGACCAATGGGCCTCGCTCCTGGCCCACCACCATTGGTCCCGGTTGGAGCCACGAACCGGACCAAAGGCCGCCCTTTAGTCCCGGTTCAAGCCACCAACCGGGACCAATGAGGTACCTATATATACCCCCTCGCGTAAGAGCAGAGCACACTGCTCTGTTTTTTCTGGCAGTCGAGAGGGAGAGGGCTTGGTGGTGCTCTAGCTCACCTCCTATGCACACAAGGTGTTCGATGGAATGCCCGAGCCACACTACTTAAGCTTTATCTCTCCAAGCTCGACCTCCAAGCTCCATTTTCCTCAATATTTGTCTAGGTTTAGTGGTCTGTCACGCCTCGTACCCGTCTTCACCGCCGCCGATCACCCGCGCCGATCTCATCGCCGGCACCACCGTGGTGAGCCTCTTGTTCTTATCTTCTTTCTGAAAGGAAAAATATTCTTACTTGTATGTTTAGATAGATACTTGTATTATTTTCTTACTTTTATTATTGCATCTTATATAGTGCGATGGTTTAGGTATCCGCCCCCGTCGGCCCTCGTCCTGTCTATGATTCGGATGTGGTATATATTATCTTTTCATAACTATTGGTTCATTTATTGTTTATGAAAATTATGCCGACCAACATGACATAGATTTTATTTATCTAGGAGGTTGATGAACCGGAAATTCCAACCGACCCTATTGTCGAGAGGTTAAATTTAGTTGAAGAAGAAAAAAAATCTTGAAGGAAAAAATAAGAAAAATTAAGGAGGAGAAGATAATATTGGAGTTGCATGTTGCGGATGTCGTCGATGATCACAAGATCAAGATGGATGCAATGCGCTTGAAGATTAGAAAGATTAGAAAATATGCCATTCATACATAGGCTTGGTATCATTATGTCGTTGGATCAGTTGTTACCTTGGTTGCGATTATGATCACATTTGTTTTCGCATTGAAATGTTTTACATAGTTTCAATGTATGGTTTAATTAATTTAGATGCTCTGTAGAGCTTTATGTTGTTCTGTAATGATTTTCGCTTGAAGATGAGAACTATGTATGTACTTTGGTTTTAATGTGATGATGAACTTCTATTAATTTGGTCACTTAGTTATCTAGTCATGATGTTCTGTAATGATTTTTGACACACTCAATTATATATAATGCACGCAGATGAACCGGCAATGGATGTACGGTAACAGACGCACCTCCGAGTACATTAAGGGCGTGCATGATTTTCTCGAAGTGGCTGAGGCAAACAAGCAGAATGGTTTTATGTGTTGTCCATGCCCTATATGTGGGAATACGAAGTCTTACTCTGACCGGAAAATCCTTCAACCCACCTGCTTTACAAGGGTTTCATGCCACACTATAATGTTTGGACGAGGCACGGAGAAATAGGGGTTATGATGGAAGACGGCGAAGAAGAAGAGTACGATGACAACTATGTGCCCCCTGAATACGATGATGTTACTGAACATCAAGAGGAACCAGACGATGTGCACGATGATGCTGCAACGGGCGAAGCTGCTGAAGATCAAGAGGAACCAGACGATGTGCCCGATGATGATGATCTCCGCCGGGTCATTGTCGATGCAAGGACGCAATGCGAAAGTCAAAAGGAGAAGCTGAAGTTCGATCGCATGTTAGAGGATCACAAAAAAGGGTTGTACCCCAATTGCGAAGATGGCAACACAAATCTCGGTACCGTACTGGAATTGATGCAGTGGAAGGCAGAGAATGCTGTGCCAGACAAAGGATTTGAGAAGCTACTGAAAATATTGAAGAAGAAGCTTTCAAAGGATAACGAATTGCCCGACAGTACATACGCAGCAAAGAAGGTCGTATGCCCTCTAGGATTGGAGGTGCAGAAGATACATGCATGCCCTAATGACTGCATCCTCTACCGCGGTGCGTACAAGGATCTGAACGCATGCCCGGTATGCGGTGCATTATGGTATAAGATCAGACGAGATGACCCT
>LT934117.1:717516230-717564918 GCA_900231445.1 Triticum turgidum subsp. durum | reverse complement strand
GGGGAGGCGGCGCGAGGGCGGCGGGGAGGGGTTGGTGGAGGATAGGGAGAGGGGGGATGGCGCCATGGGGGAGGCGCGGGGGCGGGGCGGCGGGGGCCTCCGTCGGGAGCCGGCGGTCATTTGGGTCTGCTTGGTTGGTCAACCACTTTAGATTTAGATTTGAGTTTAGTGTTCCTGATGATTTCTTAGCTGAAATTTTTGACTTTGGAATGGATGCCTACATTGAAATCTTTTTGTTTTCACGCACAACATCAAATGTCATATATGATCTTTTATGTTTTATGAAAAATGCCACGCGGTTTGTGCTTCCTGCTAATGGCGCGTGAACATAAGAATGTGTAATGATTAATGATTATATCTCTATCTCTACTATTCCCTCCGTTCATTTTTATAAGGCGTTTCATACAGTTGAGTTTGAACTGTTTAGTACATCTGAATTTACTAAAACGTCTTATATAAGTGAACAGAGGGAGTACTTAAAAATAACGTAAGGTCCCTGGAGGTGCTCATAGGGGTAGGGTGTGCGTATGTGCGTTCACATGGATGAGTGTATGCGCGTGTATACGAGCGCTTGCGTCTGTATGTGTTTAAAAAAGAAGAACGTAATATTTCCATTTCACCTTTTTTTCTGCCACCCCTTTTTCCAACCTTCCATGTAGTATATGTAGTATAAAATAAACTACCTTACACCCGTATGTAATATTAACCGATAAAGATAACTCTCGAACGTGCCACATTCTGTCATCCCGTCCCAAACGCCATTTTAACCATATGATTTCAACACGAACCTTAAACCACGTCAGAATAGCCACGTCATTGGAACTGTGAGGCTAATTCCGAGGAGCACACATAATCGGAAAAATCAAGGGTCGTCGTGAACGTTTTCCACCATGGATCCCCACCCACTCTCCTCGCTATGGAACATGGGAGAGAAGCGACCAAGCATCGGCGACGGGGCGGGCTCCTTTCTCCGTGCCAGAGTCACGGCGCGGCGGAGGGGAGGAGCTCCCTTGGGACCCAGCATCAGAACGAGGCGCGTCGGGGACGAGGCGAGCTGATCTGTCCTCGCCAGATGAGGCGAGCGGCAGAGGGGAGAACTTCCACCGATGATGCGGGAAGGGGGTGGATCTGGCCAAAATTAGGCCCAAGGTTCCCGACGTGATGGGAGAAGGGGCAGGGGAGAGGCGGAGACTCGCCGGACGAGCTCGGCGTCAGCACCGACACGCTCGTCGTGGAGTGCAGCGAGCAGTAGCAGGCTCGATGGAGAAGGGCGCGCGGGCAGAGGAGAGGCGGAGGCAAGCAGCAAGCAGCACCAGGCAGAATGGCGTGCAGGGAAGAGGTGGAGGCTCACCACCAGCATGCTCGCCAGGGTGTTCGTTGAGAAGCAGCCGACTACCAACAGGCTCGTTGGGTGGCACTGCAAATCCCACGTTGGCGTGGCAAGGGCTCCTCCCCCTCGTCCTAGCCATAGGAGGAGGCGAGGGTAACAAGTTGGAGCTTGATTTGCGCAGGCGGATCTGGGGCACACATAAGAGCTCACTCACTAATAGAAAACGGGCCATCAATCCCGGTTTTAGAGGGCCTTTAGTCCCGGTTCAGCAACTGGGACTAAGCAATCGGGACTAAAGCCCCTCACATGTGGTGTTACGAACTGATGGTGTTACGAACTGATCAATCGGGACTAAGCAATCGGGCCTTGCCACGCCAACGTGGGATTTGCAGTGCCACGACGGTTTAGGGGTTTCATATTGTGTTAGGAACTAGCTCATCATTCTAGCACAAAGGTAGCACATAACTCATAATCATCATGATAACAACTCATCATCATGATAACAGCTCATCATCATAGTCATATAAGAACTAGCTCATCATTCTAGCACAATGTAGCACATAAATACCAACTCAACATGATCATAATAACTCATCATCATATTCATATAAGAACTCATACATCATCATCATCATTATAATAACAACTCATCATCATAGTCATATATATAGGAACTAGCTCATCATTCTAGCACATAGGTCGTAGCACGTAACTCATCATCGTCATCATGATAACAACTCATCATCATAGTCATATGGGAACTAGCTCATCATTCTAGCACAATGTAGAACATAACTACCTAAGACCTCCTACTCTCTCGAAGGTAAAATAGCATAAAACAGGTAAACCCTTATTCTCCATTATGGATATAGATGAACATGTCTTCCATTTGTGGGCTGCGCTTGATGTTGCCCATAAATAATTCTCTGTGATCTTTCAGAACTATTCTCCAATCTTTGATTGTGAGGATGTCACCGCTTTGATTAATCGTGTATACACTACGGTGAATAGTAGGCCAACTTGTCTGTAAGCTAACAATCTTCATGTCACCTTTCATTTCCATAAGACTAGGTATACAGTATGCCGGGAGTTTCTGTTAAAGAACATCATAATAACATACTTAGCAGAATGTAGTTTAGCTTAAAAGAATCTATGCAAAAAATGCAATGATGGCATATAATAGGAAAAATGTTACCATGATATCTCGATGGATGTTACCGTAGTTCAACATGTGCACTAGTGGCGCGTATTGAAAATAACTAGGAGAGATATGATAATTTGTCTTAAAAGTCTCCTTTAATCCATGAAACAAAATAATTTATCTCCTCGCAATTTCGCTCAGACCCATAACTGTAGTAGGTTTTGTCTACTACTTTCCGTACATTTCTTAAAGAATGGAAATAAGTTGTCAACTATTTTTATAAATACAATATAAATTACTTATTGAATATGTTTGAGAAACTCGGGTAGAATTGGAAGTGTATGAACACCGATCCAAATATCCATGTCATCTTCAGGATCATCACCCAGATCGAAGGTCACATGCATACCCTCCTGAAAACCATATGCCTTGCATAGTGCTGCCCAATTCGAGCAACCAAAATGGGAGTAGGTGTTGGAAATATGCCCTAGAGGCAATAATAAAATGGTTATTATTATATTTCCTTGTTCATGATAATTGTCTGTTGTTCATGCTATAATTGTATTAACCGGAAACCATAATACATGTGTGAATACATAGACCACAACATGTCCCTAGTGAGCCTCTAGTTGACTAGCTCGTTGATCAATAGATGGTCATGGTTTCCTGACCATGGACATTGGATGTCATTGATAACAGGATCACATCACTAGGAGAATGATGTGATGGACAAGACCCAATCCTAAGCATAGCACAAGATCGTGTAGTTCGTTTGCCAAGAGCTTTTCTAATGTCAAGTATCATTTCCTTAGACCATGAGATTGTGCAACTCCCGGATACTGTAGGAATGCTTTGGGTGTACCAAACATCACAAAGTAACTGGGTGGCTATAAAGGTACACTACAGGTATCTCCGAAAGTGCTGTTGAGTTGGCACGAATCGAGACTGGGATTTGTCACTCCGTATGACGGAGAGGTATCTCTGGGCCCACTCGGTAATGCATCATCATAATGAGCTCAACGTGACTAAGCAGTTAGTCATAGGATCATGCATTACAGAATGAGTAAAGAGACTTTCCGGTAACGAGATTGAACGAGGTATTAGGATACCGACGATCGAATCTCGGGCAAGTAACATATCGATTAACAAAGGGAATTATATACGGGATTGATTGAATCCCCAACATCGTGGTTCATCCGATGATATCATCATGGAACATGTGGGAACCAACATGGGTATCCAGATCCCGCTGTTGGTTATTGGCCGGAGAGATGTCTCGGTCATGTCTGCATGATTCCCGAACCCATAGGGTCTACACACTTAAGGTTCGGCGACGCTAGAGTTGTTATGGGAAATAGTATGTGGTTACCGAATGTTGTTCGGAGTCCCGGATGAGATCCCGGACATCACGAGGAGTTCCGGAATGGTCCGGAGATAAAGATTTATATATGGGAAGTCCTTATTTGGTCGCCAGAAGTGTTCGGGGGTTTATCGGTATTGTACCGGGACCACCGAAAGGGTTTCGGGGATCCACCGGGAGGGTCCACCTGCCCCTGAGGGCTCTATGGGCTGAATATGGAGGGGAACCAGCCCCTAGGTGGGCTGGGTGCCAAACCCCCCTAGGGCCCATGCGCCTAGGGTTGGGGGGGACCCTAAAGGGGGCGGCCCCCTTGGCTTGGGGGGCAAGCCTCCCCCCTGGCCGCCGCCCCCCCCTCTAGATCCATCTGGAGGGGGCCGGCCCCTCTCTCCCTTGCCCCTATAAATAGAGGGGAGGTGGGAGGGCTGCCTCACCCTTCCCCTGGCGCAGCCCTCTCCCTCCCCAACACCTCCTCCGTAGTAGTAGTGCTTGGCGAAGCCTTGCCGGAGAACTACAAGCTCCACCACCATGCCATCATGCTGCCGGAGCTCTCCCTCAACTTCTCCTCTCCCCTTGCTGGATCAGTAAGGAGGAGACGTCCCCGGGCTGTACGTGTATTGAATGGGAGGCGCCGTCCGTTTGGCGTTAGATCGAATCTTCCGCGATTTGAATCGCCGCAAGTACGACTCCATCATCCATGTTCTAGTAACGCTTCCGCTTAGCGATCTTCAAAGGTATGAAGATGCACATCCTCTCTCTCTCTCTTGTTGGTAGAATCTCCTAGATTAATCTTGGTGATACGTAGAAATTTTGAATTATTGCTTCGTTCCCCAACAGTGGCATCATGAGCTAGGTCTATTCGTAGATTCTATGCACGAGTAGAACACAAGTAGTTGTGGGCGTTGGTTTATTAAATTTGCTTACCGTTACTAGTCCTATCTTATTTCGCATACAAATGGTGTAAGCCGGATTTACACATGTAAAACACTTAGGTTGACTTGACGAGCCTAGCATGTACAGACATGGCCTCGGAACACAAGAGACCGAAAGGTCGAACATGAGTCGTATAGTAGATAAGATCAACATGAAGATGTTCAACGATGATGACTAGTCCGTCTCGCGTGATGATCGGACACGGCCTAGTTGACTCGGATCATGTATCACTTAGATGACTAGAGGTATGTCTATCTGAGTGGGAGTTCATTAAATAATTTGATTAGATGAACTTAATTATCATGAACATAGTCTAAAATATCTTTGCAATATGTCTTGTAGATCAAATGGCCCACGCTAATGTTGCCCTCAACTTCAACGCGTTCCTAGAGAAAACCAAGCTGAAAGACAATGGTAGCAACTATACGGACTGGGTCCGGAACTTGAGGATCATCCTCATAGCTGCCAAGAAAGCATATGTCCTAGAAGCACCGCTAGGTGAAGCACCTATTTTTCCCAGCAACTCAAGACGTTATGAACGCCTGGCAGTCGCATAGTGATAATTACTCCCTGGTTCAGTGCGGCATGCTTTACAGCTTAGAACCGGGGCTCCAAAAGCGTTTTGAGCAGCACGGAGCATATGAGATGTTCCAAGAGCTGAAGATGGTTCCAAGATCATGCCCGGGTCGAGAGATATGAAGTCTCCGACAAGTTCTACAATTGTAAGATGGAGGAAAACAGTTCTGTCAGTGAGCATATACTCACTATGTCCGGGTTACACAACCGTTTGTCTCAGTTGGGAGTTAATCTTCGAGATGACTCGGTCATTGACAGAATCCTCCAGTTGGTCCCACCTAGCTATAAGAGCTTTGTGATAAACTACAATATGCAGGGGATGGAGAAGTCCATTCCTGAGTTATATTCAATGCTGAAATCGGCGGAGGTGGAAATCAAAAAGGAACATCAAGTGTTGATGGTGAATAAGACTACTAGTTTTAAGAAAGGCAAGGGTAAAAAGAACTTCAAGAAGGACAGCAAGGGAGTTGTCGTTCCCGGTAAATCAGTTGCCAGGAAGAAGCCAAATAATGGACCCAAGCCCGAGACTCAGTGCTTTTATTGCAAGGGAAATGGTCACTGGAAGCAGAACTGCCCCAAGTACTTAGCGGATAAGAAGCTCGGCAACACCAAAGGTATATGTGATATACATGTTATTGATGTGTACCTTACCAATACTCGTAGTAGCTCCTGGGTATTTGATACCAGTGCGGTTGCTCATATTTGTAACTCAAAACAGGAGCTGCAGAATAAGCGGATACTGGCGAAGGACAAGGTGACAATGCGCATCGGGAATGGTTCCAAGGTCGATGTGATCGCCGTCGGTGCGCTACCTCTACATTTACCTACGAGATTAGTTTTAAACCTTACTAATTGTTATTTAGTGCCAGCTTTGAGCATGAACATTGTATCTAGATCTCGTTTAATGCGAGATGGCTACTCATTTAAATCCGAGAATAATGGTTGTTCTATTTATATGAGAGATATGTTTTATGGTCATGCCCCGCTGGTCAATTGTTTATTCTTATTGAATCTCAAACGTGATGTTACACATATTCATAGTGTGAATACCAAAAGATGTAAGGTAAATAATGATAGTCCCACATACTTGTGGCACTGCCGCCTTGGTCACATTGGTGTCAACGCGTGAAGAAACTCCATGCAGATGGACTTTTGGAGTCTCTTGATTATGAATCATTTAACACGTGCGAACCATGCCTCATGAGCAAGATGACCAAGACTCCGTTCTCCGGAACAATGGAGCGAGCAACCAACTTGTTGGAAATAATACATACTGATGTGTGCGGTCCAATGAGCGTTGAGGCTCGCGGTGGCTATCGTTATGTTCTCACCCTCATTGATGACTTAAGTAGATATGGGTATGTCTACTTGATGAAACACAAGTCTGAGACCTTTGAAAAGTTCAAGGAATTTCAGAGTGAGGTGGAGAATCAACATGACAGAAAAATAATGTTCTTTCGATCAGATAGTGGAGGAGAATATTTGAGTCACGAGTTTGGTACACACTTAAGGAAATGTGGAATTGTTTCAGAACTCACGCCGCCTGGAACACCTCAGCGTAATGGTGTGTCCGAACGTCGTAATCGCACTCTATTGGATATCGTGCGATCTATGATGTCTCTTATCGATTTACCGCTATCTTTTTGGGGTTATGCTTTAGAGACGTCCACATTCACTTTAAATAGGGCACCGTCTAAATCCGTTGAGACGACACCGTATGAATTATGGTTTGGGAAGAAACCTAAGCTGTCATTTCTAAAAGTTTGGGGATGCGATGCTTATGTCAAGAAACTTCAACCTGAAAAGCTCGAACCCAAGTCGGAAAAATGCGTCTTCATAGGATACCCTAAGGAAACTATAGGGTATACCTTCTACCTCAGGTCCGAAGGCAAGATCTTTGTTGCCAAGAACGAATCCTTTCTGGAGAAAGAGTTTCTCTCGAAAGAAGTAAGTGAGAGGAAAGTATAACTTGATGAAGTAGTGCCTCTTGAACTAGAAAGTTGTGCAACTCAGGAAGATGTTTCTGTGGTGCCTCCACCGACTAGAGGGGAAGTTAATGATGATGATCAAGGAACTTCAGATAAAGTTGCTACTGAACTTCGTAGGTCCACAAGGACACGTTCCACACCAGAATGGTATGGCAACCTTGTCCTGGAAATCATGTTGTTAGACAACGGTGAACCTTCGAACTATGAAGAAGCGATGGCGGGCCCAGATTCCAACAAATGGCTTAAAGCCATGAAATCTGAGATAGGATCCATGTATGAAAACAAAGTATGGACTTTGACAGACTTGCCCGATGATCGGCGAGACATAGAAAATAAATGGATCTTTAAGAAGAAGACTGACGCGGATGGTAATGTGACCATCTATAAAGCTCGGCTTGTCGCTAAGGGTTATCGACAAGTTCAAGGGGTTGACTACGATGAGACTTTCTCACCCGTAGTGAAGCTGAAGTCCGTCTGAATCATGTTAGCAATTGCCACATTCTATGATTATGAGATATGGCAAATGGATGTCAAAATGGCATTCCTTAACGGTTTCCTTAAGGAAGAATTGTATATGATGCAGCCAGAAGGTTTTGTCGATCCTACGAATGCTAACAAGGTGTGCAAGCTCCAGCGCTCCATCTATGGTCTGGTGCAAGCATCTCGGAGTTGGAACATTCACTTTGATGAAATGATCAAAGCGTTTGGGTTTATGCAGACTTATGGAGAAGCCTGCGTTTACAGTGAGTGGGAGCTCTGTAGCATTTCTCATATTATATGTGGATGACATACTATTGATGGGAAATGATATAGAACTTTTGGAAAGCATAAAGGCCTACTTGAATAAGTGTTATTCAATGAAGACCTTGGAGAAGCTGGTTACATATTAGGCATCAAGATCTATAGAGATATATCGAGACGCCTCATCAGTCTTTCACAAAGCACATACCTTGATAAGATATTGAAGAAGTTCAATATGGATCAGTCCAAGAAGGGGTTCTTGCCTGTTTTGCAAGGTGAGAAATTGAGCACGGCTCAATGCCCGACCTTGGCAGAAGATAAAGAAAAGATGAGTGTCATCCCCTATGCCTCAGCCATAGGGTCTATTATGTATGCCATGCTGTGTACCAGACCTGGTGTAAACCTTGCCGTAAGTTTGGTGGGAAGGTACCAAAGTAATCCCGGCATGGAACACTTGACAACAGTCAAGAATATCCTGAAGTACCTGAAAAGGACTAAGGATATGTTTCTTGTTTATGGAGGTGACTAAGAGCCCATCGTAAAGGGTTAAGTCGAAGCTAGCTTCGACACAGATTTGGATGACTCCAAGTCACAAATCGGATACATGTATATTTTGAATGGTGGGGCAGTCAGCTAGTGCAGTTGCAAGGAAAGCGTCGTGGCGGGATCTACATGTGAAGCGGAGTACATGGCAGCCTCAGAGGCAGCACATAAAGCAATCTGGATGAAGGAGTTCATTACCGACCAAGGAGTTATTCCCAATGCGTTGGGCCCGATGACTCTCTTCTGTGACAACACTAGAGCTATTACCCTTGCCAAGGAGCCCAGGTTTCACAAGAAGACCAGGCATATCAAGCGTCGCTTCAACTCCATTCGTGAAAATGTTCAAGATGGAGACATAGATATTTGTAAAGTGCATACGGATCTGAATGTCGCAGATCCATTGACTAAACCTCTTCCACGAACAAAACATGATCAACATCAGAACTCTATGGGTGTTCAATTCATCACAACGTAACTATATTATTGACTCTAGTGCAAGTGGGAGACTGTTGAAATATGCCCTAGAGGCAATAATAAAATGGTTATTATTATATTTCCTTGTTCATGATAATTGTCTGTTGTTCATGCTATAATTGTATTAACCGGAAACCATAATACATGTGTGAATACATAGACCACAACATGTCCCTAGTGAGCCTCTAGTTGACTAGCTCGTTGATCAATAGATGGTCATGGTTTCCTGACCATGGACATTGGATGTCATTGATAACAGGATCACATCATTAGGAGAATGATGTGATGGACAAGACCCAATCCTAAGCATAGCAAAAGATCGTGTAGTTCGTTTGCCAAGAGCTTTTCTAATGTCAAGTATCATTTCCTTAGACCATGAGATTGTGCAACTCCTGGATACTGTAGGATTGCTTTGGGTGTACCAAACATCACAAAGTAACTGGGTGGCTATAAAGGTACACTACAGGTATCTCCGAAAGTGTCTGTTGAGTTGGCACGAATCGAGACTGGGAGTTGTCACTCCGTATGACGGAGAGGTATCTCTGGGCCCACTCGGTAATGCATCATCATAATGAGCTCAATGTGACTAAGCAGTTAGTCATAGGATCATGCATTACAGAATGAGTAAAGAGACTTGCCGGTAACGAGATTGAACGAGGTATTAGGATACCGACGATCGAATCTCGGGCAAGTAACATACTGATTGAAAAAGGGAATTGTACGGGATTGATTGAATCCCCGACATCATGGTTCATCCAATGAGATCATCGTGGAACATGTGGGAACCAACATGGGTATCTAGATACCGCTGTTGGTTATTGGACGGAGAGATGTCTCGGTCCTGTCTGCATGATTCCCGAACCCATAGGGTCTACACACTTAAGGTTCGGTGACGCTAGAGTTGTTATGGGAAATAGTATTTTGTTAACGAATGTGTTCGGAGTCCCGGATGAGATCCCCGACATCATGATGAGTTCCGGAATGGTCCGAAGATAAATATTTATATATGGGAAGTCCTTATTCGGTCGCCGGAAGTGTTCGGGGGTTTATCGGTATTGTACCGGGACCACCGAAAGGGTTCCGGGGGTCCACCGGGAGGGTCCACCTGTCCCGGAGGGCCCTATGGGCTGAATATGAAGGGAAACCAGCCCCTAGGTGGGCTGGGCTCCAAACACCCCTAGGTCCCATGCGCCTAGGGTTGGGGGACCCTAAAGGGGGCGCCCCCCTTGGCTTGGGGGGCAAGCCTCTCCCCCTGGCCGCCGCCCCCTCTAGATCCATCTGGAGGGGGGAGACGCCCCTCTCCCTTGCCCCTATAAATAGAGGGGAGGTGGGAGGGCTGCCGTACCCTTCCCCTGGCGCAGCCCTCTCCCTCCCCAACACCTCCTCCTCCTCCGTTGTGCTTGGCGAAGCCCTACCGGAGAACTGCAAGCTCCACCACCATGTCGTCGTGCTGCCGGAGCTCTCCCTCAACTTCTCCTCTCCCCTTGCTGGATCAAGAAGGAGGAGACGTCCCCAGGATGTACTTGTGTTGAACGCGGAGGCGCCGTCAGTTCGGCGTTACATCGGATCTTCCACGATTTGAATCACCGAGAGTACGACTCCATCATCCTCGTTCTAGTAACGCTTCCTCTTAGCGATCTTCAAAGGTATGAAGATGCACATCCTCTCTCTCTCTCTTGTTGGTAAAATCTCCTAGATTGATCTGTTGGAAATATGCCCTAGAGGCAATAATAAAAGGATTATTATTATATTTCCTTGTTCATGATAATTGTCTTTTATTCATGCTATAATTGTATTATCCAGAAATCCTAATACACGTGTGAATACATAGACCATAATATGTCCCTAGTGAGCCTCTAGTTGACTAGCTCGTTGATCAACAGATAGTCATGGTTTCCTGACTATGGATATTGGATGTCATTGATAACGGGATCACATCACTAGGAGAAGGATGTGATGGACAAGACCCAATCCTAAGCATAGCACAAAGATCGTATAGTTCGTTTGCTAGAGCTTTTCCAATGTCAAGTATCTTTTCCTTAGACCAGGAGATCGTGTAACTCCCGGATACCGTAGGAGTGCTTTGGGTGTACCAAACATCACAACGTAACTGGGTGACTATAAAGGTGCACTACAGGTATCTCCGAAAGTGTCTGTTGGGTTGACATGGATCAAGACTGGGATTTGTCACTCCGTATGACGGAGAGGTATCTCTGGGCCCACTCGGTAATGCATCATCATAATGAGCTCAAAGTGACCAAGTGTCTGGTCATGGGATCATGCATTACGGTACGAGTAAAGTGACTTGCCGGTTACGAGATTGAACGAGGTATTGGGATACCGACGATCGAATCTCGGGCAAGTAACGTACCGATTGACAAAGGGAATTGTATACGGGGTTGCTTAAATCCTCGACATCGGGGTTCATCCAATGAGATCATTGAGGAGTATGTGGGAGCCAACATGGGTATCCAGATCCCGCTGTTGGTTATTGACTGGAGAGCCATCTTGGTCATGTTTACATGTCTCCCGAACCCGTAGGGTCTACACACTTAAGGTTCGGTGACGCTAGGGTTGTAAAGATATTAGTATGCAGCAAACCGAAAGTTGTTCGGAGTCATGGACGAGATCCCGGACGTCACGAGGAGTTCCAGAATGGTCCGGAGGTAAAGAATTATATATGGGAAGTCGAGTTTCGGCCATCGGGAAAGTTTTGGGGTTCACCGGTATTGTACCAGGACCACCGGAAGGGTCCCGGGGGTCCACCGGGTGGGGCCACCCATCCCGGAGGGCCCCATGGGCTGAAGTGGGAGGGGAACCAGCCCCTGGCGGGCTGGTGCACCCCCCCTGGGCCCCCCTCTGCGCCTAGGGTTGGGAACCCTAGGGGAGGGGGCGCCTCCACTTGCCTTGGGGGGGCAAGTCTCCCCCCTTGGCCGCCGTCCCCCCCTAGGAGATCCCATCTCCTAGGGCCGGCGCCCCCCTGTGGTCCCTATATAAAGAGAGGGGGTGGGAGGGCAGCCGACCCCTGACACCTGGCGCCTCCCTCCCCCCTTTGCTACACCTCTTCCTCCCGTAGTCGCTTGGTGAAGCCGTGCCGGATCCCTGCTGCATCCACCACCACGCCGTCGTGCTGCTGGATCTTCATCAACCTCTCCTTCCCCCTTGCTGGATCAATAAGGAGGAGACATCACTCTGACCGTACGTGTGTTGAACGCGGAGGTGTCGTCCGTTTGGCGCTAGGATCTCCGGTGATTTGGATCACGACGAGTACGACTCCCTCAACCCCGTTCTCTTGAACGCTTCCGCTCGCGATCTACAAGGGTATGTAGATGCACTCCTCTCTCTTGTTTCTAGATGAACTCATAGATTGATCTTGGTGAACGTAGGAAATTTTTTATTTTATGCAACGTTCCCCAACAGTGGCATCATGAGCTAGGTCTATGCGTAGTTCTCTATTGCACGAGTAGAACACAAATCTGTTGTGGGCGTAGATGTTGTCAACTTTCTTGCCACTACTAGTCTTATTTTGCTTCAGCGGTATTGTGGGATGAAGCGGCCCAGACCGACCTTACACGTATGCTTACGTGAGACAGGTTCCACCGACTGACATGCACTAGCTGCATAAGGTGGCTAGCGGGTGTCTGTCTCTCCCACTTTAGTTGGAGCGGATTCGATGAAAAGGGTCCTTATGAAGGGTAAATAGAAGTTGACAAATCACGTTGTGGTTATTCATAGGTAAGAAAACGTTCTTGCTAGAACCCTATTGCAGCCACGTAAAAGATGCATCAACAATTAGAGGACGTCTAACTTGTTTTTGCAGCAATTGCTTTGTGATGTGATATGGCCAAAAGTTGTGATGAATGATGAATGATATATTGTTTTGTATGAGATCATGTTCTTGTAATAGGAATCACGACTTGCATGTCGATGAGTATGACAACCTATAGGAGCCATAGGAGTTGTCTTAATTATTGTATGACCTGCGTGTCAATGATTTAACGCCATGTAATTACTTTATTTTATTGCTAAACCGTTAGCCATAGTAGTAGAAGTAATAGTTGGCGAGCAACTTCATGGAGACACGATGATCGAGATCATGATGATGGAGATCATGGTGTCATGCCGGTGACGAAGATGATCATGGAGCCCCAAAGATGGAGATCAAAGGAGCTATATGATATTGGCCATATCATGTCACTACTATATAATTGCATGTGATGTTTACTATGTTTATGCATCTTGTTTACTTAGAACGACGGTAGTAAATAAGATGATCCCTTATAATAATTTCAAGAAAGTGTTACCCCTAACTGTGCGCCGTTGCTAAAGTTTGTCATTTCGAAGCACCACGTGATGATCGGGTGTGATAGATTCCTACGTTCACATACAACGGGTGTAAGACAGTTTTACACATGCAACAACACTTAGGTTAACTTGACGAGCCTAGCATGTACAGACATGGCCTCGGAACACAGAGACCGAAAGGTCGTATGGAAGATACGATCAACATGGAGATGTTCACCGATGATGACTAGTCCGTCTCACGTGATGATCGGACACGGCCTAGTCGACTCGGATCATGTAACACTTAGATGACTAGAGGGATGTCAAATCTGAGTGGGAGTTCATTAAATAATTTGATTAGATGAACTTAATTATCATGAACTTAGTCTAAAATCTTTCAAAAAATATTTCTTGTAGATCAAATGGCCAACTCTCATGTCAACATGAACTTCAACGCGTTCCTAGAGAAAACTAAGCTGAAAGATGATGGCAGTAACTATACGGACTGGGTCCGGAACCTGAGGATCATTCTCATAGCTGCCAAGAAAGCATATGTCCTAGAAGGACCGCTAGGTGAAGCACCCATCCCAGAGAAGCAAGACATTATGAACGCTTGGCAGTCATGTGCTGATGATTACTCCCTCGTTCAGTGCGGCATGCTTTATAGCTTAGAACCGGGGATCCAAAAGCGTTTTGAGCAACACGGAGCATATGAGATGTTCGAGGAGCTGAAAATGGTTTTCCAAGCTCATGGCCGGGTCGAGAGATATGAAGTCTCCGACAAGTTCTATAGTTGTAAGATGGAGGAAAATAGTTCTGTCAGTGAGCACATACTCAAAATGTCTGGGTTGCACAACCGCCTGTCCCAGCTGGACATTAACTTCCCGGACGAGGCGGTCATTGAAAGAATCCTTCAGTCACTCCCACCGAGCTACAAGAGCTTTGTGATGAACTACAATATGCAGGGGATGGAGAAAACTATTCCTGAAGTATTTTCAATGCTGAAGTCGGCAGAGGTAGAAATCAAGAAAGAACATCAAGTGTTGATGGTCAATAAAAATCACCAAGTTCAAGAAGGGCAAGGGTAAGAAGAACTTCAAGAAGGGCAAAGATGTTGCCGCCCCCGGTAAGCCAGTTGCCGGGAAGAAGTCAAAGAATGGACCCAAGCCATAGACTGAGTGCTTTTATTGCAAAGGGAAGGGTCACTGGAAGCGGAACTGCCCCAAATACTTAGCGGACAAGAAGGCCGGCAACACTAAAGGTATATGTGATATACATGTAATTGATGTGTAACTTACCAGTACTCGTAGTAACTCCTGTGTATTTGATACCGGTGCCGTTGCTCATATTTGTAACTCACAGCAGGAGCTACGGAATAAGCGGAGACTAGCGAAGGACGAGGTGACGATGCGCGTCGGGAATGGTTCCAAGGTCGATGTGATCGCCGTCGGCACGCTACCTCTACATTTACCTACGGGATTAGTTTTAAACCTCCATAATTGTTATTTAGTGCCAAGTTTGAGCATGAACATTGTATCTGGGTCTCGTTTAGTACGAGATGGCTACTAATTTAAATCCGAGAATAATGGTTGTTCTATTTATATGAGAGATATGTTTTATGGTAATGCCCCGATGGTCAATGGTTTATTCTTAATGAATCTCGAACGTAATGTTACACATATTCATAGTGTGAATACCAAAAGATGTAAAGTTGATAATGATAGTCCCACATACTTGTGGCACTGCCGCCTTGGTCACATTGGTGTCAAGCACATGAAGAAGCTCCATGCTGATGGACTTTTAGAGTCTCTCGATTATGAATCATTTGACACATGCTAACCATGCCTCATGGGCAAAATGACCAAGACTCTGTTCTCCGGAACAATGGAGCGAGAAACCAACTTATTGGAAATCATACATACTGATGTGTGTGGTCCAATGAGCGTTGAGGCTCGCGGAGGATATCATTATGTTCTCACTCTCACTGATGACTTAAGTAGATATGGGTATGTCTACTTGATGAAACACAAGTCTGAGACCTTTGAAAAGTTCAAGGAATTTTAGAATGAAGTAGAGAATCAACGTGACCGAAAGATAAAATTCTTACGATCAGATCGTGGATTTAAGTCACGAATTTGGTATGCACTTAAGAAAATGTGGAATCGTTTCACAACTCATGCCGCCTGGAACACCTCAGCGTAATGGTGTGTCCGAACGTCGTAATCGCACTCTATTGGATATGGTACGATCTATGATGTCTCTTACCGATTTACCGCTATCATTCTGGGGATACGCTCTAGAGACAGCTATATTCACTTTAAATAGGGCTCCGTCTAAATCCGTTGAGACGGAACTGTATGAATTATGGTTTCGGAAGAAACCTAAGCTGTCATTTCTAAAAGTTTGGGGATGCCATGCTTATGTCAAGAAACTTCAACCTGAAAAGCTCGAACCCAAGTCAGAAAAATGCGTCTTCATAGGATACCCTAATGAAACCATTGGGTATACCTTCTACCTTAGATCCGAAGGCAAGATCTTTGTTGCCAAGAACGGATCCTTTCTGGAAAAAGAGTTTCTCTCGAAAGGAGTAAGTGGGAGGAAAGTAGAACTCGATGAAGTACTACCTCTTGAACCGGAAAGTAGTGCAGCTCAGGAAAATGTTCCTGTGGTGCCTACACCGACTGGAGAGGAAATTCATGATGATGATCAAGGTACTTCGGATCAAGTTGCTACTGAACTTCGTAGGTCCACAAGGACACGTTCCACACCAGAGTGGTATGGCAACCCTGTTGACGGTGTTCTTGATTAGGGGTTACTCAACACGTCGTCTCCCAATCAGTTGGATTGGGCCGAGGACCCCCATGGCCGTATACTCATGGGCCAGTCCGGACAGTTGCCGCGTACAAGGAAGAATCCACGAGACTTGGCGATCAAGACAAGGACTCCTCCCCCACCGGCGTATTCGGCTAGGACTCATGTTATCCTAGGCCTCTGGTGCATTATATAAACCGAGACCAGGCTAGTCGATAGAGAGACAACAACAATCATACCATAGGCTAGCTTCTAGGGTTTAGCCTATCTGATCTCGTGGTAGATCAACTCTTGTACTACCCATATCATCAATATTAAACAAGCAGGAATAGGGTTTTACCTCCATTGAGAGGGCCCGAACATGGGTAAAAACATCGCGTCCCTTGTCTCCTGTTACCATTGATCCTAAGACGCACTGCTTGGGACCCCCTACCCGAGATCCGCCGGTTTTGACACCGACATTGGTGCTTTCATTGAGAGTTCCGCCGTGTGATCGGCGAAAGGATCAATGGCTCGGCTGCAGGTCAACTGCGACGTCGGCTTCTTCATCACCAGCTCGACTGGTCACCTTGGCTTGACCGAGGACTGCACCCTACCTCCGATCGTCATGTTCGGATGAGGGTCTTCATCAGTACCAACTCCGATCTCTACCCAGATCATGGAGGAGTCATCCATGGAGCTCGGGGGCTCAACGTCAACATTGCCCTCAGGCGACCGTGCTATTTTTCTGGACATCAAACTTGTATCCGCCGCCATCGCCTCCTCGAGTGTCGCTTAAACGATTACTTCAGTGGAATTATGCGGAATTAAGTCTACAACAACCCTGCAAAATTTTCGTCGAGTTCCGATGGAGGAATCAACGGCAATCTCCGATATACCGGAGCCCTGTTGAATCTGGACGAGAATCCGGACGAGTTTAGGGCGTGGTATCCAGCATCTAGCTCGGATGTCCTTTGGAGGATCCAACTGTTGATTTGCTGCGGAATTCCCATATCTATCACCTGCCAAAAATTCAGCTCAATCCGACCGTCCAAACTCCGGGAAACTTCCGATTAGTGCATCACTTTTTGGATCTGTTTTCTGTGCAAGAACGAATCCGACCCGAATTCATCTTCTTTATGAACGGGATCTCGGACATCCTTTTTGAAGGAAGTTTTCGTATGGGGTGTTGTGTTTTATTCTCAAACACATCCCAGTAGTATTAAAAGTAATCTTGCAATACGAGCTTCACCGTCGCGCCGGTATCAAACCAGCCCGACAACATCACTCCATGGCGGCCGACCTGCGTTAGACACGTCGTCGCTTTGTTGAGCCGAGCTCAACTTCTTCGGATCATCAACTCGGCAAGCCGAACAAGAGTCCGGCATCGCGAAGGATAAATCATCACCAACATCGCCGCCCCACGGATTACACGGAGCGGGCATACCGGCATCGCCGCACGGTCGCTTCATCAAGCCGGCATCGACCACGTCACGACCTGCATCGACAGGGCCGCACTATTGCTTCATCGAGCCGGTGTCCATCACGCCGAACTACTTCAACACCTCGGCTGACACATCTCCTCACCGACCTGCTCCGTCTCCTCGCCTGGACTAGGGGCTTCGTCATCCCTTCATCAGCTTACCCCAGAGAATCCGGCGTCACCGGCCAACCAGCTTCATCACATTAGCTGGACCACGGGCTTTGCCTCGGCGAGCCAGCCTTTGCCAGCATCGTCATGCCTTCGCTTCATCACCCATCAGGCAATGGGTGTGCGGATCGAGTCCCAATTTTGGGAGTAACCTTTCTTCGACCCGCTACAACAAATAAACTAAGTGCTATTAATCCGAGCAATTTTTGCTTGTTCGGGTTTATTTTTCCCAAGGAATTATTACTCTGCTTTGTTCTATCATCTATACGCAGGTCCATCAAATGGTGGGCGCATTAACGACGGTCGCATGGTGGTTCGGTCAGTTTCCGTACATAGTCCGGCGAACGCCGCATCCGGAACTCGAACCGACCTGTGAATTCAGGCCTCACCATGCCTTTACCGCATCCCGCCGCCGCCCTGCATTGGCATTGACTTCGGCGCCAGGCCATATTTCTTTTATTACTCACTTTGCATAAATTATTTGTTATGCAACGAATTTTTTTATTATTATTACTATTATCTCCGGTTTGCACTATTTTTTGTGCATAGGAAAATGATCCAGCCGGACTATATCCTTTGGCGTCACCTCGGCTGGACGGGGGGCTTCGCCAACACTTCATTACCCCATGCCGGGGACTTCGGCATCACCCTGCCGTCCTGCATTGACCATGCTATGTCACCACTTCGGAGTGCCGAGCTCTTTGCTCCGCCACCTCGGGACCGACTCGGGGATGGAACCTTGTACCGCATCAAGCTCGGACCACGTCATCAATACCGAACACATTAACCAGCTAAGTTGTCTTCATGCTCAAAGTTTTAAATTTCTAAGTTGTGTTCGGTTCGACCAAGCATTATACTTTTTTGAAAAAAAGTTGCTTGTAAAATTTTTCCTTGTCCAAACTTTGTTTGCACATACTTGACGCGCTACCCGCGCTCATTATACATGGGGGCTTCTTTAAACAGAAGCTTATTGATGCGGGCTTTATGCCCAACACATGTGTCACACTTCCGCATGTACCTTTTATTCACCATTATATGCATTGATATGACTTAAGTTTTGGGCAAGCTGGGTTGCCTGGCTCCTGTGCTTACCCCTACGTTCCCGATTGTTCGGCTAGGTGGTAAAGGGAGCACCTCTGTGATTGTTACTGCTGGGTCAGCCGGATGTGTACCTCAGACTAGGTGAAGCCGAAAGCTAGCGTTCTTAAGGGAATACTCGGTCAGTGAACTAAAAGATGATTTCTTACCTATTTATTTACCTGCCCCCAGATGTTTTTCTGCTCTTTTCGCAGTCCGAACATGCACTTTAGGGCATGCCTCCCAGGGAAAGGAACCCCTAATGGAACTATTCTCCCTGGAAGATGTTTCTTACTAACCATGTAATATAACATAACTAGTTGGGCACTTGTCTGATAAAGCACTAATGACCCCTACGCCTGGTCTCCACGCATGCCCCGGTATTTATAACCGCGAGGGTATTCGGACACACTCCGGACTATTGGGTCCAGAGGTTGAAGCGAAAAGGTCCGCTACGACAAACGATCTACAATCTGGCTAGAAGGCATTCTACATGTCACCTTACATTATATAGTCAACTTTTACCCAAGTCACTTGGGGGCTCTTATGTTTATTTGAGCCATTTCATACTAAGTGTTTTTCTTCTTAGTCGTTGCAAAGTTTTTATTATTTATCACTCCTTTTTTCGACACAAGTGTGCGGTCACTAGCCGAGGAGCCTAATTTCTCTCTCAAAGCCGCTAGAGTTTAGTTTGTTAAACTGGCCTAGTATAAGAAGTACTCCGCCTTCCGGATAGGAGGTTGGAGCCGTAGGTTGACCCGCTTGAAGTTTTGAGATAGGATGTGTCATGTTAAAGCACGACAGAAGCACCTTTTTTTTCTTCTGAAGTCCAATTTTCGGATTGACACCGAACACTTGATCTAGTTCGGACATTAACCTTTTGAATAAGTTTCTTGGTTTTCCAAAGCTTATGGCACTTTTAAACCATTTGTGTGTTTTCAGCACAAGTCTCACAGTGCAACGCCGGACACCTTTAGAGATTCGGCAAAAACATTCTCAGATATTGCTATATATGCATCAGTTTCGAATTGTGTCTTCGGTCAATAGTTGGGTTGCCTGGCTCCCGCGCTTGCCTCCTGTGTTCCGCTTTGTTCGGCTAGGTGTGCAAAGGGAGAACCACTGCGATTGTGCTTCCAGCTCGCATGGTCAAGCACCTCAGTGGAAGCCGAAAACTGACTGTCACAATAGGTGTAAACTGGTCAGCGATCCGATGACTATATTAAATGACGGGCCATCCATAACATTGGCCGAAGTGTTTCTGGCTTGGCCTCAACTGTCGCCGAACACTACCGGGGGCTATTAACTGGCCTCCCAAACGAAATCCTCGATCTTTTGCTCTTACATTGGAGCTGAGGTTTCATGATCATGCTTAGCATGACAACCCAAAGAAAGGAACCGATAGCGGGACTATTTTCTTTGGAAGACATTTCTCTGTTAAACAGTAATATAACATATCTCTCTGCGTACTTTTGTTTATAAAACCGTATGGCCAGGTTGCCTTGTTTGTCGTAAATCTTTGCCCTCATAAAGGCTTTATAAAGTAGGACAAACACTCCTCGGCTACTGGCCGAGGAGGTTGAAGCCGATGGTCGGTCAACAAAATTTTGTACAATGCGGATCCGAGCATTAATGATGTAAAGTACTTGGATACATAGACTCATTATACATAATTTGTGATTTTACTATGGATATCGATCCTTAATTCGGCCTCCCGTGCCCGCATTAAGGCTCGGGGGCTACTAGGCTTCGGGCTTATTATTTACAAATATTAAAAGGGCATATCGATCCCCTAATCTGGAGTTGCCACCCGACTAGTGTCTCGGGGGCTACTGCATTGGCAATCCAATGCAGAAAATTAAAAGTGCAATATAGTTTTCGAGGAGATTATTATCCTCAGGTTGGTCGGCCGCACCCAACCTAAGTTTCGAGGACTTTGCACACCGCGTTTCTATTCCTATGTATGCTGCCGAGCTAGGAGTTGATCCTCAGGCCAATTACGCGCATCGACCTGAGTCTCAGGGGCTACTAGGATCAGCGGTTTCATCTTTTCCTTCAGGTGCATCCTAGAGTTAGTCCAGCGTTGGAGCTCGGATACATAGTCCGGCGTTGGAGCTCGGATACATAGTCCGGCGTTGGAGCTCGGATACATCCCGGCGTTAGAGCTGGGAAGCAGTCCGGCATTGGTGCTCGGCTGCAAAGGATACCTCGAATACAGTCCGGAGTTGGAGCTCGGACGCTGCCGCCCGGGAACAACTTCAAACCCGAGTTGTGGCATAAAAATAACAAGGCATTGATAAAGGCCGAAAACTTAAAGGGGATCCTCGGATACCCGGCGTGTAAACTCGTCGAATGCATTTCGGCGATCCTCAAGATAGAAGATGAGAAGATTTGTTGAACCAGTTTTCAAGACTGACGAGTGAAGATGAAGAACGTTCGGAAGAATCGAGGAGCGTCCCCAACTTGAAGACCGGTTCAGGGGGCCACTGACGGTGTTCTTGATTAGGGGGTACTCAACACGTCGTCTCCCAATCAGTTGGATTGGGCCGAGGACCCCCATGGCCGTATACTCATGGGCCAGTCCGGACAGTTGCCGCGTACAAGGAAGAATCCACAAGACTTGGCGATCAAGACAAGGACTCCTCCCCCACCGGCGTATTCGGCTAGGACTCATGTTATCCTAGGCCTCTAGTGCATTATATAAACCGAGACCAGGCTAGTCGATAGAGAGACAACAACAATCATACCATAGGCTAGCTTCTAGGGTTTAGCCTATCTGATCTCGTGGTAGATCAACTCTTGTACTACCCATATCATCAATATTAAACAAGCAGGAATAGGGTTTTACCTCCATCGAGAGGGCCCGAACATGGGTAAAAACATCGCGTCCCTTGTCTCCTGTTACCATTGATCCTAAGACGCACTGCTTGGGACCCCCTACCCGAGATCCGTCGGTTTTGACACCGACACGTGTCCTGGAAATCATGTTGTTGGACAACGGTGAACCTTCGAACTATGAAGGAGCGATGGCGGGCCCAGATTCCAACAAATGGCTTGAAGCCATGCAATCCGAGATAGAATCCATGTATGAAAACAAAGTATGGACTTTGACAGACTTGCCCGATGATCGGTGAGCGATAGAAAACAAATGGATCTTTAAGAAGAAGACGGACGCGGATGGTAATATTACCATCTATAAAGCTCGACTTGTCGCTAAGGGTTATCGGCAAGTTCAAGGGGTTGACTACGATGAGACTTTCTCTCCCGTAGCGAAGCTGAAGTCCGTCCGAATCATGTTAGCAATTGTCGCATACTATGATTATGAGATATGGCAGATGGACGTCAAAACGGCATTCCTTAACGGCTATCTTAAGGAAGAACTGTATATGATGCAGCCGGAAGGTTTTGTCGATCCTAAGAATGCTAACAAGGTATGCAAGCTCCAGCGATCCATTTATGGGCTGGTGGAAGCATCTCGGAGTTGGAACATTCGCTTAATAAGATGATCAAAGCGTTTGGGTTTATGCAGACTTATGGAGAAGCCTGCGTTTACAAGAAAGTGAGTGGGAGCTCTGTAGCATTTCTCATATTATATGTAGATGACATACTTTTGATGGGAAATGATATAGAACTTTTGGACAGCATTAAGGCCTACTTGAATAAGTGTTTTTCAATGAAGGACCTTGGAGAAGCTTCTTACATATTAGGCATCAAGACTATAGGGATAGATCGAGACGCCTCATAGGTCTTTCACAAAGCACATACCTTGATAAGATATTGAAGAAGTTCAAAATGGATCAGTCCAAGAAAGGGTTCTTGCCTGTATTGCAAGGTGTGAGATTGAGCTCGGCTCAATGCCCGACCACGGCAGAAGATAAAGAAGAGATGAGTGTCATCCCCTATGCCTCAGCCATAGGATCTATTATGTATGCCATGCTGTGTACCAGACCTGATGTAAACCTTACCGTAAGTTTGGTAGGAAGGTACCAAAGTAATCCCGGCAAGGAACACTGGACAGCGGTCAAGAATATCCTTAAGTACCTGAAAAGGACAAAGGACATGTTTCTCGTCTATGGAGGTGACGAAGAGCTCGTCGTAAAGGGTTACGTCGACGCTAGCTTCGACACAGATCTGGATGACTCTAAGTCACAAACCGGATACGTATATATGTTGAATCGTGGAGCAGTAAGCTGGTGCAGTTGCAAGCAGAGCGTCGTGGCGGGATCTACATGTGAAGCGGAGTACATGGCAGCCTCGGAGGCAGCGCATGAAGCAATATGGATGAAGGAGTTCATCACCGACCTAGGAGTCATACCCAATGCATCGGGGCCAATCACTCTCTTCTGTGACAACACTGGAGCTATTGCCCTTGCCAAGGAGCCCAGGTTTCACAAGAAGACCAGGCACATCAAGCGTCGTTTCAACTCCATCCGTGAAAATTTTCAAGATGGAGACATAGATATTTGCAAAGTACATACGGATCTCAATGTCGCAGATCCATTGACTAAACCTCTTCCGCGAGCAAAACATGATCAACACCAGAACTCTATGGGTGTTCGATTCATCACAATGTAACTAGATTATTGACTCTAGTGCAAGTGGGAGACTGTTGGAAATATGCCCTAGAGGCAATAATAAAAGGATTATTATTATATTTCCTTGTTAATGATAATTGTCTTTTATTCATGCTATAATTGTATTATCCGGAAATCGTAATACACGTGTGAATACATAGACCATGATATGTCCCTAGTGAGCCTCTAGTTGACTAGCTCGTTGATCAACAAATAGTCATGGTTTCCTGACTATGGACATTGGATGTCATTGATAACGGGATCACATCATTAGGAGAAGGATGTGATGGACAAGACCCAATCCTAAGCATAGCACAAAGATCGTGTAGTTCGTTTGCTAGAGCTTTTCCAATGTCAAGTATATTTTCCTTAGACCATGAGATCGTGTAACTCCCGGATACCGTAGGAGTGCTTTGGGTGTACCGAACTTCACAACGTAATTGGGTGACTATAAAGGTGCACTACAAGTATCTCTAAAAGTGTCTGTTGGGTTGACACGGATCGAGACTGGGATTTGTCACTCCGTATGACGGAGAGGTATCTCTGGGCCCACTCGGTAATGCATCATCATAATGAGCTCAAAGTGACCAAGTGTCTGGTCACGGGATCATGCATTACGGTACGAGTAAAGTGACCTGCCGGTAACGAGATTGAACGAGGTATTGGGATACCGACGATCGAATCTCGGGCAAGTAACGTACCGATTGACAAAGGGAATTGTATACGGGGTTGCTCAAATCCTCGACATCGTGGTTCATCCGATGAGATCATCGAGGAGTATGTGGGAGCCAACATGGGTATCCAGATCCCGCTGTTGGTTATTGACCGGAGAGCCGTCTCGGTCATGTCTACATGTCTCCCGAACCCGTAGGGTCTACACACTTAAGGTTCGGTGACGCTAGGGTTGTAAAGATATTAGTATGCAGCAAACTGAAAGTTGTTCGGAGTCCTGGATGAGATCCCGGACGTCACGAGGAGTTCCGGAATGGTCTGGAGGTAAAGAATTATATATGGGAAGTTGAGTTTCGGCCATCGGGAAAGTTTCGGGGTTCACCGGTATTGTACCGGGACCACCGAAAGGGTCCCGGGGGTCCATCGGGTGGGGCCACCCATCCCGGAGGGCCCCATGGGCTGAAATGGGAGGGGAACCAGCCCCTGGTGGGCTGGTGCGCCCCCCTGCCCCCCCCTCTGCGCCTAGGGTTGGGAACCCTAGGGGAGGGGGCGCCTCCACTTGCCTTGGGGGGCAAGTCTTCCCCCCTTGGCCGCCGCCCCCCTAGGAGATCCCATCTCCTAGGTCTGGCGCCCCCCCTGGGGTCCCTATATAAAGAGGGGTGGTGGGAGGGCAGCCGACCCCTAACACCTGGCGCCTCCCTCCCCCCTTTGCTACACCTCTTCCTCCCGTAGTCGCTTGGCGAAGCCCTGCCGGATCCCTGCTGCATCCACCACCACGCCGTCGTGCTGCTGGATCTTCATCAACCTCTCCTTCCCACATGCTGGATCAAGAAGGAGGAGACGTCACGCCGACCGTACATGTGTTGAAGGCGAAGGTGCCGTCCGTTCGGCGCTAGGATCTCCGGTGATTTGGATCACGACGAGTACGACTCCCTCAACCCCGTTCTCTTGAACGCTTCCGCTCGCGATCTACAAGGGTATGTAGATGCACTCCTCTCTCTCGTTGCTAGATGAACTCATAGATTGACCTTGGTGAACGTAGGAAATTTTTTATTTTATGCAACGTTCCCCGACATGATCTTGGTGATACGTAGAAAATTTTGAATTATTGCTACGTTCCCCAACAGTAGGTCACCTCATTGTATAGATTTACGTAAAAAGCATAACCATGATGGGTCCTGAGGTGAACTCTCTTTATCTACATATTCTCATGATCATCAAAATCCAGCTTCTCCAAGACATAACGTCTTGCATGGCAAGGGATGCACTAGTTGAATTCTAGAAAGCGGAAATTACATGTTGAAGAAACATAAGTCATGCTTAATTACAGAAAAAGACTTGTCGCCATTGCGTACCATATAAACATCGAAGGTCTCGTCGAGCTTAATACTGAAGCGTCGACCGCCTTCCAGGTGAGGCCTGTCGCACAGACCCTGGTCGTCGCCGTAGTACTCTCGCTCTTGGATCCTATCGTCGCCGTCAGACATTTCCTATGTTCATAATTCAAAGATTAATGTTCTGAAATTAAAGTTCTGAAATTCAGTATATTTATGTCACACCCTAGCTAGTCATGCATTAGAGTGTTGCATCATGTTTACTCTTTCATCAGAAACTTGAAATGGGGATCTGTGAAACCCTCAGAACCATTTTGAAAATGACCCAAATAAAAATTTCTCCAAAAGGGTCCAAGAAAATGCTCATGTTGCTCTCTGAAAATATTGGACAGAGATAAAAATCAAACCAATATTTTTAGTGGCTCATGGACATTTATTTTGGGCATTTGGAATTAATGCATATATATTTGCATTGGAAATATATTAATTATATATATTAATATATGCCCAAATATTATGCCAATTATAAAAGAGCTCTGGAATAATATAAATAGCTCCTGCAAAAATTGGCATAAGTTAAATAAATGATTTAATATATTATTTAAATCAAAACAAATGTCAGAAATTAAAAAACAGAAAAATATATAACAGGAGGAGCTTACCTGGGCTCCTCCACTGTGCAGCCCATCCAGCTGGCTGGCCCAGCCAGCAGCCGGCCCAGCCCACCTCCCTCCTCTGTCGTCTTCGTCCCGACAGAGAGAGGGGAGTGTGGCCGGCGCGCGCGCGCGCCACCGCGCCACGCCTCTCCCCCTGCTCTCTCTCACTCGCCCTGGCTCTCCCCTCCTCTCCCTCGCTCTCTCTCTCTCATGGCCGAACACCACCGTCGCCGCCGTTCGCCACAGCAGCCGTCTCCGGCCACCCCTCGCTCCCCCGACTAGCTCAGAAGCTCCGCCACGACCCCTTCTTCCTCCCCACCACTCCACAGCTCCCCGGAAGCCCTGCATCGCCGCCACGTCGCCGTTCCCCTCTTCGGGCTCCGACCGTCGTCGCCGTCGAATTCACCGTCACGTCCCCGAGCCCGCTAACCATCCCTGCAGCTCCGCGGTGAGCCCCCGGATCGTTTCCCCCTTCTCCCCTGGTCTCTTTCGACCTCTAGGCCCTAGCCCCACCTTGGCCGAGAGCTCCACGCCGCCGGCGATGTCGCCGTCGTGGCCACGGTCGCCGTAGCGCCCAACCGAGCACACCATCGTGCTCCACACCTCACTAGGAGCACGTAGCACGCACCAACACCTCCCCTAACGCCCTGCAACGCCGATTCCGACCGCACCCGAACTCCGGCCGCCGCAGCCGAGCTCGCCGCCGTCAACTCCGGCCACCCCGAGCCCAACCACCACCACCAATAGTCGCGGCTCAACCTCAGCAACACGTAGATGCCTTCCGTCGTCCATTTGGTTGCCGGAATGGCAAAAAGCACTTTCGCCGCCGTCTCGGGCCTCGCCGGCGTCATGTCGCCGGTGGGGTTTGACTTGTCCGACCTGGGGTTTGACCCCCGAGGGTCACTGACGCGTGGGCCCTGTCGGTCAGATGGTTAGATTAGCGCTAACCACTGTTAGTTAACCCCTGACACTGACCAGTGGGCCCCAGCGCCACTAATTAGAAATTAGAATTAATTTAACCCTGTTTAACCCCCCTGTCACTGACGTGTGGGCCCCACACGTCAGGTTTGACTCCAGCCAGCCGCAGTTGACCACTGACGTCATGCTGACGTCATGCTGGCGCAATAACTATAATTTCTGGATTTAATTTAAATCAGGAAATTCCAGAATATTATTTAAACTTCAAAAATTCATAACTTTTATTCTGTAACTCCAAATTGGACAAATTATATATGAAAAATGATCAGAAAAATCCAATCTATCCATCTGTACTATTTTCATGCATGATCAAACAAGTTAAATTGATGTTTCAAGCAGAACAAGGAAAAGCACTTTAAAAGGCCATATTTGAATTTGAAATTTGAATCTTTGATTCAAATTTGTTCAAACCCTTCTGGATTTTAGTTGCATTAGCCCAACTCACTCATATTGCCATGTTTCATGCATGCATCATATTGTTGCACGTTGTTTGGTGATGATTGTGTATCGGTGTCCTCTGCGACAGGTTCTGCCTCTGAGGAGTACCGTGATTACCCTAACGAAGAACCGTATCCGTGCATCGAACCATCAGGCAAGCAACCAACCATTTGATCATATCGATACAATCCCATGTTCTCGCTCCTGCTCTCTTTTACTGCATTAAGACAACGCGATTCAAAACTGCTGTGTGCTACGGTAGTTGAACCCATTTCCTCTGCATGACCTGTCATTGCCACAGTAACTAGATGAAACCCACTAGCATGTGTAGGAGTTGATTGAGCCATATGTATGTGTTGTTCCTACCTTGCTATGCCTGCTATGCTTAGAGTCGTGTCAGGTCTGGTTCATCTGGGTGATGGGCTAGAGTGAAATGATTATGTCGGTAATGAGAGTGGTGTGGTGAACACGATTTGGTAAAGGTATCGATGAGAGGCCATGTAGGAGTACATGGTGGGTTATTTCATTGAAACCGACCTTAAGCACCGAGATCTGTATGTGTGATTTAAGAATCAGCTACTACCATGCATTGGGCCCGAAACCAATGGACCCTCTCGGCTTCTTATTCACCCTAGTTCTCCGTCCAGGAGTTGCAAGTAGTTTCTGGTGTTTGTAGCCTACTGGAGGCCGTGGACAGCGCTGACCGTAGGGGTGGGCTGTGATGCGGTAGGTACGTGGCCGGGTGTACCGAATACCCGTTAGGTATCTCGGGAACCCTGTTCACATCGTTCGGGGCCGTATGGGAAACCTCGGCCGGACTCCCTGCGGATGGAACCTGAATAGGCGATAAACCTGGACTGGAGGCTTAGGTGATTAGGTAGGTCGTGGCCGACACCCACGTTGGGCTTCCGCTTGAAGGTTGCCAAGTACATGTCGTGTAAACGACGGTAAGTGGTGAGAGCGTGTATGAAGAAGTACACCCCTGCAGGGTTAACATGATCTATTCGAATAGCCGCGTCCGCGGTAAAGGACTACTTGGTTGCCTATACAGTTCATAGACAAGTAAATGGAAACTACTAAAAGCCTCAAGATAAGTGTGAGTGCCGAGGATGGCTCTTCCGTAGGAAGACGGAGGTGGATCCTCGGTAGTGTATTGAAGTGGTGAGTAGTGGACTCGTGTGCGCAAAACCATTTCAAGTTGGAGTATCGTAGGATAGTCTAGCCAAGAGTCAAAGCTGGCTTGCTGCAATAACTCCACCAACCCCTCTTGATACTATGCATGTATGTAGGATCTGATGTAAGTCTTGCTGAGTACCTTTGTACTCATGTTGCTATAATCTACATTTTTACAGAAGACGCTGCAACCCCTTCTGATGGGTTCTATGTAGACGTTGACATCAACGAGTAGGCTAAAGACCCAGGTGGTGACCCTGAGCTTGTGAAGGACCACGTAGTATAGCTAGGCTTTCCAAGCCTCTTTTATTTTACTAGTTGTCTGTACTCAGACAAGTTACTTCCGCTGCTGGCTTGTATGACTGTATGACTTGTATGTGGGATCGTGAGACCCGTACCTTTGTGTATGTTATGTATGGCTCCCTGAGCCTTAAATAAAGTACTTGTGTCATAGAGTCATGTTGTGATGCTTCGTTGTATTTGCACATATCGAGCATATTGTGTGTATGGTTGAAATGCTTGGTATGTGTGGGATCTGACTATCTAGTTGTTTATCTTTAGTAGCCTCTCTTACCGGGAAATGTCTCCTAGTGTTACCGCTGAGCCATGGTAGCTTGCTACTGCTCTGGAACACTTAGGCTGGCCGGCATGTGTCCTTCTTCGTTCCTGTGTCTGTCCCTTCGAGGAAATGTCACGCTTTGAGTACCGGAGTCCTGTTAGCCCGCTACAGCCCGGTTTACCGGAGTCCTGCTAGCCCAGTGCTACAGCCCGGACCCACTTGCTGATGACCGACACGTTCGAAGCTGGGTCATGGATGCCTGTCCCTGTAAGTCTGTGCCACTTTGGGTTTACGACTAGTCATGTCAGCCCGGGCTCTTTATCATATGGATGCTAGCGACACTATCATATACGTGAGCCAAAAGGCGCAAACGGTCCCGGGAAAAGGTAAGACGACACCCGTGGGGATACCGTGCGTGAGGCCGCAAAGTGATATGAGGTGTTACCAGCTAGGTCGATGTGACATCGAGTCGGGGTCCTGACAGCGTTGGCATCAGAGCCGGACTGCCTGTAGGTTCTCCAAGCCAAACTGGTCGATGTTGAGTCTAGAAATTCTTTAGTTATATGTAGGGGAATTGTTTGTGGGTTGGAACGTAAGGCTCTTTTTACTCCTTATACCTTATGACTTTCTGATCTGAGTCAGTCCATTCTTCCACCGGGGGTTAAGGAATTAGGATCTGTTCTCTCTATCAGGTTCACGTGTTACTAATCAGTAGTACCTTATAAGTTTGATGGTTATCAGCCTAGCTCAGTTCTACTACCACATTATGTTGTTAGAATGGTTCCAGAACTTTGATGTGATGATGTTGAGTGTGTACGAAATCCTTTGTCAAATGTCTCAATATCCTTTTTGAGCATTTACAGCTGTTATGCTGCCGAAATTTTGCTAGAAATTCTAATGCCTTTGCATTATAATTGTGCTTTCAGATGGCCACTCGCGACCTCAATCAAGTGGTTCGCCTGACTCGATGCCTAGATGTACCCGGCCATACTGCTAAGTTGGTCAGGGTAATGACTGAGGCTGGATACCGCTGGTATCCTGAGTACACGGTCGAAGAGCAATTCCGGGACTTCAATCAAAGCCAGTATCTCTGCACTGTCAGGATATTTCCATCTTATCCTGGATCCACCGAGCCTCTTCACTGTTCCTATGGACTCGGGGTTACTATTGAGATGGCTGTGCAGGACGCCGCCTACTCTATGATGACCATTATGCGAGTCAGATCTGGTTTATTTCGGGACTCTGATTTCCGGTATATGCCAGGATCACTTCCGGGAGCACAAGGGTATCTCCAGGCTATCTATGCTGACCCCACTCAGGAGGATTCACGGACTCGCACCACTGATGAGATGCTCGAGGATAAGGACCGTGAAAATCGGGCCTTAAGGTTAGAGCTCTTCAATACCCGTGCTGACCACTGGGCCACTTTGACTCGGTTCGCACCGGCGGTGCAAGCTGGATATTCAGATATGCGCGATCTCTATCCTGTGAGATCTGCTCTGCCGGACGTGATGGTTTGGCGTGATGTAGGAGGCATCACCCCACCTCGCGGTCCCCGTAGGCCACCGTTTGTTGGTCCAAGGCCTCATCCTAGCCCCTATGGTCCACAAGCTCCGCGAGACCGTCTGTTTCCGGATGATCATGTTGAACTTCCAGGCTATGGAGGCGACTTCTACGAAGACTACTACGGATCGGTCTGAGTTAGCGGTAGTACCACTAGTTCGCACTAGCCGTGTCGTCTATCGTCCTGCGTGACTCGTGGGATATGACCTAGTTTGTACTCTTTCCGGAGATGTAGAAAAATAATGTATAAGAGCTTGGAATGCCTCCGATGAGATGTAATCCTCTTGTCACCGTAATAGTACTTTGTTTGGTCTTGTACTAAACCCTGTATGGTGTGTATGACGATGGAATAAAAGAAGCAGTTTCTGTATCTACCATGTCATACGGATGATCATCTTGCATTCCGACTTATTCCTTACATTATGTATCCTATGTCGGAATTTTATCATCCTGACTAAAACATTGTCTTGATTTCCTAGGATGGTCAACACGCGCGCTAACCCTGCTTCCCAAGAGCAGGCCGAAGGCAGTGAAGCCAGGGATGCAAATCTACCTCATCCCCCTTCACTAGCCGAGGTTATGATGGAAGCTGAGAGAAACAAGCGGGAGACCAACCGTTTGTTGGAGCGTATTGAACAGAATACAGCACACCATCAGAGGGCTAACGTGGTGTCACTCAGTGATTTTATCAAATTGCATCCACCCACGTTCCACCACTCCGTCGAGCCTCTCGACGCTGATGACTGGCTTCGCAGTATCTCTCACAAACTGCGTTCCGCACTGGTAGCGGAGGCTGACAAGGTCACCTTTGCTGCATATCATCTTGAAGGCCCCGTCAGTCTATGGTGGGAGAATTATGGAGCTATGCGCCCAGCGGGCCATGTCACTACTTGGGCTGAGTTCAGCGAGGCTTTCCGTGAACATCACATTCCGGAGGGTCTCATGGACCGTAAACGTGAAGAATTTTGCAGTTTCACCCAAGGCCGACTTTCTGTGGATGTTTACAGCAGGGAGTTTGGTAATCTCGCACGATATGCAACTGAGGAAGTGTCTACTGACGCCAAGAAGCAAGCAAGGTTCCGTAAGGGCCTTAGTCCTGAGCTTCGCCGCGACCTCCGTCTGCATGAGTGCACATCTTTTTCGAAACTTGTCAACAAAGCCATCAGTGCTGAAACCGGTCAGACTGACTATGACGCAACACGCAAGCATGGACGTGACATGGGTTCCTCATCCGGTGCTGGTCCTCAGAAGCGCCGCGTGTGGGTGCCCAACACTGCCCTGCCACCCAGGTTCACACCGAGGCCATCTTTCCAGGCGCCTCGCCCCGTTCAACAGTCTGCACCGGCCAAGCCCTATGGGGGTCCAACTAACAATGCTCCTCCACGTACCAGTTCCGTGACTTGTTTCAAATGTGGGGAATCTGGTCACTATATGCGTGAGTGTCCCCAGACCAACCCCAACCAGTCTGCTAAAGCTGTTGGCCGTGGCAAGCCGACAGGAAAAATATTCCACGCCAAGCCGGTCACCGCCTCACGTGGCCATGTGAACTGTATCTCTGCCGAAGAAGCTCAAGAGGATCCCAACGTCGTTCTCGGTACGCTTCTTGTTAATTGCCACCCGGCATCTGTTCTTTTTGATACAGGAGCCTCTCATTCTTTTATATCCGAAAATTATGCTCGTTTGCATAACGTTGCATTCTGTGACATGCCATCCACTATGGAAATTTCTACCCCTGGTTCTAGATGGCAGACCTCTAGGGTAAGTTATGGAAATGAGATCCAAGTCGACAGACTTGTTTTCCTTGCGTCTTTGATAGCCCTTAAATCTTCAGATATTAATATCATTCTGGGTATGGACTGGATGTCAGCTCATCATGCCCAAATTGATTGCTTCTCTAGGACTGTTCAACTCACCCATCCTTCGGGGAAGATAGTCAATGTCTTGACCCAAATAGCCAAGCGACAATTATATTCTCTTAACGCCAGCCCTTTGCCAGACCTTGAGGACGTTCCGGTAGTCCGTGACTTCCCGGATGTCTTTCCAGAGGAATTGCCAGGTGTTCCACCTGACAGGGATGTTGAGTTCGTAATAGACCTCATTCCAGGAACCGTTCCGATTGCTAGAAGACCCTATAAGATGGCACCCCTAGAACTAGCTGAGCTTAAGAAACAACTCGATGAATCCTTGAAAAAGGGTTTCATCCGACCTAGTTCATCTCCGTGGGCTTGCCCCGTCCTATTCGTCAAGAAGAAGGATGGTATGGACCGGATGGTTGTAGATTACCGACCTGTCAACTTGGTCACAATTAAGAACAAATACCCGCTTCCCAGGATCAACGACCTGTATGATCAGCTCGCTGGATCCTCAGTCTTCTCCAAGATGGATTTGAGGTTGGGCTACCATCAAATCAAAATCAGAAACGGGGACATTCCTAAAACGGCCTTTGTTACTCGTTATGGCCAATACGAGTACACCATCATGTCCTTCGGTTTAACCAACTCTCCAGCCACCTTTTCTCGGTTAATGAACTCAGTCTTCATGGAGTATTTGGATAAATTCGTCGTAGTTTATCTCGATGATATACTCATCTACTCCAAGAACGAGGAAGAACATGCCGAACATCTAAGGCTAGTGTTGAAGAAACTTCGAGAGCATCGCCTTTATGCCAAATTCTCTAAATGTGAATTCTGGTTGTCAGAAGTGACCTATCTGGGTCATGTAATATCTGGTAAAGGTATTGCTGTTAACCCTGAGCGAGTTCAAGCCGTCCTTAATTGGACTCCACCCGAATTGGTCAAGCAAGTTCGGAGTTTTCTAGGCTTAGCGAGCTATTGCCGTCGCTTTGTCGAGAACTTCTCCAAAGTTGCTAAACCTCTAACCGAACTCCTCAAGAAAGATAAGAAGTTCGAATGGACTCCACAATGTGAGCACAGCTTTCAGGAACTGAAAAGACGCCTGACCTCTGCTCCCGTACTGGTACCGCCAGACTTCTCCAAGGACTTTGTTATCTACTGCGACGCCTCGCGACAAGGACTAGGTTGCATTCTTATGCAAGATCGACACGTAATTGCTTACGCTTCACGGCAATTGCACCCACATGAGGAGAATTATCCTACTCATGATCTAGAGCTTGCAGCCGTAGTCTATGCACTTAAGACCTGGCGACATTACCTCCTCGGTAATCGTTGTGAAATATTCACTGATCACCAAAGTCTGAAGTATATTTTCACCCAACCGGATTTGAATCTCAGGCAGAGACGTTGGGTTGAATTGATCACAGACTTCGACTTAGGAATAACCTACACCCCAGGGAAAGCCAACGTCATGGCTGATGCGCTAAGTCGTAAATCTTATTGTAACAACCTGATGTTACAACAAAGTCAACCGCTTCTCCATGAGGAATTTCGGAAGCTTAACCTTCACATTGTTCCTCAAGGTTTTCTTTCCACCTTGGTAGCAAAACCTACTCTTACGGATCAAATCATCGCTGCCCAAAAGCGAGATAAGGGAATATCTAAAATCAAAGAGAACATTGCTAGCGGAGGTGCTAGTTGTTTCTCCACTAATGATCATGGTGTTGTGTACTTTGAGAACCGTCTAGTGGTTCCCAAGAACCAGCATCTGCGGCAGTTGATCCTTAAGGAGGCTCATGAATCTCCTCTCACCATTCATCCCGGTAGCACTAAAATGTATCAGGACCTACGCCAGAGGTTCTGGTGGACTAGGATGAAAAGAGAAATTGCTCAGTATATTGCTAATTGCGACGTCTGTCGTCGTGTAAAAGCAGAGCATCAACGGCCTGCTGGCACCCTTCAACCCTTAGCTATTCCTGAATGGAAATGGGATAAAATTAGTATGGATTTCATTACCGGTTTTCCCAGGACCAAGAGAGGGAATAATGCTATTTTCGTCGTGGTCGATCGTCTTTCCAAAGTAGCCCATTTCTTACCTGTTCGTGAGAGTATAACCGCTAGTCAGCTGGCAGATTTGTACATCTCCCGAATAGTGTCTCTCCATGGTGTTCCTTTGGAAATTAACTCGGATCGAGGAAGTCTTTTCACCTCTCGATTTTGGGAAAGCTTCCAAAATGCTATGGGAACCCGTCTCTCCTTCAGCACCGCTTTCCACCCTCAGTCAAGTGGTCAAGTGGAACGCGTCAACCAAATTCTAGAAGACATGCTTCGAGCCTCCGTTATCTCTTTCGGAATGGACTGGGAGAAGTGCCTTCCATTTGCCGAATTCGCTTACAACAACAGCTATCAATCTAGCTTGGGTAAAGCCCCTTTTGAAGTTCTCTATGGACGACGATGTCGAACACCCCTTAACTGGTCAGAGACCGGGGAAAGACAATTCTTTGGCCCGGATATGATTCAGGAAGCAGAAGAACAAGTTCGTATCGTTCGTGAAAAATTGAAAACAGCCCAATCCCGTCAAAAGAGTCAATATGACCGAAAACATAAGGCTATGACTTTCGAGGTTGACGAGAAGGCTTATCTTCGGGTCACCCCTCTGAAGGGAACCCATCGTTTCGGTATCAAAGGCAAATTGGCTCCTCGTTACATTGGACCTTTTCGCATTCTTGCCAAACGAGGAGAAGTTGCCTACCAGTTGGAACTACCTCCGCACCTCTCCAGAGTTCACGATGTCTTCCACGTTTCTCAACTCAGGCGTTGCTTCTCGGATCCTATCCGTGAAGTGGACCACGAAACGCTTGATCTCCAAGATGATCTTACATATCGAGAGTACCCCATTCGTATCCTCGATCAAGCCGAACGTACCACGCGACGTCATAATATCAAGTTTCTCAAGGTTCAATGGTCGCACCATTTTGAGGATGAAGCAACTTGGGAAAGGGAGGATCGTCTTTGACTCGAGTATCCCGCCTTCTTCCCGGAGGAACCCAAATCTCGGGACGAGATTCTTTTGAGTGGGGGTGAGTTGTCACACCCTAGCTAGTCATGCATTAGAGTGTTGCATCATGTTTACTCTTTCATCAGAAACTTGAAATGGGGATCTGTGAAACCCTCAGAACCATTTTGAAAATGACCCAAATAAAAATTTCTCCAAAAGGGTCCAAGAAAATGCTCATGTTGCTCTCTGAAAATATTGGACAGAGATAAAAATCAAACCAATATTTTTAGTGGCTCATGGACATTTATTTTGGGCATTTGGAATTAATGCATAAATATTTGCATTGGAAATATATTAATTATATATATTAATATATGCCCAAATATTATGCCAATTATAAAAGAGCTCTGGAATAATATAAATAGCTCCTGCAAAAATTGGCATAAGTTAAATAAATGATTTAATATATTATTTAAATCAAAACAAATGTCAGAAATTAAAAAACAGAAAAATATATAACAGGAGGAGCTTACCTGGGCTCCTCCACTGTGCAGCCCATCCAGCTGGCTGGCCCAGCCAGCAGCCGGCCCAGCCCACCTCCCTCCTCTGTCGTCTTCGTCCCGACAGAGAGAGGGGAGTGTGGCCGGCGCGCGCGCGCGCCACCGCGCCACGCCTCTCCCCCTGCTCTCTCTCACTCGCCCTGGCTCTCCCCTCCTCTCCCTCGCTCTCTCTCTCTCACGGCCGAACACCACCGTCGCCGCCGTTCGCCACAGCAGCCGTCTCCGGCCACCCCTCGCTCCCCCGACTAGCTCAGAAGCTCCGCCACGACCCCTTCTTCCTCCCCACCACTCCACAGCTCCCCGGAAGCCCTGCATCGCCGCCACATCGCCGTTCCCCTCTTCGGGCTCCGACCGTCGTCGCCGTCGAATTCACCGTCACCAGCGCGTCCCCGAGCCCGCTAACCATCCCTGCAGCTCCGCGGTGAGCCCCCGGATCGTTTCCCCCTTCTCCCCTGGTCTCTTTCGACCTCTAGGCCCTAGCCCCACCTTGGCCGAGAGCTCCACGCCGCCGGCGATGTCGCCGTCGTGGCCACGGTCGCCGTAGCGCCCAACCGAGCACACCATCGTGCTCCACACCTCACTAGGAGCATGTAGCACGCACCAACACCTCCCCTAACGCCCTGCAACGCCGATTCCGACCGCACCCGAACTCCGGCCGCCACAGCCGAGCTCGCCGCCGTCAACTCCGGCCACCCCGAGCCCAACCACCACCACCAATAGTCGCGGCTCAACCTCAGCAACACGTAGATGCCTTCCGCCGTCCATTTGGTTGCCGGAATGGCAAAAAGCACTTTCGCCGCCGTCTCGGACCTCGCCGGCGTCATGTCGCCGGTGGGGTTTGACTTGTCCGACCTGGGGTTTGACCCCCCAGGGTCACTGACGCGTGGGCCCTGTCGGCCAGGTGGTTAGATTAGCGCTAACTACTGTTAGTCAACCCCCCCTGACACTAACAGTGGGCCCCAGCGCCACTAATCCCTAATTAGGATTAATTTAATCCTGTTTAACCCCCCTGTCACTGACGTGTGGGCCCCACACGTCAGGTTTGACCTCAGCCAGCCGCAGTTGACCACTGACGTCATGCTGGCGCAATAATTTTATTTCTGGATTTAATTTAAATCAGGAAATTCCAGAATATTATTTAAACTTCAAAAATTCATAACTTTTATTCTGTAACTCCAAATTGGACAAATTATATATGAAAAATGATCAGAAAAATCCAATCTATCCATCTGTACTATTTTCATGCATGATCAAACAAGTTAAATTGATGTTTCAAGCAGAACAAGGAAAAGCACTTTAAAAGGCCATATTTGAATTTGAAATTTGAATCTTTGATTCAAATTTGTTCAAACCCTTCTGGATTTTAGTTGCATTAGCCCAACTCACTCATATTGCCATGTTTCATGCATGCATCATATTGTTGCACATTGTTTGGTGATGATTGTGTATCGGTGTCCTCTGCGACAGGTTCTGCCTCTGAGGAGTACCGTGATTACCCTAACGAAGAACCGTATCCGTGCATCGAACCATCAGGCAAGCAACCTACCATTTGATCATATCGATACAATCCCATGTTCTCGCTCCTGCTCTCTTTTACTGCATTAAGACAACGCGATTCAAAACTGCTGTGTGCTACGGTAGTTGAACCCATTTCCTCTGCATGACCTGTCATTGCCACAGTAACTAGATGAAACCCACTAGCATGTGTAGGAGTTGATTGAGCCATATGTATGTGTTGTTCCTACCTTGCTATGCCTGCTATGCTTAGAGTCGTGTCAGGTCTGGTTCATCTGGGTGATGGGCTAGAGTGAAATGATTATGTCGGTAATGAGAGTGGTGTGGTGAACACGATTTGGTAAAGGTATCGATGAGAGGCCATGTAGGAGTACATGGTGGGTTGTTTCATTGAAACCGACCTTAAGCACCGAGATCTGTATGTGTGATTTAAGAATCAGCTACTACCATGCATTGGGCCCGAAACCAATGGACCCTCTCGGCTTCTTATTCACCCTAGTTCTCCGTCCAGGAGTTGCAAGTAGTTTCTGGTGTTTGTAGCCTACTGGAGGCCGTGGACAGCGCTGACCGTAGGGGTGGGCTGTGATGCGGTAGGTACGTGGCCGGGTGTACCGAATACCCGTTAGGTATCTCGGGAACCCTGTTCACATCGTTCGGGGCCGTATGGGAAACCTCGGCCGGACTCCCTGCGGATGGAACCTGAATAGGCGATAAACCTGGACTGGAGGCTTAGGTGATTAGGTAGGTCGTGGCCGACACCCACGTTGGGCTTCCGCTTGAAGGTTGCCGAGTACATGTCGTGTAAACGACGGTAAGTGGTGAGAGCGTGTATGAAGAAGTACACCCCTGCAGGGTTAACATGATCTATTCGAATAGCCGCGTCCGCGGTAAAGGACTACTTGGTTACCTATACAGTTCATAGACAAGTAAATGGATACTGTTAAAAGCCTCAAGATAAGTGTGAGTGCCGAGGATGGCTCTTCCATAGGAAGACGGAGGTGGATCCTCGGTAGTGTATTGAAGTGGTGAGTAGTGGACTCGTGTGCGCAAAACCATTTCAAGTTGGAGTATCGTAGGATAGTCTAGCCAAGAGTCAAAGCTGGCTTGCTGCAATAACTCCACCAACCCTTCTTGATACTATGCATGTATGTAGGATCTGATGTAAGTCTTGCTGAGTACCTTTGTACTCATGTTGCTATAATCTACATTTTTACAGAAGACGCTGCAACCCCTTCTGATGGGTTCTATGTAGACGTTGACATCAACGAGTAGGCTAAAGACCCAGGTGGTGACCCTGAGCTTGTGAAGGACCACGTAGTATAGCTAGGCTTTCCAAGCCTCTTTTATTTTACTAGTTGTCTGTACTCAGACAAGTTACTTCCGCTGCTGGTTTGTATGACTGTATGACTTGTATGTTGGGTCGTGAGACCCGTACCTTGGTGTATGTTATGTATGGCTCCCTGAGCCTAAATAAAGTACTTGTGTCATAGAGTCATGTTGTGATGCTTCGTTGTATTTGCACATATCGAGCATATTGTGTGTATGATTGAAATGCTTGGTATGTGTGGGATCTGACTATCTAGTTGTTTATCTTTAGTAGCCTCTCTTACCGGGAAATGTCTCCTAGTGTTACCGCTGAGCCATGGTAGCTTGCTACTGCTCTGGAACACTTAGGCTGGCCGGCATGTGTCCTTCTTCGTTCCTATGTCTGTCCCTTCGGGGAAATGTCACGCTTTGAGTACCGGAGTCCTGTTAGCCCGCTACAGCCCGGTTTACCGGAGTCCTACTAGCCCAGTGCTACAGCCCGGACCCACTTGCTGATGACCGACACGTTCGAAGCTGGGTCATGGATGCCTGTCCCTGTAAGTCTGTGCCACTTTGGGTTTACGACTAGTCATGTCAGCCCGGGCTCTTTATCATATGGATGCTAGCGACACTATCATATACGTGAGCCAAAAGGCGCAAACGGTCCCGGGCAAAGGTAAGGCGACACCCGTGGGAACACCGTGCGTGAGGCCGCAAAGTGATATGAAGTGTTACTGGCTAGATCGATGTGACATCGAGTCGGGGTCCTGACAAATTTTAATTAAAATAATCACCCTGACATGCGGGACCCACTGTCAGGTTTGACCCAGACCTGTTCCGTTGACCTGCTGACGTCACACTGACGTCAGGCTGACGCAGTAATTGATTTTCTGGATTTAATTTAAATCAGGAAATTCCAGAATATTATTTAAACTTCAAAAAATCATAACTTTTATTCTGTAACTCCAAATTGGACAAATTATATATGAAAAATGATCAGAAAAATCCAATCTATCCATCTGTACTATTTTCATGCATGATCAAACAAGTTAAATTGATGTTTTAAGCAGAACAAGGAAAAGCACTTTAAAAGGCCATGTTTGAGTTTGAAATTTGAATCTTTGATTCAAATTTGTTCAAACCCTTCTGGTTTTAGTTGCATTAGCCCAACACACTCATATTGCCATGTTTCATGCATGCATCATGTTGTTGCACATTGTTTGGTGATGGTTGTGTATCGGTGTCCTTTGCGACAGGTTCTGCCCCCGAGGAGTACCGTGATTACCCTAACGAAGAACCGTATCAGTGCATCGAACCATCAGGCAAGCAACCAACCATTTGATCATATCGATACAATCCCATGTTCTCGCTCCTGCTCTCTTTTACTGCATTAAGACAACGCGTTTCAAACTGCTGTGTGCTACGGTAGTTGAACCCATTTCCTCTGCATGACCTGTCATTGCCACAGTAACTAGATGAAACCCACTAGCATGTGTAGGAGTTGATTGAGCCATATGTATGTGTTGTTCCTACCTTGCTATGCCTGCTATGCTTAGAGTCGTGTCAGGTCTGGTTCATCTGGGTGATGGGCTAGAGTGAAATGTTTATGTCGGTAATGAGAGTGGTGTGGTGAACACGATTTGGTAAAGGTATCGATGAGAGGCCATGTAGGAGTACATGGTGGGTTGTTTCATTGAGGCCGACCTTAAGCACTGAGATCTGTATGTGTGATTTAAGAATCAGCTACTACCATGCATTGGGCCCGAAACCAATGGACCCTCTCGGCTTCTTATTCACCCTAGTTCTCCGTCCAGGAGTTGCAAGTAGTTTCTGGTGTTTGTAGCCTACTGGAGGCCGTGGACAGCGCTGACCGTAGGGGTGGGCTGTGATGCGGTAGGTACGTGGCACGGTGTACCGAATACCCGTTAGGTATCTCGGGAACCCTGTTCACATCGTTCGGGGCCGTATGGGAAACCTCGGCCGGACTCCCTGCGGATGGAACCTGGATAGGCGATAAACCTGGACTGGAGGCTTAGGTGATTAGGTAGGTCGTGGCCGACACCCACGTTGGGCTTCCACTTGAAGGTTGCCGAGTACATGTCGTGTAAACGACGGTAAGTGGTGAGAGCGTGTATGAAGAAGTACACCCCTGCAGGGTTAACATGATCTATTCGAATAGCCGCGTCCGCGGTAAAGGACTACTTGGTTGCCTATACAGTTCATAGACAAGTAAATGGAAACTACTAAAAGCCTCAAGATAAGTGTGAGTGCCGAGGATGGCTCTTCCGTAGGAAGACGGAGGTGGATCCTCGGTAGTGTATTGAAGTGGTGAGTAGTGGACTCGTGTGCGCAAAACCATTTCAAGTTGGAGTATCGTAGGATAGTCTAGCCAAGAGTCAAAGCTGGCTTGCTGCAATAACTCCACCAACCCCTCTTGATACTATGCATGTATGTAGGATCTGATGTAAGTCTTGCTGAGTACCTTTGTACTCATGTTGCTATAATCTACATTTTTACAGGCAACGTTGCAACCCCTTCTGATGGGTTCTATGTAGACGTTGACATCAACGAGTAGGCTAAAGACCCAGGTGGTGACCCTGAGCTTGTGAAGGACCACGTAGTATAGCTAGGCTTTCCAAGCCTCTTTTATTTTACTAGTTGTCTGTACTCAGACAAGTTACTTCCGCTGCTGGCTTGTATGACTGTATGACTTGTATGTGGGGTCGTGAGACCCGTACCTTTGTGTATGTTATGTATGGCTCCCTGAGCCTTAAATAAAGTACTTGTGTCATAGAGTCATGTTGTGATGCTTCGTTGTATTTGCACATATCGAGCATATTGTGTGTATGATTGAAATGCTTGGTATGTGTGGGATCTGACTATCTAGTTGTTTATCTTTAGTAGCCTCTCTTACCGGGAAATGTCTCCTAGTGTTACCGCTGAGCCATGGTAGCTTCCTACTGCTCTGGAACACTTAGGCTGGCCGGCATGTGTCCTTCTTCGTTCCTGTGTCTGTCCCTTCGGGGAAATGTCACGCTTTGAGTACCGGAGTCCTGTTAGCCCGCTACAGCCCGGTTTACCGGAGTCCTGCTAGCCCAGTGCTACAGCCCGGACCCACTTGCTGATGACCGACACGTTCGAAGCTGGGTCATGGATGCCTGTCCCTGTAAGTCTGTGCCACTTTGGGTTTACGACTAGTCATGTCAGCCCAGGCTCTTTATCATATGGATGCTAGCGACACTATCATATACGTGAGCCAAAAGGCGCAAACGGTCCCGGGAAAAGGTAAGACGACACCCGTGGGGATACCGTGCGTGAGGCCGCAAAGTGATATGAGGTGTTACCAGCTAGATCGATGTGACATCGAGTCGGGGTCCTGACAATTTACTACAAATAATAAAATTCATAATTCAAAGATCATGGCAAACTTGTCCATACCAATTTGAAAGCAAGTTTCAGACTTAGAGAAAAATAGCATGGCATTTTAGCTAGATGTCAATTTGAAAGCAAGATTTGAACATGCTACATAATTTCTACATGGCAACAAATGGCATGACATGAATGTGCATGTAATACATGGCAAAACATGTTTACTGAACTAAGTCAAATGACCCCTAGCTAGATCAATGGCAATCATCATGATCAAGTTGACGAGTATTAACAGATTTTCAGACTTGGTGATATTTGCATAGAGTGGCAGAAAAGAGATTCATGATGCTACCTTTGAGGCAAGTAAAATATATGCTACAACAGTTTTTCATGGCAACAAAGAGCATGACAAGCATGTACTAATTACCCTCAACAAAACACCCTTACTAATCATGATCCAAAGGTAAACAGATTTGTTGCAAACCTCAAGGCAAAATGCAAAGTATTAATACTACAGTTTCAGACTTGGGGAAAAATGGCATGGCATGGCAGAAATGAATAGATAGCAAGTTTACAATCCTGTAGCACTAACTACAGGTCCTAACATGGCACGAACTAAAATCTACCAAAAAGATTACATCAGCATGCTCCTACTTCATGTTCAAAGATTGCTCAAAATGTGCTTGCATTAAAACATACAAAACAGACAAAATGAACTCTAATGCAAAAAATGTGTTCTTTGATTTGCAAAGGAGCTATATTCTCCCCCAATTATTTTGTACCCACAAAAATTACTCCATCTATTTGACAGTACCCACAACCCATTCCACCAAAAACATTTGGTTCCATAGTTCAAAATTTTCAAATTTCATTTAGTTCAAATTTGGACTAGATTCAAACTCCATGATCAAAACCCAATTTAAATTAATCAAAAACTTCTGAAAGTTTGCTGGACTCTCTTTTGTGCATCAACACCTCACCACAAAAATTCCTAAAATTTCTAGAGCCCTCTGGAATTTCATCATACACTTGATGTGCACTGTCAAAAAATTCAGAAAATTCATAACTTTGCCACAAATTGCCCAAAAGATGCTTGCCACAACATTACTTTGCCACTTCAATTTTCCATATTACTTCTACAGAAACTTGAGAGAAATTTGTTCTCTCCCTAACCCAAAAATTTGACAGAAACTTGAGGGGGGAAGAGTGCTCACCGAGGAGCACACGAAGGCTCATTGAGTGACTAGTAGCAGCACACGAGGACGGCCGGCGACGAGGTCTGGCCGGAGACGAGGACGTGTGGCTCTCGGGGGTGTGGCGATGTTCGGGGAGGTCCGGCCGTTTGATAAATGTCGGTGCCACATTTAAGCGCCTAATGAGCCTCATCCTCAGGTCTCAGTTGGGTCGTAATGCGGAAGTGTACATTGACGATGCCCTATGCTAATAAAAGGAGAAATGAGATAAGGAGCAGTAAGGAGGATAAATGAAAGAAAAGTAAATGAAACTATAAATGGGGAAAAAAGAAAACAAAACCCAAAAAACCTTGGAAAATCGACAAAGAAACACAAAAAAACAACCCATAACCTTCTAAAAACCAATACTTGTATCATGCATTGGACGACCCATTGCTGAAGGGTGAGGGTATTCTACTGCAAGGAATTATTCCCCGCGTTAAGAAGAAAATAAGGTTGCCTCTATCTTTGACTCATAGGTGCATGCATCCACATGATACTCCCTCCGGTCCTTTTTACGACTTTGTAGAAAAAAATATGAACACTCCCAATGCAAAATCAATATCATTAGGTGTGTCATGAATGTAGTTTTCATCTCGTATAACTTTCATATTTTAGATGTTGATAGTTCGTCATATAAAATTGGTCAATGTCGATGAAGTATGTCTTCAGAAAAATCTTATATGCGAAGTAAAATGAACCGGAGGGAGTACTACTGACAGAGTGACTTGACTGACTGACTGACTGCAAATACTTGTAGACTGCCCGTGTGTTGCCACGGGCTTTTGAAATATTTCTGTTGGGTTGTATAAACATAATGACTGTTTAATTTCACATGTAGAGATAAGATAGCATGGGAATGTCGGTGCCTTGCCACGTGCTACGAAAGTAATTTTCTGGAATTATGTAAACATAATGCATGTCAAATTTCACATGTAGAAACAAGATAGCACGGGCACAATTGGGTATTTACTGTAGTCCAATTCACTTGCAATGTAAATTGATAAAAAAATGATAAATTAATGATGTATACATATAGAGCGATGATCCAACTAAAATTCTATTACAAATTAATATCTAGTTGTTGCACTTAAATTTTTTTTGCACAATTCTTTTATGGAAAGATATATAGAACGATGTGTTCTCGTTCATGGACATATACAGAGGGGTTACAACTTCCATTCCTAGAGCTGGCGACACAATCATTCTATGGAAATATATTTGGATCGATGACGAACCCCTTTTCAACAACCTGCCAGACATGTTCTCTTTCACAAGGGAGGGGGGTATTTCTATAGTGCAATTCCAAGACAGGCCATAGGCTTCTGAAAACGTTTATCTCCCTCTATCAACCGAGGCGCTGCAGCCATTAACATGTCTGCAGAATCATATGAATGATCTCTACTTGGAATCAATGATGGTTGATGAATGGATTACTTGTTGGGGAGATGTTTAGTTTCGGCCCAAGAAATTCTACAACTTCTTCAGAGAACTGCAGCCACCCGCATACAACACAATGATCTGGACGACAAAGTGTATCATGAAACATAAAGTGTTCGCCTGGCTGATGTTAATGGACAAAATAAACACAAGGGGCATACTCCACCGGACACAAGTGTTCGCCTAAGAATGAGCTACTTTGCATCCTGTGTGAAATATCTTCAAGGCCTTATAAAAGTGAACATTTCTGTGGTTTCCAGTTTTTCCCCTCGCTCACTCGCTTAGTCGCCTCTTCATGCTCATTCCCCTCGCTCACCCACTCCACCAAATCCCTAGCCCGCGGCGGCGATGCACCTCCCCCTCACCTTCCTCGGCGAATCAGTCGTGTCGCCGCCTTTCTCCTCAGGCATCGCTGTCGGGCCTTCTCGTCTGCGTCGCTCTCCCTCTCACTCGCATCCTCTGTGCCACGATCGAGCCAAAGTTGTCTATTTTAGCGAGGTCAAGTAGGAGCATGAGGAGCGCGGGCACGACGGCCTTGTCCTGCTCAACAAAGGCGGTGACGGACGCTAGCGCTCCTCGCCGCCATCGACCTGCAAGGAGGAGCACCGTGTTGGACGCTGCTGGTAGTCCGCCACCGCTACGAGTTCCCCGTCACCTGCGCCCAGGTCGGCCCCGAAGTCGAGCTCCCCATGCTCGACTTGCAAGGTTTGCATCCTTAATTTTTTTTGTCAGGATTTTGGTACTCTTGGTTGGCTCAAACCAAACTGATTCTGTTGTAGTACTCATGTTGTAGTATTCTTTTTATCATGCTGGAGAACATTGCTTGATCGCGTGGGCTCAAACCAAACTGATTTTTAGAGTATACTCCATGTTACTTTCATTTCAGAGCACATTCTTGGATGATTTGATACAAATACACATATTGCTACCTTCCATGCATGTCAGCATCTGGTGCTACCGCTTGATTCCATGAAGATTGAAGAACCACCCCCTGCCATTAACAAATCATTTCATATAAACTACTGTACCTAGCAATGTAAAAATACAAAAAGGATAAAATCACTAACCTGTCATAGAAAAAATGGCACACTCCCGGCCGTCCTGCATGTTTTGGCTTCAATTTCCCTCGCCTTGCATGTCATTGTGACCTTAAGAAAAACAAACACATTGATAATTATAATTAAAGACTTCTCCTACAAAAAAATAGAACCATCAGAAACTCATTTTCATCGTCTTCAAGGCCCTCGTCGTCATCTGATAATATAGTTTGAGAGAAGTACATATTTCTCACTCGAACTTGTCTTTGGCTCCACTTTACAAACCTCAGCATTGTGTTCGTTCAAGTTTCATCCTTCAACTTTATAAACCATTCATAATTGTAAGGGGTCTGCTTCAGTATACCCACCTTAAGGAGTCAATGGTGGAGATTAAAACTTAACCCTAAGGCACATAGGACATGATGGTCAATTTAAGTACTAACCGCTTTATTAACCGGTGTATGTATGGCCTACATCGACATTGTACTTTTAACTTAAACGTAACATAGACTTAGGTACTTACTTATCGTCAAAAAATACAAGTTATGAAGGGTAGGAATTTAATATTATTAGGAAAACTGCCTGTGCGTTGCAACGGGAAAAAAAACACAAGTTCCTAGCCCAATAATAACCATAGCTCAAGATCTGAAATATAGCCTATACATTCGTCCATGATACTACCTCTCGCAATTGACATCAAATGTCATGGACTTGTTCCACTATTTTTCCATTGAGGTAGGATGGGTCCCTCACATGTCCCCGCATGACCACTTAGTGTCTAATCGCCGCCTAATGGGCGCCAATTTGTCGCATCACACATGCACACAACTCGAGGCCATGGGGTCTAGGGTCGAATTTTTTCTCCATGACTTTGATTTCTCCTCCCCTCGATTTGCCAACAAAACCGAAGCTCAAATCAGTCTTCCACCCTATTTGAGGCTTCTTGAGGCACCAACCAATTGGAAGGAAGCCCAACGGCTCATATTTTCATAGTCCGAAAGAGGTTGCATGGTTTGGACTTCAGACTCGAGATGGCTCATATTGAAAATCGCATTGAGCACTATTACAAAGAAAAAAAGCGAAAAGAAAACACAAAACCAAATGAAGCATGTAGTTAGTTTTGTGGACTTAAAAACTGATTTAAGTACAATACAACATGAATCACATACTTGTGCCCTGGTTAACATGTTTGCTACCACAAATGATTTACATTGTAACACTAAGATACAAACAACAATAGATGTCCCAGCCTTTTCTTAAAAATGATTTTCTTAAAAATGAAATTCTTTGCATCGAACAAAGGCATCATTAACTTCTAAGTAACACCAACTTTACACCCTTTTTTCTGTTCCAATTCTGATAATATGACCAAGTACAATTTGAGGTTGATGTTTACATGCAAGCAAGGGGGCAAAAAAAGGTTCTCCAAGCAAGAGACTAAGAATATCCATGGATGGATATTACCTGCAAAAATTCCCCACAATTATCTTCTTTGCTGAATGCATCTTCAGCAAACGGGATAATTGATGATAACCCCCTTGTTGGCAAATCCTTCATCATATGCCCCCTGCCGCTGTCTTTGAGAATATCCGTGGATGGATATTACCTGCAAAAATTCCCCACAATTATCTTCTTTGTTGAATGAGACTTGTCTGCTGATTCACACGTACATGAAACCTACGGTTGGTCCTCTAATTTGTTTGATGAAGTTAGAATTCTTTTTGAATGCATAAAATCTGTTGGGACTGCTTCTTATCAGCAAATTGTTAGCTGGAGTTGAAGCATACAAAAGTAAAAAAGAATGTAAGTACATATATGTTCAGTAAACGCAGGTGAGTACCTAACATATTTATGGGCATCCAAGGTTTTATGTTTGTTCATCAAGAAGATATGCATGGACAGATATCTTGATGAATGGAAGCAGTGGCAATAGCAGAAGGATTGCTGAAAAGAAACATTATTGATTCAATATTCAGTCAATGCTTTTTTATCACCAAACAGGGACAACCAAAGTGCTAGTCTGGTACTAACTTCCATCCACCCCACCGCATGAATAACTTCAACATTGCACGACAATGAACGGCGGGAGTGTGCAGTCAAGAAAAAAGCAGGCGGGGAACAATCACTAGTAGAAAAAGGGTCAAATGTGAAGCACATTAGTGCCGGTTTGTAAAAAAACCGGCACTAATGTGATCAATAGTGCCGGTTCGTGGCTACGATCAATAGTACCGGTTCGTGTTGAGCCTTTAGTACCGGTTCGTGCCACGAACCGGTACTAAAGGGGTAGTGGCAGGCTGGCGTCAGGCCGGGTCCCCACGAGCCCCTTTAGTACCGGTTTGTGCCACGAACCGGTACTAAAGGTTTGTAAAAAAACCGGCACTAATGTGATCAATAGTGCCGGTTCGTGGCTGCGATCAATAGTACCGGTTCGTGTTGAGCCTTTAGTACCGGTTCGTGCCACGAACCGGTACTAAAGGGGTAGTGGCAGGCTGGCGTCAGGCCGGGTCCCCACGAGCCCCTTTAGTACCGGTTTGTGCCACGAACCGGTAC
>LT934117.1:717491811-717515910 GCA_900231445.1 Triticum turgidum subsp. durum | reverse complement strand
CCATGTATCGCCATTTCAGTTTTGAAAAAATCAAAAGAAAATGATAAAAACTTCAAAAAAATAAAATCCTTCGAGAGGTAGTTATATTACCATATCTATTAGTGAGGAAAATTTGAAAACTTAAATTTGGACATGTTTTGCAAAAAGTGTAGGAAAAAAATGTAAAACGGCTATAACTTTTGCATACGATGTCGGAATAAAATGTATAATATATCAAAAAATTCAGCACGAAAATCCGCATCCGATGGAGACTGCCTACGGCCTGTTTGGAATTTTTTAGAATCCTCAAATTCGAAAAGGAAAAAAAGATATGGCCAAATTTCAGTTTTTTTTAAAAAATTTGGTTAAATTTGGTCAAACTACTTATTCAAGAAGTATTAATGTTACTACATAATTATTCAAGAATATTAGTGTTACTAAATAATTATTTCACTTTTTTGAATTTTGGTCAAACTATGGTCAAACTATGGTCAAACTTATTCAAGAAATATTAGCTTTACTAAATGATTACTGTTTTTTAGAATAATAGTTTCAAACTCAAACGTGAAATGTGTGACTTCATGCTCAAGCTAAACTCCTGAGGGTTAATAGGATTGACATCTTACTATTGTCAGGAAAACAACAAGTGCAGACTCGGAAACGAAGGAGAATAGAACCTGAAAGTTAAGCGTGCTCGGGCTGGAGTAGTGAGAGGGATGGATGACCGGTCGGGAAGTTAGATGATTTGGAATGAGTGATCCACACTTGAGCAGTTAAGAGAGGTGATTAGAGACTAAATAATCAAATAATTCAGAAAAATTAAAAATCGAAAAAAAAAATTTCCAAAATTTTCAAAAAAAAAATTCAAAAAAAAAACCTTTAGTACCGGTTGGTAACACCAACCGGTAATAAAGGTCCCCCATACTAGGGCGCGAGCTCACGCCACGTGGTGGCACTTTAGCGCCGGTTCGTGCTGAACCGGTACTAAAGGGGGGGGCTTTAGTGACCACAATTTAGTGCCGGTTATGTAACCGGCACTAAAGGGCCTTACGAACCGGTGCTATTGCCCTGTTCTGCACTAGTGAATTAAGAGTGTTAGCTACGCCATCGATCTGTGGAACAGTACAAAAATTTTGCAGTACCATACTTTGATCTAATGGTCGTCCTAAATGCTGCACGAAAATACGTATTTGCTAAGTAAGATGATTCAAGATGTAAGTTCACACGAGTTGAATGTAGAAGACTGATTTCAAAAAAGTGCGATAAAAATAGTAGGATGATGAGATGTCTTCGGTGCCTACAGTTTACATCATAGTTGTTTGCAAGCACGAAAATGATAAACAACAATGTATGGCTATGATTAATCAATAACTGTGAAGGAACGTGCAGGCCACCATCATCCATGAATGCATCAGTCCAAGTCAGAGGAAATTGAATGGTTGGCAATGTACCTGGTTCTGTCATTGATGAGGCCATGGAGCTAGACGCTGGTCAGCTTGTGCGCACCCTTGTCGTTGTGCCACAGGGCACAACGCCTCACCACATGTCCTCGGTCCTCCTATACTCAATCGGATGCATCGCACCTGCACCGACACACTCCCTTTCATACAACCGAAACACATCAAAGCTAGCAAAATCACTGACAAATCCACATAGCCAGTTAGCCACAACCCACAACACTACTACTCAAAGTGGATACCATTGTACAAACAATGGGGTGAGACGTATAATTCGCTGTAACTCATCTTCTTGTCGTTTGAGAGAGCCCGAAGAACACAGCAAGCTACAGGATATTAGTGAGAATCTTGGGTTCTTTTCAAGAGGCCACTACCAGATACCATTACAGACCTCTCCCTCTCACATGTGGCACATTCATCTGCTTCCTCTCGCGCTGTACCAGAACGCCCCTGGGTACCATTCCACGTTGCCACTGGTCCCCTCTATTTCCGGCCGCCGCCACCGCTAGCAGACATAGAGAGGAGAGTGCAGGGCATCCCTGTGAGAGAGATGAGAGGATACTGTGAGAGGTGAGATGCCAGGCCGGAGTCATCGCCAGAGACAGGTGAGATGCGATTCGAGAGGATTGGCCGATTTGGTACGGAAGGGTGAGATCTAAGAAGATGGAGAACCTGATGATGGAGGATCAGGACATCTGAGGGAGGCCTGACCTAGACGACGACGAAGATCTAAGAAGATGTAGTACCCGATCTCGGCCGCCTCCGCAAGTATCGCTCCTCCTCTGTCTTCTCGCTTGGCAGCTTCACGGCAGGCATCTTCCTCCTCTGTGCACTCGTCCCTGCTCTCTTACTCCTCTCGCCCCTCGGCATGTCAGGAGCACGAGATGAGGTGGTAGAGGGATCATATGGTCACATGGCTCTAGCAAATAGATCGGCGGCGGCGGAGGGATCTGCGATGGCGACTGGGGCGGGGGAAGGGGTCATTTGCGCGCAGGGCAGCGGCCGCGGTGGGACGTGGGCGCGGCGGCCGCGGCTGGAGCTGGGGCGGCGGCCGCGACGGGAGGTGGCGGGGGCGGCCGTGACGGAGGTGGCGTGGGCGGCGGCGCGTCTCGAGATGGGTGGGAGCAGGGGGCGGCACACTCATGGTCATTGGGTTAGCGTTTAAGGGAGGAAGATGGGGAGGGGATCGGCGGCGGCTGCGAGGGCGAGGGCGGCGGCTTCGAGGGCGAGGGCGGCGGTGAAGGGATCTGGTTTGGCTTCGCTCGAGGGCACCTGGAGGCTTCGCCCGCTCGCTCGCTCGTTCGCACGTTGCCAGTCCAAGACGGGTTTTTTTCGCTTAGAGGGTACCGAGTAAGTAGAGGTGGAAGGATGACGAAAATAAAACGGAGGTGGGAGGATGACGAAAATAAACCAACGAAAATAAACCGCGCGGACTATTCACCAACTGCTCCATTGGTTTATTTTCGCTGGTTTATTTTCGCGGTTTATAGTAGAATGCCCGTGCGTTGCCACGGGCTTTCTAATTTTTTTTGTGTTGATTGCATATATATATACCTGTATTGTTGTATATAACTCGGTGAATTTTTGGTCCCTTCCAACAACATCGCACCCTTATTGGCGGATTCTTTTTGAACATCGGCATACCACATCTCCATCTCTCTCATATTATGCAAAAGTAACATATAGAGAAGCGCGGGTTTTGTATTATCATATGCAAAAAAAATATAGAGAAGAACAATTATTTGTATGCATCTCTTCCAATTGTATAAGACTCGATGAGTTTTGAGTCCATCCATCATAAAGCTTTTTCAATCTATATTTTCAAAGCATCATGCAAAGCCATCAATTTTTATCTATATTCTATAAAAGTATATATATATATATATATATATATATATATATATATATATATATATATATATATATATATATATATATTGTCCCTCGGAAAAATTCATTGGCCAGCTGCTCGCTTCAAGTAGGTGACCGTTTTTTGTCGGAGTGAGTGGCATCGTGCTTTTCAGTGCAGTGAGTCACATCCCAATTTTAGTAAACGATAGACTCACCTGTAAATCACTTGTTGGTAATTATACTTCCGAAATGAATTGCTAGAGTATGTGATATTTTTCGCTACATAAAAAATATGTGACATTTCCCTTATAGCAAACAATCGCTTTTCCCTAAAAAGACAAACAGCCGCTCCTTTTCTTCTCATCTTAAAAAAAGCAATTCACTCTCTGACTCTCACTACATGGCATAACGCTCACACTCACACTCACATCTCATTACCCCGGTCTGCTCTCCTCGCCATGTCATCATTGCTGCCATCTCTCCCATCCAAGGAATGTCACTGCCGCCTCCCTACGACGCCACGTCATTAAGCCTGCACCTTTCTTTCACCGTGCTCTCTTCTTCCCTCCACGGCATCGCAAGCCGATTCCCGGTGCCAAGGAATGCACACTGTCGTAACTGAGGGCGACCACCGCAGTGTGCTTTTGTTGCCATGACGTACGAAATGATATATATCATGCGATTTTTCGCCTCTTTTTCTATACCTACTAATAAAGCAAGGTACGTTTCATCAACTTTTTCTTTCGTTCACCTCCGGAATTTATTTTTCTATCCGAGGTGGTACTAAATTTTTATGTGTTTGTGTGCTAGAATAAGAATTTTCGTACGTGGGCCACGTGCTATGGCCCATCGAAGCCAACCCACTATTTTTTCTCCCCACGCAGCTGGACCAATCCTATTTTCTGCACCGGACAAATAATAGTCGAATTTCGCACAGGACAACCCATATTGGGCTTGCCCATTTTTCTTTGTTTCTGTGTTTTACTTCTATTTTTATTCTTATTTTAATATCTATTTTTCCCTTCCAAATTCTTTTTCTGAATTTATATCTTAAATAAAAATTCTCAAAAAACGTTCATAAATAAAAATAGTTTTTGGAAAATGTTCAGAATTTCGAAACATTTTTGCTATTTTTATAAATATTCGGATTTTTGCACAGTAATACCAATAATGGGCTGGCCTTTTTTCTTTGTTTCTGTGTTTTACTTCTATTTTTATTCTCCTTTCCCTATCTCTTTTTCCCTTTCAAGTTTATTTTTCTTTTAAAATTTATTTCCTAAATTAAAAAATCAAAAAGTTCAGACTTAATAATTTTTTTTTGAAACTTTTCAGAATTCCAAATTTTCTTTTGCTATTTTCAAAAATATTCGGAACTTGCAAAATGATTCCTATTTGTTCAAAAAGTAATTATTGTTTTTCAAAATTGTTCGAGATGTCTAAAAAGAAAATGGCATTTCAAAAATGCTCTAAATTCGAAAGATATTATTATTTTAGTGAAATTTTCAGAATTAAAAATAATACTTTGTGTAAAAGATACACATTTTCTAAAAATCTTATGAATTTTAAACACATGTTCCCGTTTAAAAAAAATATTGTTAATGTTTTTATTAAAAAGTTGGTTTTTTCAGAAACTGTTCATGAATTTTAAAAAAATGTCCCCTTTACATGTTTGTTCGCGTTTTTTTCAAAAGTGTACATAATTTTCAAAAAACTGTTCCGTATTTAAAAAATTATTCGTGTTTCCTACATTATTCATAAACTTCATACCTTAAAATCTCTTCGATTGAAAGGATTGAAGGAAAAAGTAGATTGGATAACTTATGGGCCTTCTCTGACGTACTATGACATAACAAAACTCTTAAATGCTCTCGACCAATGAATGAAAAAATAGCGTATTAATTCCTTCACACGCGGCAGAACAAGAAACTAAATGTTCTTTTTTTCGTGTGCACATAGGTATTTGCTTGCACATATAATTCTTACATACTATTTTATCTCCTCTTGCAACGCACGGGCATATGTGCTAGTTTCTTTAAAAAACTATTGATGAGATGGGCACTATTGACGAGATATGTGCCCGTGAGTTGCCACGAGGCCAAACTTTATTGGGACAAATCCTGAAGAGAATCAATGGAAAATGTCAGTTTGCAGAATTGGAGTGCAGTGACGACCTGCTACGGCACGTCTTCAGCTCCAACCCCACTCATGATCAGCCTGCTACCATCTATGGAGTTGTACACTATCTCTTGAAACGTGGTGTGAATAAATCAGAAGTCGAGAACAAGTATTACCTAAGATTCTGGATCATAGGAGAAGAAAGTTGTAAAGTGATATAAAATGCTAATACAATCCTGTACGTAGTATAGCCTAATTTCTAACTATTCTATGTAGCATACTGCAATATGACGAGACACGGAATAATGATCCCATAGTCACACAATTGACACAATCAGAGGCTCAACCCCGAGCCCAAAGTAGAAAGGCATATGCAACCACTACACAGGTCTCTAAAAAAAATCATTCCCTGATGTCGCGCAAGCACCAATTGGTCATAGTCAGGTGCATCCTGTTGGATACACTCTTCCACAACCAAGCATAATAGTGATGTTGCAGCATCCACATATGTATGAAGAGCAACATTTTGAGTCAAGCTCGTGTAATCTACCATAGAACCATTTGATTAATATCGGTTTATTACAGTACCATATAGAGTGAAAAAGGAACCAAGTTTTCATACATATACAATAGAAGAGATGGTCTAGACCCTGTTTTCAGGCCAAAGCAAACAGGAAAATTTTGGTTATTTGCAGAGAAATTCGAACAGCTAAGCGTCCTCTGCAATCTACAGAAAAGTAGAATAGCATATAAATTAGCACAAGCTAAGAGTATAAGAAAGGGTATATTTGTAGACATGCTTTTTACTATATAAAATATTATACATAGACATGTTTTTTTGTGAGAAAAATACATATACATGCTGGACAGGTAAGTACCAGATCATGATAGAATAGCCAAAATAAGCAAGTATCCCGGAAGAAAGAAAAAAGGCATCCTATAGAGCTATTGAGCAAGCACGGGATTATACAGAGTAAAAAAGTAGCGTGAAGATTGGTTATGCCTATGTAAATTGATCAGCACATCCTGCTATATGTGTACTGCATTTACTCATGTAATCATGCAAAAATCATCTATTATAAGATGCCGGGTGTCCTCACTTCCAAGTATTACATGCTCAGGCCTACCTTCAGCTTTTGCTAAACTTTCTATTCTGCTGTTACGTAGAGGTTCAAGTGGAAGGAAAGTCAATGAGAGTTTGACATTACCTTCTCATTGTTGAAGAGCATGAGAGGTGCACACCAACATATCCATCAATCATATTGGCAAGTGAGTCAAGATCCGCACATGGTGCCAATACTTGCTACTGCGCTAACTATGAACCCTATTAGAACAAGCAGGAAACATATATATTTCAGGGAAACAGAAGGATTATACATTTGAGGATTTATATTGAATTTAGTACCATGCATAAGTGATAGTATGTGATAGCATGGGTGCTTAGAAGATCAGTTATTAGCTCTAACTGCTGGACACCATTTTTAACATAAAACAAAGCTCACCTTCTAGTACCTGAACAAAAATGCATCCGATGCTCTAGATTTCAATGGAAGGACTCTGAATCTATGTCACTCTAAAAGTCAGTGAAGAAGTATGTTAATTAGCTAGGTAGCAATATCCACTGAAAGCCTTTTTGCTCCATGATATGCAACAAAGTTTCAAATACGTACAGTTGAAAAATCATCTCTGATCCAACCAGCAGGCTATTTGATTTCTTATGACCTTGTAAGAAGATGTGATTAACCCATGTACCTTTGAATAGCACGTATCCTGTCTTGACATGCTGATCAAAGCTGAGGTTTCCCAAGCATCGGCACACCCATCTCCTTGACCATGTGCACCACAAATCCCATGGCACCTTGGCAATGACACAGGTAACCAGCGGGACACCCTCTGTCCTACCGAGCCTCTCGACGAGCTCTCTGACTGCCACGCCCAGATGTCCTCGTGCTCGTGGTAGCGCACGCTGTCTCTGATCCATAGACACATACACAAGTCAGTTTCTGGAGACAACATGAACAAATAAAAGAAGAGGATAACTCTGTCACTCCTTATGCTGGCCTCAGCTCAGTTCGCCGCTTCAGCACCTCTACAACCACATATTATAGGCACTCCCTACAATAAGCATGAATGCTCGCCCACATTTCTTTTGGTTACAAAATTCAAATTTAAGTAGCACTACAGATATAGTAGTAAATTGTAGATACAACGTGCACAAAAGGGATTAGTCAATGGGCTTGAAGAGGACAAACAAACCGAAATTAGTGGCCTTGAGCGGCGGGTCACCCAATTATTCAAGAAGTTCAGCAAAGGCGTCGAGCAACTCACGTGGCTGGCTTAAGTCTAATTTAGATACACATTCGCCAATGCATGGATGAATATGCCGAAGCCATCTTCAGACCACTTGCATTATCATCAGGAACGGTGGCTTGAACCAAGTAAATCTCAGGCATCGTTTTCAGAAGAGAAGAGATTGGCTGCAAGGACTTCGCTGCAATTGTTTACTTAAGCAAATATCTAAAGTTTAACGTAGTCCAACTTCGCTGCTGAATATTGTTTAGCAATAACAAAATTATTTGTTGCTTTTGTTCTTTCAATACACATGTACCCCGTGATGAGACTGAATGCTAAATAATTCAGAATGGCTGACATGCTAAAAATCTCAACTGCTCAGGAATTCGTATAAGCTGTCCGTTTAAAGAGCACATGGTGAACTTTTAGATGGAACCAAGAACAACGGCTGTGAACCAAGCAAGTTCCATACATCATATTCCGATGACTTGAAAATTGGGTGCAAGCAATGTCTACTAAAACAAATCAGATAGATCCAAGTGGTCAACTGCATATTTCACAGGTTTATTAATCTTCTCAACACATGTATACCTCACACTCACACCAGATAATTCTGAACGACTAAGCACGCTAAAATCTAAAGGCTGGCTTAATAATTCCTAAGAACTGTCCACGTCCACGGTTGAACTGTTAGATGGAACAAAAAAGGGCTTGCAATTCTCAGGTTTAATCTGGACCTACTAAACAATCTCCAATCTTCCAGAAGAATCTACTGGCTACTGAATCTTCTTAATCAGGAATAACAAATGACCATACGTATAAAGCAGAGGCAAGGAGAGGACAGTACTCACCCACTGGCATCGGTGATTTCCCTGGAGATCTTCATCTTATTTGTGCTCCCCTTGTACAGCTCCTCGAAAGAGCAGGGCAGCTTCCTCTTGATGGGCGCGACCTTGACCGCCCCGCCCCCGCTGCCACCGAACATCCCGGGGTACCCCTAGCTGCCGCCGCAAAGCATCTGGGTGAAGGCATATTCGCTGAAAAAATGGACGGCGAGAACCTGATGCCGCCGGACCGCATGCCCTGCCCACACTCCCAATGCCTCCCATGCCGCCGCTCATCCCGCCGACGGGATGGACGAGCCGAAGAACTCGGCGAAGATGTCCTCGGCATTCCGCGGGTTGAACCAGAACGCAGCGGGTCCGTCGGTGCCCGTGGAGAAGCTGCGCCTCCGGGCCCACCGGCGCCGCCCATGCCCGACGGCGGCACTTGCCCCTGGAGACCCTCCTCCCTGTAGCGGTCGTACACCGTGTGCTTCTGCGGGTCGCATGGACTCTAGGGTTTGTGAGTAAATAGAGAGGGGTGGCAGCCACCTCGAGCCCCTTCCGTCATGGCCGCGCGAGCACAGATCTTGGAGCCACCTCCTTGACGATGAAGCACGCATCACAGACGTGGAGCTCCGCCGCCTAGCCTTGTCGATCTGCAAGCAGATCCGACAATGGGGAGAAGGGTGGGGGTGGTGGAGGTTGCTGAACGGGAGATAGGGGAAGGCGGGGGCGGTGGCGGCGGAGCGGGAGATTGAGGGGGCGCCGCATCATGGGAAAGAGGGAAAGAGAGCGGTCGCACGGGAGGGGTTAGATCGAGCGGAGAGGCGGCGTATGGTTTTTTTTCGTTCAGCAAGAGCGCCGGGGAGGATGACGAAAAAAACCCAACGAAAATAAACCACGTGGACTATTCACCAACTGTTCCATTAGGAATAGAGACTTTATATTACTACCTCCCTCCAGGTTTATTGCACCCCTTCATATTTTGGGCCAAACTTAGACCATTTATAGACTACAAAAATATATAGTATATGCTACAAAAATTTAAATCGTTGGGTTTATATTTGAAAGAGCTTCCCGACAATATATTTTTGTGTGACATATAGTTTATATTTTGTTAGTTAATCCTTTAGGTCAAACTTTCGCCCAAAAAAAGAGGGGGCCTAATAAACCGGAACGCAGCAAGTACAACAGAAAATCCTCTATTTCACATATAAACACTATTTGTTTCTAGACATCGCATAACCGACTGTGTATTAATATGTGACTCGTTCAGACTTTCTAGAATTATCTCTTTACTAGCACGTAAACCATATACTATTATACTCTAGAAATCTCTACCAACTTATTTCCGAGATTCATACTAAAATACTCTACTAAGGTTTTATATATTTAACAAGATAATGGATAAAGACAAATATAGACACACAATAATACATCAAGACACATGGAATTATTTGTTCGTCAATGTGATACTATTTATGGGCTTATATTTGGTGTAAAGTTTATAGAAGTAGTTTTAGTTTTTTAAATTAAATATCCTAAGTCAAATGTGAAAGTCAAAACATTTTTGCGGCAATTTTTTTAGTTTCGCACATGGAAATTCTTTTGTGTATTTGAATATAAATGTCTTCATTGCATTGATAGTTTGCATGTTATATTGAACAAATAGTATATAAAATAATGCATAAAAACTCATGTATAAATAATAATTTTTAAATACAAAATAGACAAAGGTATAGTTGCAACATTAGTTGTCATTAAGTAAAAAACATCAATATAAGTACGTAAGACCGAATATGCTCTATAGCACCAATTGGGTCCTTAGTGTCTCATTGCAAATATATGCCATATAGACCTTTTTCTTTATATGACGTGTGTGTAAATCTTTTTCTGTATAAGACGTGTGATTCAAAAAAGGCTGGTCATGTATTACGTTATCAGATAAACTGGTCAGTGTTTGTCCATTGATGACAGGCATAATCTTGAAGATACAGCCTCCACCGCGCATGGTTTTTTTGCCTTCCATATATTTTATTATATTTTTTGTTACCTAGTTAGCGTCATCCAGCATATGACTGTCATTTTAAACTTCCAAAATTGATAACAATATTACTTAATCTAAATTTTATAACTGATATGTTACTTATTCACAATTTGTACACTTTAAATTCTTTATTTACATACACATAGACAGTTCCACTAGCAAGACATATAGCGGCCGTGGAATAAGATTAATTGGCTTTTTAAATACATGTTGAATATTTTTTAATGGTATAAAACATTTTTAAAAAATTCTGCACACATTTTTGTACATTGCATAAACCGTTTTTTCAAATGACACATACATTTTTTAGAGAAGTCTAGACATTTTTTTAAATGGAATGGATATTGTTTTGAATGGTACGAAACATTATTTAGAATCATGTAAACATTTGTTTACACTGTATATATTTTTTTTCAAATGTTTTGATTTTTTTTAAACTCATGGACATTTTCTAAGTGCCACAAACATTTTTTTTTAGAAATTGGGCGAAGAAAAAAATGGGCCATTTGCATTTCTGTCCCTAACTCGAACCACCTACTCAAATTTACCCCTAATTTCGAAGCTTGCTCAAATTTGCCCCTCTGCCATTATGTGCCATTACAGAAATGTCCTTTCGTGTCGTTTCCGTCCGGTGATGTCTACTACGCAACCTTCTTCTTGTAGACGTTTTTGGGCCTCAAAGTGCAGAGGTTTGTAGGATAGTAGCAAATTTCTCTCAAGTGGATGACCTAAGGTTTATCAATCCGTGGGAGGCGTAGGATGAAGATAGTCTCTCTCAAGCAACCCTGCAATCAAATAACAAAGAGTCTCTTGTGTCCCCAACACACCCAATACAATGGTAAATTGTATAGGTGCACTAGTTCGGCGAAGAGATGGTGATACAAGTGCAATATGGATAGTAGATAAAGGTATTTGTAATCTGAAATTATAAACATAGCAAGGTAACAAGTGGTAAAAGTGAGCGTAAATGGTATTGCAATGGTAGGAAACAAGGCCTAAGGTTCATACTTTCACTAGTGCAAGTTCTCTCAACAATAATAACATAATTGGATCATATAACTATCCCTCAACATGCAACAAAGAGTCACTTCAAAGTCACTAATAGCAGAGAACAAATGAAGAGATTATGATAGGGTACGAAACCACCTCAAAGTTATCCTTTCTGATCTATCTATTCAAGAGTCCGTAGTAAAATAACATGAAGCTATTCTTTCCGTTCGATCTATCATTGAGTTCGTACTAGAATAACACCTTAAGACACAAATCAACCAAAACCCTAATGTCACATAGATACTCCATTGTCACCTCAAGTATCCGTGGGCATGATTATACGATATGCATCACACAATCTCAGATTCATCTATTCAACCAACACAAAGTACTTCAAAGAGTGCCCCAAAGTTTCTACGGAGAGTCAAGACAAAAACGTGTGCCAACCCCTATGCATAGGTTCATGGGTGGAACCTGCAAGTTGATCACCAAAACATACATCAAGTGGATCACAATATCCCATTGTCACCACAGATAAGCACGGCAAGACATACATCAAGTGTTCTCAAATCCTTAAAGACCCAATCTGACAAGATAACTCAATCCATTACAAGAGAGTAGAGGGGGAGAAACATCATAAGATCCAACTATAATAGCAAAGCTTGCGATACATCAAGATTGTGCCATAGAGAGAACACGAGAGAGAGAGAGAGAGAGAGAGAGAGAGAGATCAAACACATAGCTACTGGTACATACCCTCAGCCCCGAGGGTGAACGACTCCCTCCTCGTCATGGAGAGCACCGGTATGATGAAGATGGCCACCGGTGAGGGATCCCCCCCCTCCGGCAGGTTGTCGGAACGGGCTCCCGAGAGGGTTTTGGTGGCCACAGAGGCTTGCGGCGGCGGAACTCCCGATCTATCTTCGTCTTCGATGTTTTTAGGGTATATGGGAATATATAGACGAAAGAAGTCGGTCGGGGGAGCCACGAGGGGCCCACGAGAGTGGAGGGCGTGCCCGGGGGGTGGGTGCGCCCCCCTATCTTGTGGCCTCCTCGAAGCTTATCTGGCTTGTACTCCAAGTTCTCTGGATTGCTTCTATTCCTAAAATAAGTTTCCCGAAGGTTTCATTCCATTTGGACTCCGTTTGATATGCCTTTTCTTCAAAACACTGAAATAGGCAAGAAAACAGCAATATGGGCTGGGCCTTCGGTTAATAGGTTAGTCCCAAAAATAATATAAAAGTGTATAATAAAGCCCATAAACATCCAAAACAGATAATAAAATAGCATGAATGCTTCATAAATTATAGATACGTTGGAGACGTATCAGCATCCCCAAGCTTAATTCCTACTCGTCCTCGAGTAGGTAAATGATAAAAGAAAGAATTTATGAAGTGTGAATGCTAGCAGGTGCTCAAGTTTGATCAATGATAATTTCAATCACCTTTTCTAGCATGATTATATGTCATAACAGTAGTTCATCTCATAAAACTTCTCACGATCAAGTAACAAGCTATTCACATGTTAAAGCATAGACCATAAACTATCTTGAAAACTAACAAACTTTATTCTCAGTCATCAAACAATTGCAATTCATCTTATTTTTAGGAATGGTCTATGTCAGAGCTTTGATTTAGCAAACTCCACATACTCAACTATCATATAGTCTTCTACAATTGCTAACACTCACGCAATACTTATGGTTATGAAGTTTTAATCAGACATTGAGAAAGTAGGGGCTTATAGTGTTGCCTCCCAATGTATTCACCTTTGGGTGATGTCAACAATAATAGTTCATGCTAACTTACATCCAATTGGATATATATATCAGGATCTTTCCAACACGATGTGCTTGCGAAAGGATAAAATGAAAAAGGGAAAGGTGAAGATCACCTTGACTCTTGCATAAACTAAAAGACATGAAGTAAAAGATAGGCCCTTCACAGAGGGAAGCAGAGGTTGTCATGCGCTTTTATGGTTGGATGCACAAAATCTTAATGCAAAAGAACGTCACTTTATATTGCACTTGTATATGGACCTTTATTATGCAGTCCGTCGCTTTTTTTGCTTCCATAACAAGATCATATAAAGCTTATTTTCTTCACACTAATAGATCATACATATTTAGAGAGCAATTTTTATTGCATGCACCGATGACAACTTACTTGAAGGATCTTACTCAATCCATAGGTAGGTTTGGTGGACTCTCATGGCAAAACTAGTTTAAGGGATATTTGGAAGCACAAGTAGTATCTCTACTTGGTGCAAGGAATTTTGGCTAGCATGAGGGGGAAAGGCAAGCTCAACATGTTTGAATGATCCATGACAATATATTTTAACTGAGATGTGAGAAAACATAACCCATTACGTTGTCTTCCTTGTCCAACATCAACTCTTTTAGCATGTCATACTTAATGAGTGCTCACAATTATAAAAGATGTCCAAGATAGTATATTTATATGTGAAATCTCTCTTCCTTCAATATTATTTCATGAATTGTTCAAATGACCGATACAATGCTTGCTAACCTTCAATAAATTTACAACCTCTACTTCTTAGATGTGAAGTCGTTACTCCCCATGGGATAAGCAAATGAGACATATATAATTTCATATTTATGACATTCAACTCATTCAACCATTTACTCATAGTATATAAGTGAAGCACACGAGTAAATGACGAACTACTCCAAAAAGAAATAAGTGAAGATCAATGAGTAGTTAAATAATTACGTAGCTATATGAAGACTCTCTCTCATTTAAGAATTTCAGATCTTGGTAGTGTATTCAAACAGCAAGCAAAACAAAATAAAATGACATTGCAAGGATAGCACAACTCATGTGAAGAAGCAAAAACTTAGGTTCAACCGATACTAACCGATAGTTGTTGAAGAAGAAAGGTTGGATGCCTAACGGGGCATCCGCAAGCTTAGATGCTTGAGACTTCTTGAAATATTATCTTGGGGTGCCTTGGGCGTCCCCAAGCTTGAGATTTTGTGTCTCCTTAATTCCTTTTATACCTCGGTTTCCTAAATCTCGAAAGCTTAATCCACACCAAACTCAAAAAGAACTCGTGAGATAAGTTAGTATAAACCAGTGCAAAAGCCTTATCATTTTGTACTGTAACAAATCACTAAAATAATTATTCAACATTGCATACTAAATGCCTCTGCATATTTAATACTCCTATCCTCAAATAGAATCATTAAACAAGCAAACATATGCAAACATAACAGCAATCTGTCAAAACAGTACAGTCTGTAAAGAATGCAAGATTCATCATACTTCCCTAACTCCAAAAATTATGAGAAAAATACTACGCTTTAGAATATTTATCATAGCTCAACATGCAAAAAGTTTCAACATTATACAATTCTCTGACGTTTCTAGGGAAATTTTGCAATAGTGGTAAACTTTCTGTTTTCAAACAACAACATGTATACTAGCAAAATATGCATGGTAAAGGCTATCCTTGACATTTTTATTGAAAATAAAGATGAAAAACATTAATCTAAATAACATAAATAAAATACTAACAAAATAAAATGACGCTCCAAGCAAAACACATATCATGTGGTGAATAAAAATATAGCTACAAGTAAAGTTACCGATGAACGAAGACGAAAGAGGGGATGCCATCCGGGGCATCCCCAAGCTTAGGCTCTTGGTTGTCCTTGAATATTACCTTGGGGTGCTTTGGGAATCCCCAAGCTTAGTCTCTTGCCACTCATTATTCCATAGTCCATCGAATCTTTACCCAAAACTTGAAAACTTCACAACACGAAACTCAAAACAAAACTCATAAGCTCTGTTAGTATAAGAAAATAAATCACCACTTAGGTACTGTTATGAACTCATTATAAATTCATATTGGTGTAATACCTACTGTATTCCAACTTCTCTATGGTTCATACCCTCCGATACTACTCATAGATTCATCAAAATAAGCAAACAACACATAGAAAACATAATCTGTCAAAAAACAGAACAGTCTGTAGTAATCTGTATCAAAAGTATACTTCTGGAACTCAAACAATTCTGAAATAAATTGGTGGATGTTAGGAATTTGTCTATTAATCATCTTCAGAAAGAATCAACATAAAATCACTCTCCATTAAAAAATGGCAGCTATTCTCGTGAGCGCTAAAGTTTCTTTTTTTACAGCAAGATCATAAAGACTTCACCCAAGTTTTCCCAAAGGTTCTACTTGGCACAAACACTAATTAAAACATGAAACCACATATAACCAGAGGCTAGATGAATTATTTATTACTAAATAGGAACAAAAGCAAAGGACAAAAATAAAATTGGGTTGCCTCCCAACAAGCGCTATCATTTAACGCCCCTAGCTAGGCATGATGATTTCAATGATGCTCACACAAAAGATAAGAATTGAAAAATAAAGAGAGCATCATGAAGAATATGACTAGCACATTTAAGTCTAACCCACTTCCTATGCATAGGGATTTTGTGAGCAAACAATTTATGGGAACGATAATCAACTAGCATAGGACGGCAAAACAAGCATAACTTAAAGATTTTAAGCACATAGAGAGGAAACTTGACATTATTGCAATTCCTACAAGCATATGTTCCTCCCTCATAATAATTTTCAGTGGCATCATGAATTAATTCAACGATATAACCAGCACCTAAAGCATTATTTTCATGATCTACTTGCATAGAAAATTTACTACCCTCCGCATAAGCAAAATTCTTCTTATTCAGAATAGTGGGAGTATCATAAGAGACTTGAATACTATAAATTGTTTCCACATTAAAAGAGTAATGTTCAGAAAAGGGTAATCATAATCATGACAAGTTTTATAAATATAATCATCACTACTCTTTATAGCATAAGTTTTATCACAATAATCATCATAAGTAGAAACTTTGTTCTCATCATAATCGATTGAAACCTCTTCCAAGATAGTGGAATCATCACTAAATAAAGTTGACACTCTTCCAAATCCACTTTCATAAATAATATAAGATTCAACACCCTCCAAAATAGTGGGATCACTACTTCCTAAAGTTGACACTCTTCCAAACCCACTTTCATCAATATAATCATCATAGGTAAGAGGCATGCTATCATCATAACAACTTTGCATATCAAAAGATGGGATGCTAAAAATATCATCTTCATTAAACATAGCGTCCCCAAGCTTGGGACAAACATTAATTTCAGCAAATACATTCTCAAATATGTCATCCTCATCAAACATACCATTCCCAAGCTTGGGCCTTTTCATATCATAAGCATAATCACTCCCATCATTAATAGTATGGATATCACCAATAGTATAGCAATTATCATCATCACAATGAGTAGTAGGAGCAACATCATTTGGAAGGGATACCTTTTTACCTTTGCTTCTCCGTTTTTTCTTTTTCTTCTTCACATTATGTGTGGGTTCAACCTTCTCGTTTGAGCTCCTTATTGATGAGATTGGTTGAATAGAAAGCTCCTCCTCGTCAACTGATTCATCATAAGAAATAATAGGAGGATATTGGGAAGTCTCTTCACTTTCATTAGTATTCTCTTCATCTTCTATTTGCTTTATTTTCTTTATGTAATTGGCAATATAAGGATTTTCAATGCAATTCACCGCACAATACATATAAATTTCCTCTAGATCAAACTCAAGAAGTTTATAACGGGCAAATTCGGGAAGAAACTTAGTTATATGTTTCATTTCTTCGTAACCCGTAAGCAAACTAAGTTCATTATAATGTGCAAGGGAAATCAAATCATCACAATTTTTGGACACGATTCGATCATGAAACAATTTGCATCGGAGATGTAAATGACCACTTTCATTGCAAAGTTCACAAGTACGACAAAGGAAATATACATTTTCAGCACTCTCATTTAACCTTGCTTGCAACAATTTAGTTTCTAAATGCTTATGCCTCTTGCAGTATCTATCTTCTCTATTTGGTGTGTCCATGCAAACCCAATGCTCACCACAAAAATCAACATGCTTATAGGAGACATTTTCATCATAACTAGTGCAATCATCATTAGTACTATGGATATTCAAAGAATTCATACTAACAACATTGCAATCATGCTCATCATTCAAAGATTTAGTATCAAATATTCTATAGACTTCTTCTTCTAGCGCTTGAGCACAATTTTCCTTTTCATCATACTTACGAAAGATATTAAAAAGATAAAGCATATGAGACAAACTCAATTCCATTTTTTATAATTTTCTTTTATATACTAAACAGTGATAAAACAAGAAACAAAAAGATTCGATTGCAAGATCCAAAGATATACCTTCAAGCACTCACCTCCCTGACAGCGGCGCCAGAAAAGAGCTTCATGTCTACTACGCAACCTTCTTCTTGTAGACGTTGTTGGGCCTCCAAGTGCAGAGGTTTGTAGGACAGTAGCAAATTTCCCTCAAGTGGATGACCTAAGGTTAATCAATCCGTGGGAGGCGTAGGATGAAGATGGTCTCTCTCAAACAACCCTGCAACCAAATAACAAAGAGTCTCTTGTGTCCCCAACACACCCAATACAATGGCAAATTGTATAGGTGCACTAGTTCGGCAAATAGATACTGATACAAGTGCAATATGGATGGTAGATAAAGGTATTTGTAATCTGAAATTATAAAAACAGCAAGGTAGCAAGCGATAAAAGTGAGCGTAATAGGTATTGCAATGGTAGGAAACAAGGCCTAAGGTTCATACTTTCACTAGTGCAAGTTCTCTCAACAATAATAACATAATTGGATCACATAACTATCCCTCAACATGCAACAAAGAGTCACTCCAAAGCTACTAATAGCGGAGAACAAACGAAGAGATTATGGTAGGGTACGAAACCACCTCAAAGTTATCCTTTCTGTTCTATCCATTCAAGAGTCCGTAGTAAAATAACATGAAGCTATTCTTTCCATTCAATCTATCATAGAGTTCATACTAGAATAACACCTTAAGACACAAATCAACCAAAACCCTAATGTCACCTAGATACTCCATTGTCACCTCAAGTATCCATGGGCATGATTATACGATATGCATCACACAATCTCAGATTCATCTATTCAACCAACACAAAGTACTTCAAAGAGTGCCCCCAAAGTTTCTACCATAGAGTCAAGACGAAAACGTGTGCTAACCCCTATGCATAGGTTCATGGGTGGAACCCGCAAGTTGATCACCAAAACATACATAAAGTGGATCACGTGATATCCCATTGTCACCACAGATAAGCACGTCAAGACATACATCAAGTATTCTCAAATCCTTAAAGACTCAATCCGACAAGATAACTTCAAAGGGAAAACTCAATCCATTACAAGAGAGTAGAGGGGGAGAAACATCATAAGATCCAACTATAATAGCATAGCTCGCGATACATCAAGGTCGTGCCATAGAGAGAACACGAGAGAGAGAGAGAGATCAAACACATAGCTACTGGTACATACCCTCAGGCCCAAGGGTGAACTACTCCCTCCTCGTCATGGAGAGCGCCGGGATGATGAAGATGGCCACCGATGAGGGATCGCCCCTCCGGCAGGGTGCCGGAACAGGCTCCCGAGAGGTTTTTGGTGGCTTCAGAGGCTTGCGGCGGCGGAACTTCCGATCTATCTTCGTCTTTGATGTTTTTAGGGTATATGGGAATATATAGGCAAAAGAAGTCGGTCGGGGGAGCCACGAGGGGCCCACGAGAGTGGAGGGCGCGCCCAGGGGGGTGGGCGTGCCCCCCTATCTCGTGGCCTCCTCGAAGCTTCCCTGGCTTGTACTCCAAGCTCTCTGGATTGCTTCTGTTCCAAAAATAATTTTCCCGAAGGTTTCATTCCGTTTGGACTCCGTTTGATATTCCTTTTCTTTGAAACACTGAAATAGGAAAGAAAATAGCAATATGGGTTGGGCCTCCGGTTAATAGGTTAGTCCCGAAAATAATATAGAAGTGTATAATAAAGCCCATAAACATCCAAAATAGATAATAAAATAGCATGAATGCTTCATAAATTATAGAAACGTTGGAGACGTATCATCCGATCAAAGGGCTTTGACCGTTTTCTGAACGTTAGTCGGACAATTTGCCCCTGAATCCATGTAACACTTACATGCAGGAGCCGCTCTAAAAAAATAAAAGGAAAACTAGGCCAACTCAGCCCTCCCGTGGGTCAGTCACTTACCGGTGGAACCTACCCAGGAAAAAACAAAAAAAACTCTCTCTCATCCATCTCCTCCCGATGGAAACCACTATGAGGGTAAACACCCCCGGTCCACGCGTTCCCGGCCGTGAGCGCCTGCGCTCGCCGATGGCTCGCCGTAGGGGAGGAGGATGACCGTGGGAGGACGACGCCTCCTGCGCGAGACACACCAAGCTCACTAGGAGCGGCAGGGTGTAGATGGGCGCGTGCATGGCCGAGCCAACCAAGGTTGGTCATGGTGGCCGGATTCTGTCAGGGTGCTCCAGGCATGGAATCGGGCGGGGGAAGATCGGAGTAGGGGCACCTGCTTTCCTTGACGACGGAACAGGGGTCGGGTAGGTCAAGAATGGCTTAGAGCGGCCGAATTTAGGACAGGAAGAGCGATGGCCATGGCAGAGTTCGACGTCCCGGGCGTCTTCTATAGGCAGCCCCAGGCCAGATCCACTGCGCAGGATGAAGGAGAGGCGCCCGCCAAAGCTCATGGACATGCTCGTGTTGCTCGATTTGGACTCCGGCCGCAGAAGATCTCACGCGCTCTCAGGATTTAGTTCCGATGATAGCTCCGACGATAGCTGCAGGCGGTGGCTCCACCCCCTCAGCCGGACCACCCCGAGCCTGCCACTTTGGTCCTCTGGCGCAGGCACGCTGGCCCTCACCGGCGCCGGCCACCGGCCGAGCCGCCAAGCGTCGCCATGTCAGGGAGAGAGAGACTCCGAGAGAGGGAGAGAGTTTTTTTATATTGGTGGGGTCCATGTGTAAGTCAGAGAGGGGATGAGAGAAAGAGAGTTCTTTTTCCCGGGGTAGGCCCCACCTGTAAGTGGCATGTGCATTGAGGGGCAAAAATGTCCATTAAACGCCAGGAAAACGGCCAAAACCCTTTGACCAAACGGAAACGGCAGGAAGGGCATTTCTGTAATGGCACATAACGGCAGAGGGGCAAATTTGAGCCTGCTTCGAAACTAGGGGCAAATCTGAGTAGTGGGTTCGAGTTAGGGACACAAATGTAAAAGACCCTTAAAAATTAGACTATGCTAAAAAATCAAATTCATGGTGAAAGTTGTTCAAAACTTGGAGTAAATTAAGTTTCGAAATATATGTACTTGGAATATTTCAAAAATATAAACAAGAAAAAAATAATGAACGAATGAGAAGCAAAGAAGAGAAAACGAATGACGAACAGAACTACTGGGTCCCGTCATTACCAGAATTTGGAGTAAATTAAGTTTCAAAATATATGTACTTGGAATATTTTAAAAATATAAACAAGAAATAAAAAAAATATAATGAAATAATGAGAAGCAAAGAAGAGAAACCGAATGACGAACAGAACTACTGGGTCATCCCAATAGCAGCGATGCGAGTCACCCTTAGTTCTGGCCTCTTTTGCCTCCTCTTCTGCCTCGTTGCGGGGGAGATAGCGGGGGAGACAAAGCGATGCTCGCATAATAGGAGCACTTGGCTTGGCCCAAAATTGAATGAGATCCTGTTTAATTAGTGGGCTAGGCCATAGCGAGGCCGAAAGCTCACTCCACTAGCCGGCATAAACCCCTCGAAATCACTGATCAAGGAGCTGCTTTCCAATCCAGCCTCTCACCGTAGCCTCTTGCTATTCAGGGTGTTTTTTTTACTTCTAGCGTTTCCTTTGGGTCTACCTTGTCCTGTGGCGATCGCCGTTAGAGTAAACATACTTCGTGCAGCGGTGGGCAGTCCTCTTAATATCGTCAAGTTGTTTGCACTTGCATGGTGAACTTAGGGAACCAGGGGGTGAGGTAGTAGAGGGGCTGTACCCTAATACCGAAAAAGGGTTTCCCCCGCTTTATAAATAAAGCACCAACACTTACATCCAAGTAACCGATACAAACGCACGCCACACAACCCAAGGCAAGAAACAAGAATGCCGGGCACCGACACACAACTTCAACGACTACCACAAGATGAGAGATCGTCCGGGAAGAAGTGCAACGGACCACGCCGGACCGAGGGTTCCAAGACGATGCCTCCAAGAAGGGCACGACCATGGACCGTCGCTATCGTCCGATCCAAAGATCAGGTTTTCACCCGGAACACGACGGGAGGAGTGAGAGCACCACGACGGAGCCTACAGGGAGGAACACGACATCCGCGGACGCCACCACCGTCGACCCGTGTACGGACAGGTAAGTGATGAACCCCGGTGCTCCCCCCTACCGCTGCATCCCCGGTCGGCCAACCACCTGCAACCATGCCACCCAAGCGGCCGTGGTTGCACGCCCGCATCCGAGTCGCGCAGTCTGCCTACGACCGACGCGACTCCCACCGCCAGGGCCGCCGCACCGCCACCGGACCACCTCGAGAAGCCCCAAAGGTCACTTCTTGGACAAGATCCATGAGCCCAACCACCTCAGAACCGCCGGCGACCACATCCTCAAGGGGAACCGAGCCCAGATGGCCGGGGGAAGGGGGAGGAGGAGGAGCCCCCGAGGCCGAATGCCCAGATCCGTAAGAGAGCGCCGGCCACCGCCCGCTGTCGAGGAGGAGGGTGCACGGAACCGCCGAGCTGCATCCATGAGAGGCCACCGGGGAGGCCTTCCCGCACCGAGCGCCGCCGTCCAGCCGCAGGGGCCCGGCTGGACAAGGGCCGCCCACCTCCACCGCTGCCGCACCGCCCCGCCACCTGAGATCCACGGCGACCTGGTCGCCCGCGACCGGCAGCGCCAGACGAGGCACCGAGGCGCTGCTGCGAAGCAGCCGCCGCTGCCGCCACCCGCCGGCCTGCACCACCACCATGCCGCCTGTCACCCGACGCCACGCCGCCGTCGCTGGCCTACTCCAGAGCGCCGCCGCACCGCTACGGCCGGCACGAGCGCAGCATCCCCACCGGCGAGATCCGGCCCGCGCCGCACCCCCCCGCGCAAGGAGACGAGATGGCCCCGCCGCCGCCGGCGACGACCGGGCTTCGCCCGCTCGTGCCCCTTGGCGGCGGCAAGGGAGGAGAGAGAGAAGGGGAGGGTGGCGGCGGCGGCGCTAGGGTTGCCCCCCGGACGCCCGCGGGAGCGTCGCGGGAGGGAGGGAGAAAAGATTCTACTGCTGCAACCTGTTAGTAGAGAAAGCCCCGCTGTACCCTAATACCAGTATACCCTCTATCCTCATCATCCATTCTTGCATAAAGTTCCTGCAAGAAAACTTCTTTTTCTCTCCAAATAAAAGAACATTTGAACTCGAAACTTTGCGGATCACATCACACAACTACTATCATGTGTAGAAAAGTTTTCGGATTTTTTTGGCGCAGCATAAATTTTTATAATGATACAATTCATTCTAAATCTAAAATTTGACAAATTTATGTTTCATAAAAAAAGGAAACAGTGTATACAACGAGTGTTTTTTTGAATTGTTCGAATTGCTTACCACATGTGTGACACTTGTCTATAGTTGAGATATGAAAAGTTCAACGTCAAATCTTCTCTTGTTGACCTGAGGGAGGGATCACACGAAAGACTACCTCCCCCCTAGCCCCCGCGTCGCCTGCTCGGGCAGCTCGGGCGGCGACTAGGGTTTCCTCACGCCGCCACCCCCATCCCTCCCCTTCTCTCCCTCGCCACCACCCGAGGAGGTCGCCGGGCAAGCCCGCGTGGCCGCCGGTGACGGTGGCGGCGGGGATCTCTCGCCGCTCCGTTTCTCTCGCGGAGGGCTGCGGCTGTTGGGGCGGTGGCCCCTGGTGGCGAGGCGTCGGCGTGACGGCTGGCGGCCTCCTTTGGTGCTGGTGGCCAGGTTCCTCGGCCGCCGGGGTGGCGAGGCCTCTGGTGGCTGGTGGTCGCGGCGGGAGGCCTTCTTCTTCGTCAGATCTGAAGGTATGACTAATCCACCTTTCTGGCTCACTCCTCCTCCCCCATACATGATGCCCGGCGGCCTTGGTTGCCGGCACGCCGGCTGGGGAGATGCTGGTGGCACGGATTTGGGTCCGGGGGAAACCCTAGGCCGGCTAGTCCAGCCTCGGCGGTGGCGACGCCCAAGGGCGCCGCTTTCCATCCTTGGAGGCGCCACTGAGGACCCTCCCTGTCCACCCCCTACCTTGCTCCCGAGCGAAAGCTCAAAATCCTCTCCGGATTGGGCGGTGGCGTCGCCGTGTGCGTTGTGCTCTCCTTGGAGACCCCGCCTGGGGATGCTGAAGGTCTGGGTGAGTGTTGCCTTGGTGTGGAGGCATCTGGTAGCTGCTTTGTCATCTTTACACACTACTAGGGAAAAGTCTATACACAGAATCTTACCAGCAGCGCTCCCCAAAATACCACGCTACTGCTATTTAGCAGCAGCGCGTGTTACCGAAACGCGTTGCTGACAGGAAAATAGCAGTAGCGCGTCCACCACAAACCGCGCTACTGCTAT
>LT934117.1:717457358-717491673 GCA_900231445.1 Triticum turgidum subsp. durum | reverse complement strand
ATAGAAGTTAGCAGCAGCGCGCTTCTAGGAAAACCGCTACTGCTAAGATCAGCCCACAAGTTTAGTCCCACCTCGCTCCGTGAACAGGGTGTTTACCACCTTAAATATGTTATTTCTGAAACTACCACAACCAGTTGGTCTTCACTGAACTCTATGTGTAAAATTTGTCGCCGCAATATGAGTCCTCTCCGGTTCCTACCGGAGAGGACTCATATTGACAATTCAGATTGTACACAAAAAGATCATTGATGGCCAATGTATTTTTGCATTGATGTATTTTTTGTATAGTTACACTTAGCAGTAGCGGTTTATACGCAAAGCGCTGCTGTTATTCAGATTAGCTGTAGCGCGTTCTGGCAAACGCGCTACAACTATCCCTACCTTATCCCCACGCGCACGACCGGCCCTCACTCACACTCTCACTATCGCCCGCGTGCCGATAACCGTCGTCGTGCATCGCCGCCGCCGCCGCCTTCGTCCGTCCGCCGCGAGGTACTCCCCTCCTTCCGTCCCTCCTTCCTCCTCCTCGCACATCCTCCCTCCGCCTGCGGCCGCCCCTCCCTCCTCCGCCGCCGCCCTCCTCCCTCCGCCTGCGGCCGCCCCTCCTCCCTCCTCCGCCGGCATCCCTCCTCCCACCGCCCTCGACCTCGCCGCCCCTAGCTACCTCTCCGTCGCCCCCCACCCCCTGCCACTAGTTAGTACTAGATTTAGTAGTTGTAGATGTTAATTTAGGGTTCATAGCTAGTACTAGATGTTGCTTAGTTAGTACTAGATTTTTAGTAGTAGTACATGTTAATTACTAGTAGTGATGGTACTAGTTAACTAGGGTAGTATGATTAATAGTAGTTGTAGTTGAACTACTTTAGTTGTAGTTGAACTAGTTTAGTAAGTAAATTAATAAACTAGTTGAACTAGTTGAATTAATAGAACTAATATATTTTTAGTAAGATAATTAATATAACTAGTTGAACTACTTTATTTTTAGAAAGAACTAGTTTTTTTCTATTTATAGTAAGTTTATATTTAGTAAGAACTAGTTGAACATGTCATATTTGTTGTTACTTTTTAGTTTAAGCAATTATTCGGGATGTATTAGTGATAACTTATATGGTTTCAGGTGACCACCGTCGTCCCCGTCACCGACCCCCTCCGACATCCCCGCCGTCGTCCCAGTCACCGACCCCCTCCGACATTGAGGTGAGACCAGCCAAATATCCTTGTATATCTTGTGTCATTGCTCAAATAGGATATGTGGTTGCCCAAGTGGCCGTTCATGTTCAGTTTACATCTCCGAGTGGCCTATGTTTTGCCGGAGTGTTGATTAATTTCCGTTCCGGCAAATTTCAGGCGCTCGATATGTCCTTTTTTAGCAAAGGTCATGCCGGATTTTTTCGTGAATTTTGGCATGACTTGTGCTAGAATATGTACAAGTTTAATCTTTGAATTATGAACGTAGGAAATGTCGTACTCGGACGAGGATAGTCTCCCGGGGAAGTGTAGCTGGTGCCACGACGATCGAGGTATGTGCGACAGGTTCGTTCAGCTGGACGAAGATCGGCGCTTCAGCATTAAGCTCGAGGAGACCTTCGATTGTGAAACGGTACGCAACAACGACAAGTGTTTTTTTTCGTAATTAAGCATGACTTCAACTATTTTAATGTTTAAATTTTCATATTTTACAATTCGACTAGCTTATCCCATGCCATGCAAGACGCTATGTCTTGGAGAGGATGGGTTTTGAAGACCATAAAAATTTCGAAACAAAGAAAATACACCTAAGGACCCATCATGATATGGATTTTGAAGTAAATCTGTGCAATGCTCAGAGCGTAACCCATTTTGGTTGGCAAAATTGGGAAGCACTTTGCAAAATGTATGGTTTTTATGAGGGTATGATTGTCACCATGGATCTTGGTGATCCTGACATCGAGCAAGACAATATGGACATTTGGGTCCTTGTTGATACGCTTCCGATTGTACCGCTATGTGAGTTTCTCAAACATAGTTATTAACTAATTTATATTGTTTATTTCAAAATAGTTGATAGCTTATTTCCATTGACAGCTTATTTTGATTCTTCAAAGACTGTGCAGAAGATGGTAGATAAAACCCACTACACTGATGGCACCGAATTAACGTATAAGGAGAAAAATCATCCGATCGCATTTTGTACTCTTCTTGAGAATTACAATAACTATTATCGAACTCCTCCAAATTATGGTGAATACGTGTCACTAGTGCATGTGTTGAACCACGGTAACTTCTCTGGAGATACCCTGGTAAGATTTTTTACTATTACGACATCCGTGCATCTTTTGCATACTTCTAAAACTAGTACATCATTGCTAACTACGAAGTTATTATTATGTTTTTCAACAGAAACTCCCGATGGATTGTGTGCCTCATCCGATGTCTCTGCATGGTCGCCTCTCAGTTCTGAACATACTGCCAGGTAAATCTACGGAGCTCACCTGTGCATATCGGATTTCTAAAACCCGTGAACACATGTTCATCAAAGAATGGAAGAAATGTATGCACATTCGCAAGGAGGTTCTTGAAATTAACATTCAGCGAAAGGCAAGAATTGGAGACAGGCTAATCTTCATTCTCCATAATGGAGAGTCAGGGGCTATCTTGTTTTTTTGGTATTTTACCTTAGAAAATGTAGTAGGTCTTAATCGAATGTAATAGGTCCTATGAGGTACAATATGTTTATTATGTGGTAATGTGTTAGAGTTGATAATGAGGAGTACTTGATAATGAGGTGTTATATGACAATGATGTATTATGATGATAAGTTGTTAATGATATGATGATGATGATGATATTATTATATCATTGGGTGAAAGAACCGCGGATTAGTTTGAAGTGGATGGACATCCACTTGAAACTAGTCCACGGTTCTTTCACCTCGTGATGTAATAACTCATTATGATGTAAAAATAATCTCTAAATTCCTGTTGTATGAAAACTTGTGTAAAGGTGTATGAATACAACATGAAATAAAAAAGAAATAAAATACTAAATAATAGTAGTAGCGCGGGAAAGGAGAAGCGCTACTACTAATTACCAGTAGCGCTATTCTGACGAAGCGCTACTACTAAGTCAATTTAGCAGTAGCGTCGATCTAGGCGCGCTATTGCTAAGCATTAGTTGTAGCGCCTTATCAGTAGCGCACCTGCCCGCGCTACTGATAGGCCTAAAACCCGCGCTGCTGCTAGGCTTTTCCCTAGTAGTGACAGTGGCCAACGATGTCATGATTTGCAGATCCGGCGCCCCCTTTGGTGGTTCTCTCCGGCGTAGCTGTTGCCGTGTTGTTGAGTACCTGCATTCTCTGCGGTGTTCGATCTTGCGCTCGTGATGCTCGCTGCTGTGGCTTGGCTCGGTGCTGTTTCATCCTCTGCGATTGCCCCAGGTGGCTTTCCCTCTTTGCTGATTGTCCGAAGGCGGCGACGTTGTAGCTGGCGTGGTGTGCTTTTGGCTACGTGCAGGTCAGGCGGCGTGCTCTCGACGAGTGGCCGTGAAGCCGGCTCCTATCCAAGCTCTAGGGTGAGCATCTCTCTTGCCGACGAGGGTAGGGGCCCTTTTCGGCATCTGAGGAGATAGGAGCTGTCCCTTCTCCGCCCGATGCTCCAGACACAATCTTGGTCCTTCTCTTAGCAGACGGTTGATCCATTGCAATCTACTATGTTTGGGTGTCCTTGGCCCTTAGTGTAGTGGGCAGCGACACTAGCAAGTTGTGCTCCTTTTTCCTATTTTGTGCTTGTTAGTGTGTGTTGCGTTGTAAGCTGCTCCATCAGCCCCTTGTATCCTTTTCGTCTTCGTTAGCTTTGTTGGTTCGTTGTAACGCTCTTTGTAACGCCTGCCGGTTGATGGCTTTGTTAATTCAAAGCCGGGATTTTCTTGAGCCTTCGTTCCAAAAAAATCTTCTCTTGTTTGAAAGAAACGAAAAAGAAAATTTCTATAAGGATAACATGAATCTTGACGCAAACTGACTGGTCACACAGTGTAGAGTTGATTGTGCAGTTGCCTTGGCCCCGACGTATGGACTTGCCTTGGCCCCCACGTTTCAAGAGAAAAAGGAGTCCTTTTTAGTTGCCGCCGAGAAGTAAAAGAGTCAGAATTCCAACATGGCGGCCTCCACGATGGCAGCACCGACGGCTGAGCTCCCGGCCGCAGACCACCTGGAGACTCCCATGGCCACGTCCCGCACGCCCATCCGCGCGATCCTTGCCGCCACGGACGCTCTCGCCGGCGAGCGCGTGGTCGTGGGCGGCTGGGTCCGGGCCGGCCGCGTCCAGTGCGGCGGCACCATGGCCTTCCTCACCGTCAACGACGGCTCCTGCCACGCCAGCCTCCAGCTCGTCGTCGAAGCGGCCTGGGTGGCGCACCCGCCGCTCGCCCGCCTCGCGACCACGGGGACCTCCGTGCTCGTCTCCGGCGTGCTCCGGGTCCCGCCCGGGAAGAGCAAGGAGCGCATCGAGCTGGGCGTCGAGGCCGTCATCGAGGCCGGCGAGGTCGACGACCCGGCCGCCTACCCGCTCCCCAAGACCAGGCAGCTCAAGCTCGACCACCTGCGGGACTTCCTCCACCTCCGGCCGCGCAACGACACCATCGCGGCGGTTGCGAGGATGAGGAGCGAGCTCACGTTCGCGACGCACTCGTTCTTCCGGGAGTTGGGCTTCCTGTGCGTGCACACGCCGATTATCACCACCAACGACTGCGAAGGCGCCGGCGAGATGTTCCAGGTCACCACACTCTTCAGCCAGGCCCAGAAGGCGGACAGGGAGCTCAAGCTCAAACTTGCAGCTCACCATGAGCATGATGCCGACGATGATGAAGAAGGAACTGTCAGTTTCGAGAGCGACTTCTTCAGGCGTCAGGCTTTCCTCACCGTCTCCGGCCAGCTCCAGGCCGAGGCCTACGCCTGCGCGCTCAGCGGCGTCTACACCTTCGGTCCCACGTTCCGCGCCGAGAACTCGCACACGTCGCGGCACCTCGCCGAGTTCTGGATGGTCGAGCCAGAGATCGCATTCGCAAACCTGCAGGTAACAGATCCATAATGTTCTCTACATATATGCATTGTGTGTGGACTGTGTGTTTATTTCTGTCATGCTGGAGCTGGAATACTGATATGTGATATCCATGCTGAACTTTGTCACATATATACAGGATATCATGAACTATGCAGAGAGTTACGTGCAGTACCTGTGCAAATGGCTGCTGGAGCATTGCATGGAGGACATGGAATTCATGGCTAAAACCCATGATAAGTCTGCGATCGAGCGTCTCGAGCTCGTTTCCTCGACGCCTTTCGAACGTGTCTCGTATACAAAGGCCGTTGAGATCCTGATGGGCTCAGCTGGTAGCAAGAAGTTCCAGACCAAAGTTGAATGGGGAATCGATTTAGCGTCCGAGCATGAGAGGTATGTATAGTTGTATGCACGTATGCAGATACAGTTATTGGCACTGATATTTCTGTTATTTTCATTGTTTTTATCGTTGTTTGGGTTGTTGTTGTGATTCTGAATTTCTTGCAACCTGAAGGTACTTGACTGAGGTGATATTTAAAAAGCCTGTCATCGTTTATAACTACCCGCGAGGGATAAAAGCGTTTTATATGAGGCTCAACGATGACCAGAAGACTGTGGCTGCCATGGATGTTCTAGTACCCAAGGTATATAAGGGAAATGAAGTAATATGTTGAATCATTAAATAATATTCACTGATATAATTGAAAATTGATAAGCATGGATGTGGACTTTCTCTTAATTAGGTTGGTGAATTAATTGGTGGAAGTCAAAGGGAGGAGCGCTTCGATATCCTGAAACAACGGTACCAACGCCTTTTCTTAGTTGGAGAAGTTGTTAAAATGACTTTTTTGTAACAAACAATCCATGTCTGCATATAATACTGCAAATTAAAAGGCACTTGTAGTGGACTAACAACAACATGTTGTGTAATGTAGGATACTGGATGCCGGTTTGCCGATGGAATCCTATGAGTTCTATCTGGACCTTCGACGCTATGGATCCGTGAAGCACAGCGGGTTTGGGCTGGGCTTGGAGAGGATGCTCCTCTTCGCCACGGGCCTTGACAACATCAGAGATGTCATCCCCTTCCCGAGATACCCTGGAAAGGCCGACCTCTGAAGATCTGATTGGCCTCTGAAGCAATAGCACAAGTTGTCCATAGTCTGATTACTACTAGCTAGGGTATAGTGGTAATAGGTGTAAAGCATAGTAAGTGTAAATTAAGTTGTCCATAACTGAGACTAGGAGTCATACGTGTGCATATACCATAGTTTGTGATGATGTCTTTTTCATAACATAAAAATAATCTTTTTGGTAGAGTTCATGTCAAAATTGAATCTGCATGTAACGATTGTCCCAATTGAATTGTTGTTCTGAAGCATAAACGAAAAACAGACCAACAGCTAGCTCGTCCATGCAGAAGTATTTTTTTTTCATATCAGCTGTTCAATTTAGGCGCGTCTACACAACTAGAGCTGTCAACTGAATTTCTCTATATAGCTTCTCTCTTCCAGCGTAATTTTGTAGAGAAAGACATTCAAATTTGTTTCTCTTGATCTGCCCGAGGTATTTTATCATCAAAAGCTCTTATCTTACTGTTCACTATTTTCTATATAGCTAACCACTCATTTCGAGTGATCTTCTCTTACAATTCTATTACACGCAGAATTTCTAACACTATAGGCCAGGCCTTGTCACAAAGCATGCATCCACGTCATTTTTTAAAATGAATCCTTGTGTTCTCAACTGATTAGAAGCCCATGTGTCACGAGGCACGACGAACAATCGATCATCAGCAGTGAGCTTCTGATGTCTCAGGATGAGTTGGGTTCCGAAGTGATGGAATGATCACAGCGCCCTTAAACGCAGCCGAGATGTTGTATGTCATATGGTTATTCGGAACAAATATCTCTAGAGAAGGACATCAAAGGCACATATAAACACTCTTTGTTTCTAGATATCATGTAACACACTGTGTGTTAATATGTGACTCGTTCACACTGTGTACACTCTAGAATTATCGTCTTAGTTGCATGTAAACCATATACTATTATACTCTAGAATCTCTACCAACTTATTTGCTAGATTCATACTAAAAATACTCTACAAAGTTTCTATATATTTAACGAGACAATCGATAAAGACAAATATAGACACACTATAATACATCAATACACATGGAATTAATTTTTGGTCAATGTGATACTATTTATGGGCTTATATTTGGGGTAAAATCAATAGAAGAAGTTTTAGTTTTTAAAATTTAAAATTCTAATTCAGATGTGAGAGTCAAAACATTTTTGCAACAAAAAAAAGTTCCGTGCATGAAAATTATTTTTTGTATTTTAACATAAATGACTTGATTGCGTTGCTAGTTTGTGTATTATATTTAACAAATAGTATATTAAATAATGCATAAATGCTCATGTACAAATAATTATGTGCAAATAGAAAAGCAGCAAAGGTATAGTTGCAACATTAGTTGTGATTAAGTAAAAAAGATTAATATAAATATATAAGACCAAATATGCTCTCTAGCACCAAGTGATGCCTGATTTGTCTGATTCTAGATTTATGCCGTTTAGACTTTTTTTTCTTTCCGAGAGGTGTGGATTGACAAAGTCTGGTTATGTACTGTTATCGGATAAAGTGTTTGTTTCTCGCCCATTAACGGCAAGAATAATCTTGAAAATATAATCTTCAATGCGCATGATTTTTATATTCTATAAATTTATTATCTTTTTTCTTATCATCAGCGGCATATCATCCACCGTGTGAAAATTATTATAAACTTCCTTTCCATAACAATATCTTTATTTCTAGATTTTGTATAAATGATGTGTTACTTATTTCACTTATTTGCTAGAATTCATACCAAGTACACTACAAAGATTTTTAGATATTCAAAGAGCCAATGAATAAGGACACATATATCATATGCCAATGTGATAATATTTATGTCCTTATATTTGTGGTAAATTTTAACTTTTTTTATGAAAAAATCTAAACCAAATGCGCCTCTACAATTTTTTTTTGTGAAAGTCAAAAACAATTATTATGACAAAATACAACTTCAGTTCGGCACAAGAAAAAAATGTTTGTATCTCAATGTAAAAGGCTTGATTACATTGTTAGTTTGCATGTAACGTACACATAAGAATGTGTAAATAGAAACAAAACATATAGTAGCAAGATTAGTTGTGAGTAAGTAACCAATTCAGTACAAACTACTAGAAGGAATGGTGCGCTCCATAGTGCTCGGATATAGCCACGTTTCTTGAATGTAGGTTAGGTCTGCTTAGGAAATTATCAGCCGACACAAGCAGCGGGGATGGTGGTACAACAGGCTCTCCACATGGACACCACACATTCCATCGGTAACCAATTCTCCATCACAACGATCCCGCATGCCAGCGACAACGCCGCTAAACCAATAACCCCACCACACAAACCGATCAGAATAAATCGATAGTACACCTGTGTCCCGGTGATACCCGCAGCAAAAAACTCCACAACCTATCCAGCGGGTGATGGCAACAGTCAGATGAGCTAGCCACACAAAAATTTGGAGGAAATGTGAAGAATGTCAGACAGAACCATACATGTGGAATGTCACCTGAACTTTTCATTAAGATGGAGAGAAACCAGTAGATCATCATAATCAGATTAAGCTACACTATCATCCATCGGGAGAGATAGACAAAACAAAAGTTTCAACATTTCCAACCACATAGGATTTCCTTCAATTGTTGGCCATCAATAAATTCATTTGCAGTGAGTTGCGTCATTCTTTCATCCATTTTTTCAGTTCATAATAGATTAATTGGTATAAAAGGCTTGATTACACCATTTATGCAGAAGGGAAGCACTTCTGCTTTTTATGAGGGTATCCATCTCTAACATGCTAAGAAAAATACCAAAACCAAGATGCAGTTTTGCAGGCGGACGCATCTGCGTTCTCCACATTTGTCCACATGTATTATTTGTATTATTTTTTTCTTTTTTTCCAAAAGAAGGATTACCCCAGGCCTCTATTATTAATCATTTTTATGAGGCTCATAATATAAATCTATTAGTGGTAAAAAAATTGACTACTCATGTCTATAATGATAGCTTTTGCCGGACCCGAGAGAGTAGCATGCAGACACAAACACAAAATTTAGAATTCCAAAAAGCCGGCAAAAATATTGTGAAACAATAGTGACATATACACTAGCACTGGCAGACACGCTCACACACATTAACATATAAGACCCTACTACTCTGACTGATCAATTCATTTTTTTTAAATACCAACTAATCCCTCCCATTCTTATTCTAAATATATCTGTTTTCATTTAGCAATGATGTGGATTACTGTACACAGAACATTCACGATGAACAGCCAAAATCTTTGACAAATCTGACACCTTGATACCGGATCTGATAAACAACATTAGCACTGGAATGATCTAGCATGCCCCTGTATCACACAACTAACAGCTCAAGTAACCAGACAAAAGCTATCCAAAACAATAAGCTACGCGACTATGGTGGTCGCTCGTGCATGCCACGTCGGATTAGGTACAAGACAAAATGGACTAGCAGTTCGCCCTTCGCTGTCCCACAGTGTTGTTTGCTTCCTCCAGAAGAAAGAGGGGGGGGGGAGAGGAAGTTGCTCCACCCCTTTTCCCTCGACTCACGCGACCTCTCCTTTCCTCTCCCAAAATATCTGCCTCATTGCTACCGCCACCGCCTCGCCCCATCGGCCCATTCCAGGTCCTCCGGCGCCGGCCAAGAAGACTCCCCATCCAATCGCCCACGCCTCCTCTCGACCCAGGCACGTCGCCTCCTTCCCTCCCCTTCCCTCACCTCTACCGCCTCTCTGGCACTCCTACCCCTTTCTCTTCTCAATCCGGCTCGATGGAGGTGGCCGGCAGGGAGGACGAGGATGTGGAGGAGGGCACTGTCGTCGGCGCCAGAAGCAGCTCGACTAGAACCACCGTCATGCGGAGGCAAGTCGCCATCGACACGGCCTCTTCGTCTGAGCCGTCAAGGGCCAACCGCTCCAGATCCAGGAGCATCTTCTTGGAGGCGGAGACGGCGACTCTTGATGCACCTTGTGATGGCCGGGGTAGCGATCCAATCGACCTTCTTGATGTTGGCTTCCTCACTATGTTGCAACCACCTCCTCTGCAGGTCAGTACTGTTATGTCCTCTTTGGCAATGGCGAGATCTGTTAGGAGCACGAGGGAGGTGCATACCATATGTTCAATGGTATGCTTATACTGATTCATTGCTCCTCTTTTCCTCTGTAGGTGGACGAGTACGAGCCGGCAGTTCCTGAAGTTTCTGGTTTTTCTCTGATCATTTCTCCGAGATCCCTTTTTGTTACATTGTTCATTTGTTTGTGAAAAGAGAGGTGGGAAAGGAAGTGCTGGACTAGCTGTTGTGATGGGGATTAATTCAAGAGATTAGAGGAGAAAAGTCGGCAAATATTTAGGTGATGTTCCAGCAGCTCATGTGTATGCGGCTGAAAAGTCAGAGAGTAGAAGAGAAAATTTTGCTGCTAATGCATATACAAAGAGAGAGGGTTGATGTTGCTATTTTGTTCCCTATTAGAATTGGTCACTCTATTGGATTCTTATCGCATTTTCTTGATCTGGGGTGATTTTGTGTCCTTCTGACTGATGCATGTCGTGTGTGGGTTCTGTAGGGATTCCACCATTAGCAGAAAGATCAAGGCGATGTGATAACTTTTATGAGGCCATATTTTGTGTCTACATCTGCAGAGTTATATGATGTGTAACAAGGCAGTGTTGCTGAATCGAAGGAGGTAATTTGCTTGCTCTTTCTAAATTTGTTGTTTTCTTCATCCTATATTCATTAATATTGTAATATTTAATATTGTTTTGTCAGCTTCCTTGCTGTTGTGATCTTTGTGTCGAAAAGGCAGTACAAACACTCGATTAGATGATCCTAGGCCTCTCTACCTCATAGATTTGATATGGGTTCTGGTATGCAGCCCCTCAGGTTCCCGCTAGTTACTGAAGGAGAGAATTTTACAACTCCCATTTGGTTTTGTTCAGTGTCAACAGCTTTGGATGGATCGTATCTACCTCATTTATATAGTAATGGTTCAAAGGTTAAATGTATGTTCTTGGTATTTTTTTTAAGTATGTCTCCAATGGGCACCGAAGTTGTAGGTTTTTTGAATTCTGATTTGGTTGAGATACAATGATTTTTAGTTCACCTATCGATGCGTGATTCAGTGTAGGGGTAAAGCAACAATGGCTAAATTATGAATTTAATGCACTAATCATAACCCATTCTTTGTTGTTTAGTAGTTTATTTCAAGAGTGTAGGTCATTTTGTATATGCTGGATGAATAGCTCCCTTATTGTACTGCATTTTACTTGCTAACCAAGATGCCTTTTCTACATTGTTACATATTGATAGTCCTAGGGATTCCACCATTAGCAAAATTCCGCATATATACTCACTGTAAGTGTTAACTACATCTTTGACTGTTCATAGAAGGGTGGTTAGAGATACGGCACAAATAGTATTCATTGCAAGATTACGTGAAGTACTAATATTCCAATACACTCCACTATAAGGAAAGATCTATTAAGTGCATACCTCAGTGACATTGACAGTGCAAGTGTTTTTACATATCCCTTTTGTGGTTATTTACTTAGCCAATTGATAAGCATGTTATGGACCATGGAATATATATGGTACAAGCCTACAAAAGCTAACAGCTTATCTAGCCTCAAATCTAGAAGTGTGACATGCCTTACTTAGAGGGAGAGTGAGTGGAAATTTCGACAAGAAACTTTTGGCTATTTGTTGTTCTCAATGATTAAAGGCAACTGGTACAGTTACCCAGTAACTAGTGAATCATGGTAAGATTTTTTAATCTATATGGTTGAAAGGTAAATTTTAGCAAATCTTGAAATCTCTACAGTTCTTTCAAAAAAGTAAGAAGATTTACCCAAAAGAGTTGGTTACCTAAAATAACTTAGTCCTTTTGGAAGTGATTTGGCTGTCAAAAACAAGCAATAATGACCATAAGGTGTTTTGTTTAACAAACTATGGAAAACACAAGGTAGCGATTTCAACGTACCACAGACAAGTTTGTTGGCATTCGATCAGGTTCAATTTTTATTATGCCATTGATATCAAAATTTTGCATGATACTAAGCCTATGTTGGTTAACATGAATTTGAATTGTACTCTACATCAAGTGATTCTCTGATATAGTAAAAAAATTCCACCCATTCTGATTTAAAAATGCAGCAGTAACAAATCGGTCGTGATGTTTTAAGCAGAAAATAACTAAATGTATCCCATTTCATCAGAATTTGTATTACACAAAGTGACAAACTAAGAGCACAAGAAGGCAGGGATGAGCAGATAGCAGCAAGGGAGGTGGCTCGGCTCGGACCAGCCATGGCGCTAGGCACTTCTGATTCCCCACCAGCCTCCTTAGTCTCCCAGCTACAATCAGCTCCAATCCCTCATCTTCTTGGTGCTGCGGGACGAAGAGGAAGAGTAGGCATGCTCTCTCTCTCTCTCTCTCTCTCTCTCTCTCTCTCTCTCTCTCTCTGCATCCAGCGTCGACACGGTTAGATCGACGAGCCTAAACTTTGGGTGAGCTCCTTCACGACCATTTTCTTTACTTTATTGAGTAGTGAGAACTCAGGCAGAGTTGTGGCATTTATTTATGCTTCGGTTTATGTTTAGATTCACATTTAGATTGGAGAATAGCTCGAACTCAAGCAGAGTTGTGGCATTTGTTAATGTTTCAGTTTACATTCAGATTCATTTTCTTTTCTGAATTCGGTTTAATTTATGCCTACTCTGTATCCTCCCGATTTCTATACATGATTGATCTCTCCATTCGGGTTGGTTATACTGTGATCACCAGGTTATGAAATCTGCATTAAAAAAAACATGATCTTGGTTTATTTCAGGCTTTGACAAGGCTTCAATTTTCATAAACTGTTGCCCAGAGAGATGTCGAGGAAGCACTACGCCTTCTGCAGATGTCAAAGTACTTGATCTGCTCTGATGACCGCCAGTGGTCTAGCCTTGATGTGATCTTTGACATATACTCCATCTAGAGAGATGAAGCAGCAAGGACTAGCAACATGGATGTGAAATATGGTCATTCTCTTAACCTTATCTCCACAAAGTTATAGTGTCTACCTATGGCTAAATTAATTGGTACCACCATTGCTGGGCATCGATTGCAAACATAAATTCTCTCCCGCTCAATGTTTGTGAGAACAAGGGTGCAGAGAGGCTCAGCTGAAGGAATGCCTGGAGGAGTATTGGGAAGTTTGAAGAAGCATGTGGTGTAGGTACGCTTTTATAATCAGAATAAATTTATATGCTTCTGCAAATTATAAATCATGTATTCACATTCATTGATTGTACACTAGCACACCCATGTCCCCGAACTTGTTCATTTTGTAGGGCTCTGGCGAATCGTGTTGGTCGTTCAGCGCGTCTGGGCATTGGAGTGGGCCAACTACCTGACAACAGGCAAGATAGAGGTGCTCTCTAAGCAGCAGTTGCTTGGCTGCAACCATGAGGTGGGGCTTCTTTTCTTTGGTCGTTTTATTAACCATGAGGTGATGTTAATAAAAATGAAATCTGATTTAGTGTTACCCGAAGAGATTTTTATTTGTGTTTTATAAAGTCAGTTTAGTTTTTTTCACTTGTATGCTTTGGAGGTCGGTATACTCACGCATGTGGTGCTATAATCATGTGGTACTCCCCGCAAAAAATAATAATCATGTGGTACAAAAAAGTGATTTATCTATTTTTGTGCTTCGGCCTCTTTTCAGTTTCAAGTGGCCAACCATTATTTGATTATGATGAGAAGTACCTAATTTCAATACCAAAGATTAGTGATTCATGTCAAAAATTTCTGTGGGTTAGAACAATTTGTCTTTAGGTTATCCTCCGCTAATAAATTCAGTCATAGTAACATTGGTCTGCTATTTCTTTTTGGATGCTCACACATCTTCATAATGTTGAGACAATTGGAGCATTGCATGTGATGGTAAGCAATCAGTTCTGCAAGCCACTTTTATCCATGCAATTACTTATTGGAGCATTATATACCGTGGAGAATATATTCAGTACATAACTAAATTTTCATAAAGCATTTGAACGTTCTCTTTTCAACATGTGTAATATGTATATAGTAGCCTTGCTCGCGCGGCGGCATGTCGCGCGCAATTGATACTTAATGTTAGGGTTCCATATGTGATAAACGAAAGACTCATGTTCGTTAGTTTTTGACTGTTTGATTAGTTGCTAGTTTGGTCACCATCTTTTTGGCACGGGCATTTGAGAACCGTTGATGTGTAATTGGATAGGTCGGTTATATGGAAGCACAACAGTGTTGCGCCTCGCTGATTGGTTTGTAGTCTTCTATGTTTTTTATTTTGTGTAAGATTCTATATGTATTCGATCTTATTTTATTTGGGCTATTTTGTTGGTTTTTTGTATCATTGCCTTCTTTCACACAATCCCCCAATAATCTCGTCCACAAAGATATAACAAATATCCAAATGCTAAAAGTTTGATTCGGGGTACTACTTGATACAAATTTAAGCCACTCTATGATCATCTTATTTGCTCCCCATTTCTGTACATGCGTAGCAAATAGAGTACTTTGCTTGACCCCCTTCCATGAACAATCTGCTTGACGCCCTTGCGCATGTTGGCCTGGCAGCATAAACTCTTTTTTGCATTACTGGACTCGTGCATCTGACGTGAAACCCATTAAGCAAAAAGGCACACCCTAGTGGTTCTAATGCTGTGATTGCTGTGAAACTTCAGTGCTATAAGAAGAAACATGAGATAACTCCCTTCCATTTGTTTAACGTGAGTTCATATATGGGGCAAATAATGTGCATGAACATGTGCCCGAATCCATAATTTATGACCATATAGACTTCAGCTATACAATCAAAATAATGTTTGTGTATAAAAATGGAAGTACCAACTTTTATGTATAGAAAAAAAATAGCAGTAACCATCTGTTGCAGTTTCTTTGGTCTGGTGACTAACTTGCATCCATAACATAGCAATTGGGGAACATTTTCTCAGACAGAAACCACACAAAAGTATAACACATTTCACTGAGCTTTTAGACTATTCATTATCTTACAACATTCAGAGGGAAAACAAAATACAACAGAGACATAGCTAGCGCGATGGAAACACGCACAAAAAAAATGTACAGTGATCGCAGTATAAACCCAGTAGACTGCGCATACAAAGCTTGACTCACGAACTAAGTTTGCTTTTGTCCAACATATGCACCGGCAGAGAAAGGTAAGCTTTCCAAAACATACACTCGAAGAAAAATGTAAGCCGTCTCTATAAAGTTGGTTTGCTGCAGAAAATAATGAATACTGAAAATGACTACTCACAACAACACCTTGGAATGTCTTGTTGACATGGTAAGCATTTTAACACAGCTAGAACATGATAGTACAAACTTCAGATTTTTCATATGAATAAAATCTGGCCCAACCTGAATATAAAATAAGTAGCAGGTCAAGAGAGCCATTAAAATGCACGTGCTGTTCAGCTTCAGTAAGCAACATGAGACAAATAGAGTGCTAATTCCTTGCCATTGCTTGCGTTTTTTTTTACCATTAAGGATCTTATTATGTAAGTTAGTAGTGTGCCATCAAAATTCATCACAACATAATCAGAAGGTAGTGGTGTGCACTGTATTGAAATCAAACCCAAAGTCACTATCAAAACATAAATCTTCACAGAACCACCATGGTATGCAAATATATCTAATTAGGATAGAATCATCAATTAGTAAACCAATTGGAAAGCCTGTGGAGGCCATCTACCTTTCCTCAGATCTATTATTATAATGCATGCATGCCCAAAGTTCTCATATATGAAAAAAAAACATTATCACCTGAGACACAGCAGTAGAGTGTGTGTGTCAGGACCTACGGGGCTGCCGATCGAGTTCCCAAAGGCAACTTACTTTCAAACTGATATTGCCTAAAATAACTTGCAAACTGATAAACATGAGTTTACAGGGGAAATGAAGAAACTGAACTAATTAGAGTAAATGATGTACTTGGTGTTTTGATAGATCCACCCTTTGTGCTGCAGTTAAAATCGAGGAGGCAGCCCCCATGTTTTGCTTACAATGATTAAACACGTTTACATAGTTTAGCACTTCTCGAGAGCAAAAACTACAATAAATTTTTGCGCAAAAAAAAAACCTACAATAAATTGACCTTCTGGCTGCTATCGGAAGGTACTTTTAAGCTGCTAAAATTGTATAAATGGAAACATACCAGTTTCATTATCAGCACTTATTGAAAAATAATTAGACTTTGCAGCAAGATCCTTGACCCTATTGCCACTCACACTTGGAGATGACCCATTGCAAACGGTCGAGGCGGAATGTAGACATCATGACAAATTTGAACAGAGAAAAAAGATAATCCTGGTAGTCACGGGCTGCACCAATGTCATTTCTAACAATTTCTGATTGTCAGAGTCAAGGATAAATATACTGTACTCACCATCATCACTTCCCTTTTTGCTGTTACCATATGAGGAATCATATATATAGTATCACCAAACAGTTGTGCAAGAAGAAGCAAATCCATCAGTTTCTCTTCTTTTGTCACTACGAACAGTTCCCCTTCTCGTTAATTTCTGCTCTTAATTTCCCTATGTACAGTATGGAAACAGAGTCTAGCTACTGCTACTACTGTGAACATATCTCACCTGACCCGAACAGCGAGCCCGCCGCTGATGGATGCCATCAGCCCCAGACCGAAACATGGACACGGTGGTCTTTTCTCCAGCCACCTCCAAGTCTGACTGCTTCACCACTGCCACGATCACGGTCTTCATCTCCATCACGGCGAGCTCCTTGCCGACGCAAACGCGGAGCCCAGCCTAGAACACCTCCGGCCAGAACTTCTCGCGCTGTCGTCGCCCGAAATGGGTGGCATGCGTTCCACGGTGTACAGGTGGTACATCACGCGCGCGCCGGCGGACCGCGGACGGCCAGCTCCCCCAATGTCGTCGACGGCAGCCGCCTCTTCCGCTCCACCACCAGCCCGTACTCCCGGCTCCTGCTGATTTCCACCACCTCCCCGATCACGTTTCCGGCCACTACACACTCGTCGAACCGCACCGCGTCGCCCATCCTCTGACGGAACTCGGCAACGGCGGCCTTGTCAAGCTCATGCGTGCAATCATCTGCTCCTTGATCGAACGGACGCAGCGTGACCTCCGTGTGCTCCTTGTTGTCAGCCTTCCCGTCAAGGAATTGGACGACCGTGATCTGCACGCCGGGGTGCTCGCCATCCGGGCTCACCTGCTCACCACTGCTGAAGCCGCGCACGGGGCCTCTCCTCCGATTAACGGCACCACTCGGGCCGAGATTCTCGACTCCGTCGACGCTGCCGTGGCCGTGGACGGTGTGCTAGCGCTTTGTGTAAGGGCAGCACGATGAGGGAGATGCGCTTGTCCTTGGTGGCGGCAGCGAAGTCGTTGTGTTTGCTGGAATTTTGTCTATTTTGGGTCTAGCTCAATAGCAGTTTCAGAAATTCCTATAAATCCTAGAGGCCCACGCAGCCCATTTGTGCAAAGCAAGAGGTGGAACTAAAGTTTAGTCCCACCTTGCTAGTTTAGAGGGAGTTGGACCTCTTTATAAGGGAGGCTCCTTCCCCACTTGTATGAGCATGAGAACAAGAGGGACATCCACGCGCGCCACGGGTTGCGGGAATGAGCCGAGCCGATTTAAATTTTTGCCACGCACTACGGGTATACGAAAGGTCACACGGAAGCTGAAAAGTTTTTGCGATAGTGGAGTTTGAATGCGAACGGTGCAGCCCTTCGGCCGCTGGCTGTTCGCTTCGACTTCGTCTCTTCGTTTCACCTTCCGTCGCTGTCCTCTCGCCTCCTTCTCTTGCGCCTATAAAAGGGAGGTCACTCCTCGCAGAGAGACGCACCAGAATCTCTTCCTCCTCTCGCCACAAAGTTCCTGAGCACTGCGCTGCTGCTACGTTCTTCCTCATCCCGGCTTGCGGCGTGCACCGCAGGTCGGGACAGTAGGCCTCCAAAATCGCACCTTTTGAGTCCTGTACGGGAGAAGGGTGATAAGGTTTTTGGGGAGCGCTCTGCGCGACTACTGACTTCTTCATCACGGATTCCCCGGACTCCGACGACTACTTCCCCGACGACGACTTCTTCCCCGACGTCCACGACCTCCTCGACGACATGGCTGGCGAGGACACTGACCCCAAGTCCAGCGCTTCTGCTGCTGCTGCCCCGTACGTGTTCGTCCCCTTTCCATTAGAGGTTCTGCTACAGTTCCTTGTTCTACTGTTTGCCCTGGATATGTTAGACTCTATTTCATATATGCAACTTGCTATACTGTCTGTTCAAGATATGTTTAGTTACGGTTCATATATGAAGATGTTATTTACCTTCTCTTTGTCAAATCGCATGGCTTGTCTTATCTCTGCTACACTAGTCATGTTTTATCTAGTATTTCTATTAATAAAATCACTCGATAAATTACTCATATTTCCAACAGTGCTTGTGCATGGTGTAGAGTGCGGAGACGGCTGTCGAATTTGTACCGATCGGGCGCTCGCTCTTGGCGACGCACCACGAGTCCACCATGATGCCCGCCGCGCCGGCGCTCTTCAGCACCGCCAGGGACACATGCACCCGCGCGCTCCCGTCCTTGCGCACCATGTGTTGCAGCAGCATCACATATATGTTTATGAATCATTGTGAGTTCTAAATGATCATTTTTACATGGGCAAATGTCAAAGCTATGTAAGAGCCAGCAACCTCAAGGAACAGTAACCATTCAAGATTGATGCACATTTGGTTTGCGATGGCCTGGGCGTCATAAAAAAATGGCAAGGACGTCCCTGAGGCTGCTTTGGATGCTCTTGCCAACCAGTTAAAGGTGCAGCTGAAGCCGGTGGTCATTGTTGCACTCCGAGAAATAGCAGGCAGTGGCGATCAAAGGTGACCTTGTTAACCGTGGGGTTGATGATGCTCTAGATCACGAAAGAGAGAGTATTCATGCCACTGATGTGTAAACTCCCTTCTATTTATACATGACCTTTTGGGGGATATCAACTCTAATGAGAGCACAATGCACTTGATCTTGCTGTTGCTGGCCGTTGAAGGCCTCTAGGGTGTTTTGGGCTGCTGTTTTTCCCTTTTGAGTTTGCTCTGGGTGGAAGAGCATCCTAAACCACCTCTATAATGTGCAAGTTCTAAAAAAAACCTCTGTAATGTGCATTATCAATTTTATGCTAGGAAAGTGAAAGGGGTGCATCCTACCTGGCACCGCCTAAGTTCCTTTCAGGAGGCGCCACCGGGTGGAGCCCCAACTACTAGTAGTACAATAGTAGTACGTTTAGCCACAGGGTACCTTGGGTACCTACATTTGAGTTAATTAATCGTATGGCATGACGGCCATCATGATAAAAAAAAGGCATGCCCCCAATAACAAACTCAATAATAATCCTCTTTGGATATGGAGAGATCCATAATTTAATGTTGGTGAATGACCATGTCTCATGGCAGTGTCACTTTCTCCTACTCTCTCGGTTGTCCAGCTCCTCCTCTCTTTTGTTTACAAGAGAACTGGGGTGATCATTGATGATCAATCTTCTTGCACGATGAAAACTCACAGGCATAGCTGTAAACCATGTGATCTTCTTTATAAGAATTTGTAGGAAATGTTCTTTTTCTGAATTGATGATCAATTTGTGTTTTAAGCGGTCTAAAGAGACAAAAGAATAGTTGCACCAATCTCCTGATGTAAGCTGGAGAATGGGCCCATTCACAGTTCACAACGCAATCTCCTACTAACAAAAAATGCGACCCCCACCCACGTGTCACCCCGTTTTGGCGACACAAGAAACCCCACCATCTTCGCCTAGGCACCCCTCCCCTTCCTCTCGCCTCTCCATCACTCGAGGATACCACAGGTGAAGCGCATGCGACATCCAGTGGGGTGGTGGCGGGCGATCCTGTACGGCACGGCGCCAAATGTGGGGTGCTCCATGGTGACCCGGCGATGGCTTCTTTGTCGGTCATGGGGGTTGTTCCGGGTCGTCAGCGGGGGTGTTGCTCATAGGTGGCGCAGTGATGCAGTGCCGGTGCAGCAACGCAGTGGGTGCATGAATTGCGGCTTGTGGGCTCGATATGCGCCCAAGCGGGCCTACAGGCTGGTGCGTGAGGTGGACAACGTAGAGCTCGGTCGGGGCGCCGGCAGTTGGATCCGGCGTGTGGTAAAATAGTGGGGTTGCAGTGGCCATAGGGCATGCAGGCATATTGGCTCGACTGTGTCCGGTCTGCCTGGTGGCGGCTCGTCGCGGGCTTCCCGTTGGCGGTGCAAGGCATAGTGTAGTCTCATGTCGGAGGGCGCACTGATAAGGAGAGGAGGGCACAATGGTTTTGATAAAAGAGAGCATGCTCTCCGATTTCCATTAACAGAAATCACCAAGTCTCGCTACAGAAAAAGAAAAAGGAATAACACTCCCCTCAACACGATAATCCACTCTCCTAGCAAATCAATCTACTGCCGGGTTGCGGAGGAAGGAAAAGCCATCCCTTCTCCTCCCCGAAGCCCCAAAGACAATGGAGAGAATCTACGAGAGTGTCCGAGGTCTAGATACAGGAGAATCTAGCCCCAGAGCGGCAACAATTCTGTTATAAGAACAGAGGCTACAGAGACAAACTACCGGTTTTTAGCATAAGCATTTATTACAGGATCATCCACTGAGTCTGAACATCGGCGAAACGAAGCAAAGCCAGAGTGAAATGGCAGGAGCAAGATTTTCTCCATCGCAGCAAGGAGGGCTTCAGTCACCCTTCGATCCGCCCAGTCTTCAGGCGCCACCCATAAGCTCCTTTGAAGATTTCTTCTGCCACCTCACTCACTAGCTTCACTCCAGGCTCCATCAGCTTACTTCTTGCGGGATTTGTCTGCAAAATATTCCAATCATTTAGGTTTTTAAGAAACAGAGTAACAGGAACACAGGGATCATTCACCCTATTGTTGTCAAATATCACACTATTTCTAAGTTTCCAAATAGTCCAACAAATCGCCGATACTCCTATCATGACCAGACTTTTTTCATATTTATCAAAAGTATCAACCCAAGGTTTCATAACAGCATCTAACGTATCTGGAATATCTCTAAGATTGAAATCACACTTTAAAATGTTCCACAACAATCTAGCAACCGAACAAGTCAGAAAAAGATGATTTATGCTCTCTTTTTGCCCACAAAAAGGGCATTTATCATCTCCCTTCCACCCCCTACGAATCAAATTATCTTTTGTGAGAATACTTTTCCTAAGGGTTAACCACATGAAAACCTTGATTCTAGGTGGCATCTTGATCTTCCACATATATAAATGTGGATATTTGACACCGTTTTCAATCAGGTGTCTATAAAAGGATCTAACAGTATAGACTCCCTTTTTATTGAGGGTCCATTTTATCTCATCTCTATCTTCATTCAATATCACCACACTACAGGCCTCTTTAACATGCCCCCACAACTCTCTTGCATCTCCTAATAAATTTCTTCTAAACTGGACATTATCTAGTCCGTTGTCAAGAACTTCTTTAACTGTTTTCTTTTTATCGAAGCATAGATCATATAACCTAGGGAAATTCTTGCTTAATGGAGCATTGCCCATCCACCAATCCTCCCAAAATTGAGCTCTTTTTCCATCTCCAATTTTAAACTTACACAAGGAGACAAAATGGTCTCTGTGTTTTAATATATCCCTCCAGAACTGGGAATCTCCCTGTTTGGCCTGAACATTACCCATACTTCTATTCTTAACATATTTCTCAAGAACTATATCTTGCCACAATCCCTCAGTTGTATAAATTTTCCACCACCACTTACATAGCAAAGCCTTGTTCATACAGGCCAAATTTTGTATCCCCAGACCCCCCATGTCTTTTGGCCTGCATACCTCAGACCACTTCACCAGATGGTATTTTCTCTTCTGATCATCTTCTTGCCATAATAATCTAGCCCTAAAAAAATCCATACGCTTCTCAACCCCCACTGGGAGCCCATAAAAGGACATCATGAAGTATGGTATGCATGTAAGGGCTGATTGGATCAAAGTAACTCTCCCTACACTAGCTAGCAGTCTACCTTGCCAAGTTTCACATTTTTTTCCATCTTAGTCTCTGGAGCTTCCAATGTTTATTTCTGATCCTATTTTTATCGATGGGCAACCCTAAGTATTTCATGGGTAAATCACCCACTGGGCATGTAAATATTTTAGCATATTCATCTTTCTTATCAGTTGCTTCACCAAATAGGAAAAGTTCACTTTTATGAAAATTAATCTTCAACCCAGACATTTGTTCAAACAAACATAGAATGTATTTCAAGTTGTGTGCACTGTCCATATCATCTTGCAGCAAAAATATAGTGTCATCTGCATATTGCAACATATTAACCCCATTTGTTGTGTAATCACTCAAAACCCCCTTGATCAATCCATTCTCTCTGGCTTTATTTAACATAATTGCTAAAGTATCAGCAGCCAGGTCAAAGTTTAATGGGGATAAAGAATCACCTTGTCTCGGGCCCTTATAAGAGCAAAAGTATTTTCCCAAATTTTCATTAACTTTGACACAAACTTTCCCTCCTCTAACTGTTTCCATAACCCAGTCAATCCATTTGTCTGGAAATCCTTTTAGCTTGAGCATTTGGAAAAGGAAGGACCATTTGATTTTATCATAAGCCTTTTCAAAATCAATTTTCAGAAGTATAGCACTTTGTTTATTTTTTTAATGCTATTTAAAGCCTCATGTAAGATCAGCACCCCCTCCATGATATATCTGCCTTTAACAAAGGCAGTTTGAACAGGGGAGATGACCTTAGCAGCTACCAAATTAAGTCTGTTCATCAAGACCTTGGTGATAATTTTAAAGCATACATTTAGTAAACAGATAGGCCTGAACTTCTGAATTTGATTAGCACCAATACCTTTTGGGACCAGGGTTATAATCCCATAGTTTAGTCTACTAATGTCAATTTTCCTATTGGCAAAATCATCTAATAAGGCTTTCAGATCAAATTTCACCAGCTCCCAATAGTGTTGGTAAAATTCAGCAGTGAAACCATCTGGCCCAGGAGATTTATTGTGTGCCATTTTAAAGACAACCTTTTTAATTTCTTCCAAAGAAAAATCCTCCACTAAAATATTAGCATATTCCATTGGGATCCTAATAGGATTATCAATATTTAGAGAAACAGAGGAATTATGTGGTGGACCAAATAATTTTTTATAGAAAGTAGTGATATACTCCATCAAGCTCTTATCTCCTTCTACCACCCCCTCATCTTGTTCTAACCTAGAAATTCTATTCCTTCTAAGTCTTCCATTTGCTTTGGCATGAAAGAATTTAGTATTGCTATCTCCCTCTAGCAACTCATCAATTTTAGCTCTCTGTTTCCATTTAGCCTCTTCTTGTTTAAGCAGTCTGTCAAGCTGGGCTCTCAAAGCAATCTGTTCTTTTCTATCAGCAGCTGTAAGGCCATTAATCTCACAGTTCTTACCAATTATATCTAATTTAAGTAGGATATATTTCTTTAACTCAACATACCAAGCATTCATATTTCTATTCCACCCTTTAAGTTTGGGTCTTAACATTCTAAATTTCCCCAACAATCTGTCTATGTTGTCCCCCTTAATGGTAGGATCATTCCAGACTTTCTGTACAATTTCATCAATCCCACCCCTCATAAACCATGCATTTTCGAACCTGAAGATTGGTTCTGTTTTTTGGAAATCGCCAGAATCTAAATACAGAGGAGTGTGATCTGACTTCTCCCTAGTTAGAGCTGTTACTTAGGTTAAGGGGTATACCTCTTCCCATTCAGTACTACACAGGATCCTATCTAATTTCTCAAAAGTGGGATTCTGCATACTGCTGCCCCAAGTAAATTTTCTCCCATTCAAATCCAACTCTCTCACTCCAGCCTGTTCCAGAATGGCATTGAAAAGGAAGCTCCAATGTCCAGGGGAGCCTGGCTTATTTTTCTCACTAGCTTTTCTAATAATATTGAAGTCCCCTCCAATCAAAATGGGATTGACAGAACTTTGAAAAACTCTGGATAGCTCAGCCAGGAATAAAGCTCTCCTCTCTGGTTGTGCATCTCCATATATCACTACTAGGTCCCAAATGAACCTTTTTTCAATATCTTGGACTGTCATTTTAATATGATAATCTCCCTCATCTTGAGAAATTATATCTAGTGTGGTATAATTCACCCCCAACAGAAGTCCACCAGATTTCCCCCTAGCTGGGGTGAAATGCCAATGGAAGTCCCTTCCTGCACAAACTTGTTGTAAATCACTTCTAGAAAATTGTTGTCTCATGGTCTCCTGCAGACCCAAAAAGTCAACTCTCATATCCATGATCATCTCCCTCAAAAATCTTTTTTTTAATGTCACCCCCAAACCCTCTCATATTCCAAAAAATACCCCTCATTTTTTCCTTCCTATCTGAGGATTCTAGATTTTTGACAACGGAGGCAATTTTGACTCCAGAACCTCTGGTAGTTTTGCCTCTTTTCCTCTCTTTTTTTGATGAGAAAAGTTCTTTCACTAACTCCCAATCCTCATTCTCTTCCTCCTCTTCTTCATTCTCCTCATCTTCTAGTAGATCTAATAGAGAATGTTCTCCAGTATCAATAAAGTTATGTTCCTCAGGCATATAGTTTTGCTTATGTTTGTTATTATAATCAGTCAACCACATATCAATCCTAGCCTGCTCAGCCATTTTGATCAATTCCAAATTGTGATTGACACTGTTAGGTTTAGATCCTAGACTAACCCCAACCCCCTCAGCAATCTGCTGTAGAATGTTATTAGGCCTAGAAATGATATTAGAAGGAGTATACTCACCATAATTGTTTCTCTGTGCAACTCTCTCTTTAGCCAGATCAGTAATTTTCTTGTATTCTTTGCCTTTCAATCTAGTGCATCTTCTCAGCTCTTCCTCTTCCCGGGATTCCAGCTCCCCTATACTAGCCTTTTTGATTTTGGTCTCAAAAGATTCAGTTTCCTGACTGGCAGTGTAATCCACGGGCTCCATATATCCTAGGCCCACTGCCTGTTCCATTAGTTCCAACTCTGTCATCCCCTCCTCCCCCTCTACTTTGTCTCCTACTGCAGCTTCTTCTCCAAAATTCTCTTTTTCATCTTGACTCCCCACTTGTTTTTCCCCTGACTGTGACCCTCTCACTTCTTCACTAGCTTTCATATTTAACTGCAAAAGTTCATGTTGTCTCTTAACTTCCCTTTCCAGTGATTTCCTAATAATGTCCATTTCTTTTCTCTTCTTTTCCTCCAACATAAGCTGAGCAGTCTGCCTTGCTGCCAACTCTTCTGCTTTCTGTAATCTAGCTTTCAGGATTTCTTCTTCTCTTTGTCCTTCTCCAACAGTCCCTACCCCTGACTTATCCTTGATCAGCTCATTCTTCTGAGGCATTTCACCTGCTTTCGAAATCACATGCTCATATTGTTTTAGTCCCAAAATCCCCAGACTAACTAATGACTTTGCAGATTCAGATTGTCTGCTTTTTTCTGCATCTCATTCTCCTTCTGTGTATCAGAACTCTCTAGGTCCAGATAATCAAAGATTTTCCTTTTATTTCCTTCCTCAAACTTGTACCATCCTTGTTCAGCAACAGAATCAAACTCAAAACCTATATCATATAACAACAAGTCCTTGGTAGTGATTTCTGTGCCAGCAGAAACCTTGTGTAAGTCCCTCACTCCTACTTTAACTCTGATTTCCTCCCTAGAGTGAATATTTTCCACATCCACTTCAACCACTGGTCCCAAAGCTGAACCAATTTCACAAACTCCCAAGTAATGTCTCAGGTTGTCAGGAACCCCCCACATCTTGATCCAAATTGAATGTAGTTTCCCTTTTGCCTTGTCATCTGGACTCCAGAAATCAACCTCAACCATAGCCCCAGTGCCCAGCAAAGTGAATTTACCAAAGTTTTTCAGCTCCACCAACTTGGCTTTACTAGGAAATCTCATGAGAAAAGTTGTGGTACTCTGAAATTTGGCTCTCCATGACCACCCCCAGTCAAACATCTTGCTGAAACCATAGGCCACTGTGGTGTCACTTAGTTGTCCCTCATACACAGTTACCAAGGCCGTAGGATTAATGTGCTCAGCGGCTACAATTTCATTGGTGTTCTGCACCAAAAGACACCCCAACCCCCTGGCTCCATATCCCACATATTTAGCAACTGGCTTAGGCTGTTTTAGAATGGTGCATTTGTCAGTATTGTGAGATGGTCTTTGGTAGACCACACAAAAAACCTTATTCTTGCAATCACTCTTCACATGTCCCTGTTCCTTACACTTCACACAGAAAAGTTCTTTAGGGTTTCCATTCTCCTTCTTCTTGGCTATTTCCTTGGGGCCCTCCATTCTAGCACTAGCTTGCTGCTGTAAAGTCTCTTTGTCGTGGGGAAACTGGTGGTCCACGAACACCTATGGGACCGGAGCCCCTTTCGGTTCGGCGGGTCGCGGAGATCGCACGAAGAGCAGATCGAGGCGGAGCACACGAGCAGTTTACCCAGCTTCGGAGCTCTCCGGAGAGATAATACTCCTACTGCTGCTTGTTTGTGTATATTGAGTGCTTCGAATGTTCCGAACCCCCTCTACATTGCGCATGGGCCTCCTTTTATATGCGAAAGGGGTCACCCACAGGTGGCAACGTTGGCGAGGGTAAAAATGGAAAAGGGAGTTGCGGTTGGTGCAACTACCTGTACAGTGCATCCTACCTAACCCTGACGGCAGGGGACAAGGGCATTAAATGCCCGTCTATGTCACCCAAGCAGTGCAAAAGGGACCGTCAGGGGCGCCACCGTTCGCCACGATGGCGATTTTGTCAGCATTGCTTGCCACCATGCACCCCTGGCTGCACAGCCTCTCGCCACGCGCCCCTGGAAAGGCCCCAACGGCGACACGTAGGTGGATGCGCTGGAGCGCGGGTACAGGATGGTTGCTTGCCGCGGCAAGCGCCTTGCCGCGGTCGCTGTCTTGTCGCGCCCGGAAGCTTGTCGCTCACCGGGCCTTGCCGGGACACGTGGCGCGTTGCGGCAAGTTCCTTGAAATGCCTTGTCTGGCCTTCCCGGCAAGCTCCTCTTGCCGGGGCCTTGTCTCCTTGGCCTAAACATTTTGCTCTTGAATGGCCGGTTGGCCTTCCCAGCAAGCTCCTCTTGCCGGGGCCTTTGTGTTCTTGAATGGCTCCAAAGGAACCCTGGAGTATCTTGGCGGTCACTCGGCAAACCTTGCCGCGGGGTGCTGCAACTGCCCGTGCACAAGTTCGGGATACTAGGGTACCCCTACTCTAGTACACCAACAGGAGCCCCCGGGCCTGGGCCACACACGGTGCCGAGCGCTGTTGGGCCAGGCCCAAAACAGGGCACGGGCACGCGCGGCTTGGGTTACGCCGCAACTTACTCCGCCCCCACCACGCCCTCCCCAACAACACGCGTCGAATGCGGCGTCGTGGGAGTGATCGTGGGGGGTTTCTTTATTCGGAAGGGCGAAACGTTCGCCCCCTCCCTCTTTATAAGCAGGGGAAACAGGGGCAGTTCGTCCACCCTGCCGTTTGCTGCTTCCAATCTCAAAAGCTCCGCCGCTCTCCCCTTCTTCTTGAAGCCGAGAGAGAGCAGCGCTCCGCCCCCCATCGCCACCAGCACCACCAACACCGTCGTCCTCCCTCACCACCTCCGCCATGGCTCCGAAAGCCGACAAGGGGAAGGGTGTGAAGTCGGCCGAAGCGCAGCGGCTCGCGGCGCTGCGGAAGGAGCGAGCGATCTTCTCCCCCCAGCTCGGCACGAAAGATCTGAGGGAGTACTTCTTCCTCTTCTGGTCGACGGAGACGCGAGCGCATCCGCGCACGAGGGTGCTTCCGGCGACCGCTTCGGAATTAGCTCCAAACGGGTACCCATTCTTCGCGTTGTTCTTCTATTGCGGGCTCTGCCCGCCCTTCTCGGAGTTCTTCTGCGATATCATGAACACGTACGGGCTCCGCCTCCTAGACTTCACCCCCAACGCCGTTCTGACAATGGCAGTTTTCGCACATCTCTGCGAAAACTTTGTCGGAGTCCACCCAAATGTAGCCCTTTTCCGCCACTTCTTCATGCCTCGGGTCGAGAGAGGAGAGCCGCTTGCCGGAGGGATAGCCTGGATCTCGAGAGTCGGCAAGAAGGAGGCGTATCTAGAGGGTGAGCTTCACAGCAAGTGGGAGGAGTGGAGAGCGGAGTGGTGTTGGATCGTTGAGGAGAACCCGCAGCCGTTCACCGCCGTGCACCAAGCCCCAATAGTGCGCGGCAACGATTGGAGCTATGTGGCCCCGGAAGACGAGAGGCTGAAGATCGCTGTTACCAGAATCCTCCGCCTCAGGCTTGCCGGGCTCACCGTAGGCGCAGTTGGCGCATATTTCCTTCGCCGCCGCATCGCCCCCCCTGCAGGAGAGGGGGAGGCCCTCCTGGGAGTTCAAGAACTCGGCGGACATCATGAGGCTGCGGCCAGGCCTCAATTTCAACTTCACCGTCCTGGAGCTGGACGCAACGCTGTCGGAGTTGTTCAAGCGCGACACCCAACACCCATTCACGTTGCCGCGGGGCGTCGTACCGCTGTGCAACAACTCGTCGCTCGACCGGATCCGCGCCATGATGCCGTTGTGCGATTCGCACGGAATCGTACCAACTTGGCAAGAGCCTACGGATGACGTTGTGCGGGCGTTCTTCGACAACTTAGAAGAAGTGCCGGTCCGCGCCGATGAGCAGAAGAGCCTCACCCGCGACACCACTGACGCGGAGCTGCAGCTCATCGCCACCAGGGCGGAAGAGGCTGCCGTAGGTGAGTTCGGGTTCACCGTGGAGGAGGTAGAGGCAGCAGAGGCGACAAGCCTTGCCGAACACGAGGAGTTTGTCGGCGAGGAAGAAGAGCATGTCGGGCCTGAAGACGAACCGAACGAGCCCGGCAAAGAAGATCTTGTCGGGCCCGTTCCCTCGGACAGCCTGCCGCAAGTAGAGCCCCCAGCCGCACCAAGAAGGCGTCTCCGCAGGGCCAGGGATGCAGCGGGGAGGCAAACGGGTCAACAGCCACCGCAGCGCACGACGCGCTCCACTGCGACAAGCTCTGTTACCGCGGGAGCACCTCCCGCCGCTGCAGCAACTGGAGCGGGGCCCTCCCGGACCACCGCTACTGCCCCTGCCAAACGGGCAAGGGAACCCACTCCTCCGCCACGCCGCACTGGAGGTGCGCCGGACTTCGACCTCTCTGCGCTGAGCTCCGACGAGGAAGAGGAAGAGTAAGTTTCTTCATTGTTCTCGTAATTCTTCAATCTTGTTGTTTTTGTCTTGTATCTGACTTGCTTCAATCTGAACCTATTCCTTTTCAGGACGCTGGCCCAGAGAGCGGCGAAGAGAGCCAAGGCCCCGGTGATTGTCATCGAGGATGATATCACCGTGTCAGCGGGGGGTGTATCTGAGACCACCTTGACGGACCCGGCAACTACTCCTCAGAGCAGCCCCCAGCGCAGCCCCCAGCGTAAGTTTATAGTTTGCTCCTTGCTGACAGGCGCTCATGGGTGCTTTTTCTTTGCTGATATCTTGTCTGTTTGGTTTGTGTAGGAGCAGAGCAGCCTCACCAAGAGGGCCCGGAGACCGCTCCCGAAGCGCCATCTGCTTCGACTATGCTGCCGAGGGAGGGCTCCCCGGCAAGGGAGAACTCGCCGGCAAGGGGCAGTTCCCCGGCAAGGGATGGTACTAGTGATCCTCCGGTGGTTGAGACCACGACTGCGGATCCCAGCTCAGGTAATCCACTCGCCTGAGAACTTCCCTTGGGTTCTTCTTCTTCTGATTTTCTCTTCGAGTATTTGCTTGACTTTTCTCTCTCCTCCGTTCTTCAAATCCATCTGCAGAGCCGATGGAGACCGAGGCCGCCGACGAGGGGAACGCGCGTAGCAACGCTGATGACGTCGCCGCCATGGAAGGAGAGGCCGATGCTGACGAGCCCGCCGGCAAGGAGGCCGCCAAGGCTGCCGCTGCAGAAGCAGGCGAGGGGTCTGGCGATCGTACTGACGGCCCCGAGGCCGTAGGAGCGCCAGGCGCTGCACCGACAGCCGATCCCTCTGCCGCCGCTGCAGCGTCAGGCTCCGAAGAGCCCCAGCCCGGCGCCTATCTGAAGGCCGGCGACGACATCTTCATCAAGCTCCCGTGCGCATCGAGCTCCAGGGCGCCGATCGAAGGAGAGGGTTTCGATGGAGAGCTGCTTGCCTCCGCCGGGCTGTCGTTGGTTGACACACCAGGCAGCAGCGACGAGCCTGAAGAGGAGAGGCTGCTGCGGAGGTTGACGTCGCTCTACCGCGCCCGGCAGGCCAAGCTGTCCTCCCGGGAAGCGCTCGTCGCGAAGGCAGGCGTGGACATGGAGAAACGCGCGGAGGAGCTCCGAAGCACCAACCAAGAAGCTCTCCGGTCGGTGGCGCAGGAGCGGGAGCAACTTGCAGAGTAATGCACAGCCTTCCTCCTCGAGAAGGCCGAGGCTGAAGAGCAATAGCGGCTGGCTGCCGAGAAGCAGTCCGCGCGGGAGGGTGAGCTGGTGCAGCGGAAGGCCTACCTCGACAGCTACGAGGAGGAGGTTATCGCGCGCGAGCAAGCACTCGACGGGGCCCTCAAGGAAGCAAGGGACGCTGCCGCGGCTGCTGAGGCCGCCAAGAAGGAGTTGGAGGTGAAGGTGACGCAGTTGGAGGCCGATCTGAAGGCGAGCGGCGAGGAGCTTGCCGCGCTCAAGCGCGAGCGCGAGAAAGATGCTGCCGCTCATGGTGAGCTGCAGGGTCTTCTCGCTGAGAGGGGCAAGGAGCTCAGCGCCGCCAAGGACTCCAATGCTGATCTTGAGCTGAAGCTGGCCACGCTGACCCAGTCACTGGACGACGCCAAGGAGCGGGAGGTGGCCTTGTCGGAGAAGATTAAGGCCGACGAGGCGCTGCTGGCGAGTATTGCCGTCACCTAGAACTCGTTCAGGGAGACGGTGGAGCACTGGACCGAGGGTCTAGTGAATATCGCCGCAGTCATCGATGGGGAGCTGGCGCAGCTGGGGATGGAGGACTTTGGGTATCCTTCCGACGAGCATCTCCAACCCAGCGCCAAGCTCAGCTTGTTCTTCAAGGGCGTGGCGACGGCCCTCTAGCAGCTCCGGGAGAAGATCCCAAAGTAGCTGGCCGACGAGTCACGCAGGATCTGCGCAGGATCTCTTCAGAAGGTGCTGGTGAAGGTGGCCTTCCGCAACCCAGGCCTCAACTTCACCAACGTCCTCAAGTCCCTGCCGGCAGATGCTGATCTTGAAGCCCTCAAGGCCCTTGTCGCACCCATTGTGGACAAGGTGAGCGGAATCAAGAGGGTTGAAGGCGACCGCGTAGACTAGGCCGCCCATTGTATCTTTTTCCCGTTGCTGTAGCATTATGTCATGAGAACAATCTATTAGACCCGACAAGTTATCTTGTAATAGAACTCTATTTTGGGTATCGATTGCAATGTCATTTCCTTTACTCGATTCCCTCCTTTGTACGTTCTTACCCTACGCTTTCAGGGAACTTGCCGGTGCAGGCACCAGAGCCGCGAGCGCTGAGTGCGGAACATCAGCAGCCTGCTGGCGGTGCTGCTTCCGGCAAGAAACCTTGTCGCGAACTAGTTGCAGCTTACTTAAGTTGTTGAGCGGACTCAAAACAAAGTAAGGGCGCAAGTAGCTGCGAGTTGGTTCCTCCGTGCACAGGTTTTCCATACAAAGGATGATTGTTCGAGGAAGATAACTTAAAAAATTTAAAACAGATTGCTCAAACTTTGGCAACTTAGCTTTTCTGTCGCTTGCTTCCCGGCAAGGCGAAACTTCCTTGAACGAGGCCCTGTCCATACCATTATCTTCTCCTTCCCCCCCGGCAAACTTGTGCGCGAGGGAACCTTCCTTCCCTTTGAGAAAAAGAAAGAAGAGAAAATAAAGGTATGGAGCCTTATGGCTCGTTATTGCTTACCGGGGCAGGTGCTGCACAAAGTGTCAAATAACATATGCAAAACTAGAGAGCATGTAATCGACAAGATGTGCTGAGCATATGAGCTTTACTTATGCACGGGATCTGCGCCCGGCTTTGTATAAAGGATTACATGCAACAGCGGCAAGACTTGTACAAAAGGTGGTTTCCGGAACAGGTTCCAGCAACCGCGCCCTACGGGTAAAACTTACGAAGATGCTCAATGTTCCAGGAGTTGCTCACCGGAGTGCCATCTTCGGTCTCAAGGCGGACAGCGCCAGGCCTCGTGACTCGTTTTACCCGGTAAGGGCCTTCCCACTTCGGCGTCAACTTGTTCGAATTCTTGGCGGACTGAACGCGCCGAAGAACAAGGTCGCCTTCCTCGAGACTTCTGGCATTAACTTTGCGGCTATGGTAGCGGTGCAAAGCTTGCTGGTATCGAGCAGCTCGTACAACAGCCTGAAGACGGTCTTCCTCAAGGAGCAGCGCGTCATCTTGCCGCAGCTGCTCTTGCTCAAACTCATCATAAGCGAGCACTCGAGGTGACCCGTATACGAGTTCCGTGGGGAGAACTGCCTCCGCTCCATAGACTAGAGCGAAGGGTGTCTGGCCAGTGGCTCGATTTGGCGTCGTCCTGATCGACCAAAGAACCACCGGCAGCTCCTCAATCCAGTTCCTTCCGCACTTGTGCAGCCTGTCGAAAGTTCTGGTCTTGAGTCCGCGCAGCACTTCAGCATTAGCCCTCTCCGCTTGATCGTTGCTTCTCGGATGAGCAACAGAAGCGAAGCAGACCTTGGCGCCAAGATCTTGGACGTACTGCATGAAGGTGCGACTCGTGAATTGTGTGCCGTTGTCGGTTATGATCCTGTTAGGGATCCCAAAACGGCAAACAATCGACCTGAAGAACTTGACTGCTGACTGTGCTGTCACCTTCCTCACTGGTTCCACTTTCGGCCACTTTGTGAACTTGTCGATTGCGACATAAAAGTACTCAAAGCCCCCGACAGCTCGGGGGAAGGGGCCGAGGATGTCGAGCCCCCAGATCGAAAATGGCCAGGATAAAGGGATTGTCTGGAGAGCTTGAGCTGGCTGGTGTATCTGCTTGAAATGGAACTGGCACGCTTCACACTTGGTTACTTGTGCAGTTGCATCCTAGAGGGCTGTCGGCCAAAAGAAACCTTGCCGAAAAGCTTTGCCGGCAAGTGCTCTGGCGCCAATGTGGTGACCACATATGCCTCCATGTATCTCTGCCAACAGCTTCTGTCCATCTTCCCGGTGAATACACTTCAATTTCACACCGTTGAGTCTTCTTCTGTACAGCGTGTTGTCGACAAACTGGTAAATACTTGAATGCCGGGCTACTCTTTCCGCTTCTTCTTGCTCTTCGGGAAGTTCTTCTTGCTCTTCGGGAAGTGCTCTGGAGCTTGCGGCTCGACAACAAGGACTAAAGGCATATCTACTGCTGCGGGTGTGACGCCTGGATAATTAAGCTACAATGATCCCACGCTAATGATGCCAGATCACCTCGGTTACTGCTGCTAATCTCGCGTTAGTTCGAAACCGGTTCGAGTCCAAATTAAAAAAATCAAACAAACAATAAAAGTTTTCAAACCTTAAGACAAAAATGTTCGGAGAGAGCCAAATAATGCATAAGTAATAATGGTGGAAAAACCAACCTCTTTGAAAGTGTTTGATTGTCCTAAAGTATATAAAATAGTAGTAAAACAATTAATCAAATGCTTTTTACAATTAATAAATTATTAAACTATTCTATCTAGTTGCCCAAACTTATGTGGTCGTAGTATAATTATTTAGACTAAGTTAGGAACTACTTTTGTAAGTCAAATATCTAAAATAAAAGTGAAACTAAAAGTAACAGAAAAGAAATAAAGAAAAATAACAAGGGGAAAATAAAACAAACAAAAGGAGAAAACCTCCCCTCTCGTTAGGCCCCGGCCCAGCTGGCCAACCGGCCGGCCCAGCCGCCCCCCCATCTCTGGCCTACAAGGCCACTACCCCCCCAGAAACCCTAACCCGTTGCCCCCGTCGTTCCACTCCCCCCACCTTTCCCCTCGTACCCTCACCCGCCGCCACCACACGCAACACACGCACACACACTCACGCACGCATCGTGCCTGGGGGAGGG
>LT934117.1:717411506-717440145 GCA_900231445.1 Triticum turgidum subsp. durum | reverse complement strand
GCGCCCCTTCTCGATCCCCTCCTCCCGCACGGCCGCGCCCAATCGCTCACCGCCCCGATCCCTTCGCCCCCGCCGCTGTGCGCCGTCGCCGGATCACCAGCGCCACCTCGCCTCGATGTCGCCCTGCCACCTCGTTGCCATCCTCCTCGCGGCCCCGTCGCCTCTCCCTCGTAGCCAGACGCCTACTCAACGTCGTCGACATCGCCGCCGCCTCGCGCCGTCGTCGGAGCCCGCCGGACCGCCTCCTCAACCCCGTCTCCGCCTTCCTCGCCGGTCGTTCCCGTCCACCTCCTCGTCCCCCCGCTGCCCGAACCCCTGCAACACCCCTGTGAGCACGCGCCCTCCTCCTCTCCCCTCTTCCCCTGTCACCGTGCGCCCGAGCCGTTCCCCCGCCATCGCCTCGCCGTACACGGCTGCCCGACCGCGCCCTGCGCGATGCAACTTCCCGCTCGGCCACGGCGCCCCGCCCGCGCGGCCCAGCTTCGCTCGTCGTTGCGCTGCTCGCCTCTGGCACCCCGCGCACATGCCATCGCGCCTCCCCTCAGCTCCGGTCGGCTTCGCCGCGCCGCCCTGCACCGGCCACGATCGCCGGTGCCGGACCACACGCCGTCCCCTTCCCCCATGTCCGCGCGCTAAGGCGCCCGGCGCACGCGCCTGCACGACCGGGGCGAAGCCCCGTTAGCCCAGTTCCCGCGCCCGTTAAGGCCTTGACTCTATGACACGAGGGGCCCACAACCCCAGAACAAAAAAAAGTAATAAAAATAAATAAATAAAAATGTTAATTAATTAATTAACTTAATTAATTCTGTTTAGACTAACCTAATCACTAGTTAAGCTAATTAAACATGTTTAGTTATCCTTAGACAATGACATGTGGGACCGAGTGGTCTGTTGACTAGTCAAAGTCCACAGTTGACTGTTGATGTCATGCTGACATCATGATGACGTGATAAAATGATTATCGGTTTAATTAATTCTGTTAATTCTAAAAATGACATAAAACTTTAAAAATTAATATAAAATAATCCGTAACTCGGATGAAAATACTTTGTACATGAATGTTGCTCAGAACGACGAGACGATTCTGGATACGCAACCCGTTCGTCCGCCACACCCCCCTAACCTATCGAACTCGCAACTTTCCCCTCCGGCTCCTCTGCCCGAAAACACGGAACCCCGGGAATACTTCCCGGATGCTTCCCCCCTTCACCGGTATCACCTCATACCGCGTTAGAACACGTCTAGCTCTGCATGTTATCCTGTTATGCACTTGCTTGCTATGTATTTACTGTTTCTCCCCCCTCTTCTCTTCGGTAGACCCCGTGACGATGCTGATGCCCCAGTTCGACTACGGAGTTGACAACCCCTCTCTGTTGCCAGAGCAACCAGGCAAGCCTCCCCCTTCATCACCAGATATTGCCTATTCTCCTCTATATTGCTTGCATTAGAGTAGTGTAGCATGTTACTGCTTTCCGTTAATCCTATTCTGATGCATAGCCTGTCATTGTTGCTACAGTCATTGATACCTTACCCGCAATCCTAAATACTTAGTATAGGATGCTAGTTTATCATCAGTGGCCCTACACTCTTGTCCGTCTGCCATGCTATACTACTGGGCTGTGATCACTTCGGGAGGTGATCACGGGCATATATTACATATACTTTACACTATTACATTACCTGTGATACTGTTCGGAGATGGGGGGCTGAAAGGACAGGTGGCTCCATCCCGGTAGAGGTGGGCATGGGTTCCCGACGGCCCCCGACTGTTACCTTGTGGCGGAGTGACAGGGCAGGTTGAGACCACCTAGTAGACAAGTGGGCCTGTCCCTGTACGGCGTTCGCGGATACTTAACACGCTTAACGAGATCTTGGTATTTGATCTGAGTCTGGCCATTTGGTCTATACGCACTAACCATCTACGCGGGAGTCGTTATGGGTATCACGGCGTCATGGTATCAGCCGAAGCCTTCGTGACGTCAGCGACTGAGCGGCGCGCGCCGGGTTGGACTGCGTTAACGCAACTTACTTTGTAATGGAGGTTGCTAGGTCTGCTCACCGGCCGCGTACGCAACGTGCAGGTGTGCTAAGGGCGATGGGCCCAGACCCCTGTGCGCTTAGGTTTAGACCGGCGTGCTGACCTCTCTGTTGTGCCTAGGTGGGGCTACGACGTGTTGATCTTCCGAGGCCGGGCATGACCCAGGAAAGTGTGTCCGGCCAAATGGGATCGAGCGTGTTGGGTTATGTGGTGCACCCCTGCAGGGAAGTTAATCTATTCGAATAGCCGTGATCTTCGGTAACAGGACGACTTGGAGTTGTACCTTGACCTTATGACAACTAGAACCGGATACTTAATAAAACACACCCAGACAAGTTCCACAGACAACCCGGTGATCGCTTTTCCATAGGGCGACGAGGGGAGGATCGCCGGGTAGGATTATGCTACGCGATGCTACTTGGAGGACTTCAATCTACTCTCTTCTACATGCTGCAAGACGGAGGCTGCCAGAAGCGTAGTCTTCGACAGGATTAGCTATCGCCCTCTTATTCTGGCATTCTGCAGTTTAGTCCACCGATATGGCCCTTTACACATATACCCATGCATATGTAGTGTAGCTCCTTGCTTGCGAGTACTTTGGATGAGTACTCATGGTTGCTTTTCTCCCTCTTTTCCCCTTTCCCTTCTACCTGGTTGTCGCAACCAGATGCTAGAACCCTGGAGCCAAACGCCACCGTCGATGATGTTTCCTACTATACTGGACGTGCCTACTACTACGTGCAGGCCGCTGACGACGACCAGGAGTAGTTTAGGAGGATCCCAGGCAGGAGGCCTGCGCCTCTTTCGATCTGTATCCCAGTTTGTGCTAGCCATCTTATGGCAACTTGTTTAACTTATGTCTATACTCAGATATTATTGCTTCCGCTGACTTGTCTGTAATCGAGCACTTGTATTCGAGCCCTCGAGGCCCCTGGCTTGTATTATGATGCTTGTATGACTTATTTATGTTTTAGAGTTGTGTTGTGATATCTTTCCGTGAGTCCCTGATCTTGATCGTACACGTTTGCGTGCATAATTAGTGTACGATTGAATCGGGGGCGTCACAGCAGGAACATCCGCTTCTACGGCGAGAACCTGCGATTCAGCCGGAGCTTGATGTTCCCCGACAAGTTTGCCGGAGCAAAACTTGTCGGGGGCGTCTGCTTCAACGAAACAAACCCTTGGGCTTGTCGGAGCAGACTGCTCCTCAGCATCCTTGGTGTTGATCTTGGGGACCTTCTTGGCGGCGGCTTCGGGGAGCTCTGCCGGAAAGTAGTCACCAGAGATCAACTTCCTCTTTCTGCTGTCTAGTTGATGGTGCTACGGACGGTTGAGCCAGCTTGAGCACAAAGATCCCTGGTTCCACAGGTAACTTTAGTGCGGCGCACTTCGACAGGCCATCAGCAATGTCGTTCTGAGCTCTTGGAACATGTTCCATCTGTAGGGCGTCAAAGTGCTCTTCTAGCTTTCTCACTTCATCCACGTAAGCTTCCATCAACGGACTCTGGTAATTCTTGTTCACTTGTCGGACGACAAGCTGCGAGTCACCCCTGACAATGAGCTTCTTGATCCCAAGGTCAGCTGCGATCCTGAGACCGGCAAGCAAACCTTCATACTCTACAGTATTGGTCATTGCTTGCTCCTTGGGAAAGTGCATCTGGACTACGTACTTGAGGTGCTCTCCGGTGGGTGCGACAAGCAGCACGCCCGCACCGACGCCTTGTAGCGAGAAGGCACCATCAAAGTACATCAGCCACTCTTTGCTCGCTTCCTTGACGGGGATGCTCGTTTCTGGAATTTCTTCGTCTGGTGTTGGAGTCCATTCTGCTATGAACTCCGCCAACGCTCTGCTTTGGATAGTTGCACTACTCTCAAACTTGAGACCGAAGCTTGACAGTTCCAGTGCCCACTCGACTATCCTGCCCGTTGCTTCTGGATTTTGCAGTATCCTCTTCAACAGGAAACGAGTGACAACTGTTATCTCATGTGCTTGGAAGTAATGGCGCAGCTTTCTCGAGGCCATGAGGAGGCCGAATAGCAATTTCTGCACACCAGAGTACCTTGATCTAGCCCCCTGCAGAAGGGAACTGACAAAGTAAACTGGGCGCTGCACCATTCTTCTCTGCACCTTCTCAGGCGTCTGCGCAGATCCATCCTTGTCGGGACCAGAGCTTGCCGGTGAAGCCCCCTGCTCGTCGCTGGATGCACCTGCCTTGGTCGCTGGCTCATCATCCGCCTCCCTCTCCGCTACTAAGGCAGCACTAACCACTTGATTGGTTGCCACTATATACAGCAGCAACTTCTCTTGTGGCTTAGGTGCGACAAGTATTGGAGTGGAGGACAGGTATCTCTTTAAGTCCTGCAGCGCAGCCTCCGCTTCCAGAGTCCATTTCATTGGACCTGCCTTTTTCAAAATTTTGAAAAATGGCAGGGCGCGCTCAGCAGATCTAGAGATAAACCTGCTGAGAGCAGCCACACAACCGGCAAGCCTTCGTACATCCTTGACGCTCTTCGGGGCTTCAATCTGCTCAATGGCCTTGATCTTGTCGGGATTGGCTTCAATCCCCCGCTGAGACACGAAGAATCCGAGAAGCTTGACGGAAGGGACTCCAAACACGCACTTCTCGGGGTTGAGCTTGAGGTTGATCTTGCGCAGATTTGCAAAGGTCTCATCTAAATCTTGGATCAGAGTAGCCTTGTCCTTGCTCTTGACCACTATGTCATCCATGTAGGCTTCTACATTTCTGTGTATCTGTGGCTCAAAAGCATAATGGACTATCCTTGCAAATGTTGAACCAGCATTTTTTAAACCGAAGGGCATCCGTACGAAACAGTACGTGCCACATGGGGTGATAAATGCGGTCTTCTCCTCATCCTCTTCTGCCATGAAGATCTGATGGTATCCTGAGTATGCATCAAGAAATGAAAGCAAGTCACATCCGGCTGTGGACTCAACAATCTGGTCAATGCGCGGCAAGGGAAATGGGTCTTTGGGACAAGCTTTATTGACATCAGTGAAGTCGATACAAAGCCTCCATTTCCCGTTCGCCTTACGCACGACCACAGGATTGGCCAGCCACGTAGGATGGAGCACTCCTCTGACAAGGCCTGCTGCTTCCAATTTCTTGATTTCTTCTGCAATGAACTCTTGGCGCTCCACTGCTTGCTTCCTGATTTTCTGCTTGACGGGTCGCGCATGAGGACAGACGGCAAGGTGGTGCTCAATTACTTTCCTGGGAACACCGAGGATGTCAGACGGTTGCCATGCAAACACGTCGACGTTCGCCCGCAGGAAAGCAACGAGCGCGCTTTCCTATTTAGGGTCGAGCGTGGCACTGATGGTGAAGGTACCACCAGTGCCGTCCTCCTTGGTGGACACCTTCTTGGTCTCTGGTGGAGCTGCCATTGCCTTCTTACACTTGCCGGTGGAGCTCGATGGTGCGTCCTCGACGGTAGCGCAGCACTCCGAAGAGGTGCGCTTGCCGGAGTGGGCATCAGAGCTCTTGCCGGACTTGGTCTTCTTCGCCCCGGGAGCTTCAGCGGCAAGTGATCTGCGTTCTGTCGCGGCTGCCGCTTCCCGGTAAATCTTGTCGGCGCAGATAAGAGCATCCTTCTTGTCGCCAGGGACAGAGATGATGCTTATCGGGCCTGGCATCTTCAGTACGTTGTAAGCATAGTGAGAGGCTGCCATGAATTTGGCGAGTGCTGGACGGCCAAGTATCCCATTGTAGGGCAATGGGAAGTCAGCAACGTCAAAAGTGACCCTCTCAATTCTGAAGTTCAGCTCGCTGCCAAATGTCACCGGCAGCGTGATCTTCCCCTTCGGCTTGCTCCTTCCCGGGTTGATTCCTTGGAATGTGCCGGTCTCTTCGAGCTCGCTGTCAGGGATCTGGAGCTTCTGGAGTACCGTGGAGGAGATCAGGTTTAAGCCGGCCCCGCCGTCAACTAGCATCTTTGTGACCTTGAGGTTGCGGATAGTTGGCGAGACCAACATCGGCAAGCACCCGACCGCGCTTACGCGATCAGGGTGATCCTCAATATCAAAGATGATAGGCGTGCTGGACCATTTCAGGGGCCTGCGTGACTCGATGGGTGGTTCTGCTGCATTGACTTCCCGCACCCACTGCTTGAGCTGGCGGTGTGAAGTATGCAGAGAAGCACCACCATCAACGCACAGGACCTCTGTGGCTTTCTGGAACTCCTGCTCATCGGTCTCATCATCTTCCATGTCTTCATCGTCGTCGTCTTCATCCTTGTCGCGGCCGCGGGGAGGTCTGTCTCCTTGCCGCTGCTTGGCCTTGCCGCGGCATCCTCCCCGGCCGGGATGTTTCTTGCCAGCTCCTCCAGCACCTTCCTGGGCCTTCTCCTTGTCGCGTCGCTCGTACTCAGCCTTCTGCTGCTCAACGAGCTGCTCGACCTTCTTGCAGCTCTGGAGATCATGGCCCTTGGTGCGGTGGATCTTGCAGTACTGCTTGTCGTTGTTGCCCTGCTTGTAGGCGACCGCCACAGCCTGGTTGCCGGAGCTGCCAACCTTGGCTTCCTTGGCGCCACCTCCGCTGCCGGACTGCTCAACAACTAGCACATCTTTGCCTTTCTTCTTCCTGTTATTCCGCCGCCGGTTTTTCTTTGCTGGGGCAGTACCATCACTGTCAGATCCCGCTGCTTCTGCATTCTCTTCGGGGAGCCTCCTCCCCTCCTCAGCACGTGCACACTTGTCGGCCAGGGCATATAGCTCACTGACATCTCTGATCTTGCACATCGCCATCTCCTCCCGCATCCTGCGGTTCCGCATGTTCTGATGAAACGCGCTGATCACCGCGGCTGGGTGGACATCTGGGATGTTGTGCTGCACGCGGCTGAATCTCTGAATATACTTGCGTAGATGAAGGTCACTCTCTTGGCCATGAGGCTTGTGGCCGCCTGTAAAGGCGCCGACAAACTGATGGCAGAGATCTGCCCAGGAAGATATGGAGCCGTCCGGCAAGTGCATGAGCCAGGATCTGACATTGGGCTTGAGCACCAGCGGGAGGTAGTTGGCCAGGATCTTGTCGTCCCGCCCCCCAGCAGCTTGCACCGCGATGGTGTAGATGCTGAGGAACTCCGATGGATGCATCTGGCCATCGTACTTCTCTGGTACATCTGGCTTGAAGTTTTTCGTGCTGGGCCACTGGACTTGCCGCAGCTCACGAGTGAACGCAGGGCAGCCTACCGCATACGGCAAGTTGCCTGGTTCCCCTGGCGCATGCATGTCGACAGTGGGCCCAGCGCGCTGGTCGGATTGACGCCGCGCTTCTCTTCGGCGCTCGATGCGAGTTCGAGCGTCTTCTTGTTGTCGTTCATGAAGAACTTGGCACTGATCGCGGCGAGCCCGTGGATCAGACGATGCGGTGGAGTCGCTGTCGACGTGGATCCGACGAGTTGGCGATCTTGGCCTTCGGGATGGGGAGTGCACGGTGGTTGCACCCCCTCTGGTCTCGTCGCCATCAGCTCGCGCTTGGCAGCCTTGCCGCGGCAGCGACGCACTCAGCTGCCGCGGAGTGTCGCCGTTGGCGAAGCCGATGAGACTCTGAATGGTGGCCCTCCGTTCGTCGATCTTGTCGGACGTTGGAGGGTAATCCAGGAGCAGTTGAGCTCGCGCCAGAGCTTCTGCTCGTGTGGTGGGTGGCAGGGGCGAACGGTGCGAGGAGCGGGATATGCTCGGACTTCTAACTATGTTAGAAGGAGCAGCATCCCGTCCCGGCGACCGTGCCACGCTCGTGCGAGCATGCTGGCGTGCATGCTGATCTTGTGCCTCCCGAGATCCACCAGCTCGATCCTGGTCCAACGAGCGTATGGTACGGCGAATACCATGACGCTGTTGGTCCCGCGCCTCCTGAGACGGGTGCGGTGCATGGACGGACATCAAGGTCTGCGGAGCCTTGTCCTTGGATTTGGCAGCACCGTGGGCTCCCTCACCAATGTCTGTTCTTCCTCCGGCGTCTACCCCACCACCCGTTTGCTCCGGTGGCGGTGGGATCGACACGGACGGAACTGCTGCCTCCGAAGGCTTCTTCTTCGGTGGCATGTTGATGAAGAAAATGAAGATCTAGCTCGTGTGAACGCCGGATCAGGTTCACACAATCTCGACGCCCCCTACCTGGCACGCCAAAGATGTCGTGGGGAAACTGGTGGTCCACGAACACCTATGGGACCGAAGCCCCTTTCGGTTCGGCGGGGGGCAGAGATCGCACGAAGAGCAGATCGAGGCGAAGCACACGAGCAGTTTACCCAGCTTCGGAGCTCTCCGGAGAGATAATACTCCTACTGCTGCTTGTTTGTGTATATTGAGTGCTTCGAATGTTCCGAACCCCCTCTACGTTGCGCATGGGCCTCCTTTTATATGCGAAAGGGGTCACCCACAGATGGCAACGTTGGCGAGGGTAAAAATGGAAAAGGGAGTTGCGGTTGGTGCAACTACCTGTACAGTGCATCCTACCTAACCCTGACGGCAGGGAACAAGGGCATTAAATGCCCGTCTGTGTCACCCAAGCAGTGCAAAAGGGACCATCACGGGCGCCACCGTTCGCCACGATGGCGATTTTGTCAGCATTGCTTGCCACCATGCACCCCTGGCTGCACAGCCTCTCGCCACGCGCCCCTGGAAAGGCCCCAATGGCGACACGTAGGTGGATGCGCTGGAGCGCGGGTACAGGATGGTTGCTTGCCGCGGCAAGCGCCTTGCCGCGGTCGCTGTCTTGTCGCGCCCGAAAGCTTGTCGCTCACCGGGCCTTGCCGGGACGCGTGGCGCGTTGCGGCAAGTTCCTTGAAATGCCTTGTCTGGCCTTCCCGGCAAGCTCCTCTTGCCGGGGCCTTGTCTCCTTGGCCTAAACATTTTGCTCTTGAATGGCCGGTTGGCCTTCCCGGCAAGCTCCTCTTGCCGGGGCCTTTGTGTTCTTGAATGGCTCCAAAGGAACCCTGGAGTATCTTGGCGGTCACCCGGCAAGCCTTGCCGCGGGGTGCTGCAACTGCCCGTGCACAAGTTCGGGATACTAGGGTACCCCTACTCTAGTACACCGACACTCTTTCTTAGGCATGTTGGACAGGAGGAATTGATACTGCTGTGCCATTTGTTCCTGAGGCACGAAACCAAATTGTCCAAGCCCCATCCCTACTGGCACAAGCTGAGGAAAATTACTGTTGTTCATCACACGGAAGCCACCTGTCAACTGAACTGGCCCCCCCTGAATCCCCAAACTTGCACTAACTCCAGATCCACTCTCCTATCTGTTTTCATCCTCCCTACCCTGAAATCTTTCCTGTTGATTGCCCCCTCTTTCAGAAGCAAATCTGCCAAACTTATTGTCTCCTTCTCTGCCACTTCCAACCGAATTTCCATCCCCACCAGAGCCACTGCTATTTGTCCCAGATCCTTCTCTGAATCCCCCCTCTTTGTTCCTCCAACCATATCCATCCAGCTCTCTCTCATCCTGTCTGCCAAATCCTCTCCCAAAATGCTCAGATCGGCCACGAAAATTACCTCTCCCTCCTTGATAATTTCCTCTTTCAGGCCTTGGCCTCCAACTCTCCTGCCTGCCATTCATGTCTTCTTCTTCTCCCCAGAGTAGCCTTCTTTTCACCACCTCTTCTTCTTCACTGGTCGCCGCCAAGGTCTCTCTAGGGTTTGGGATGTGGAGGAAATCGGGATCAGGGATGAAGGGTGGGATCCCTCCTATATATAGGCCCCCATCTCCCCTGTCAGCACCTGGGCTTTTTTTGTCCCCTCCATTACTGGGCCACATTCGACCAAAGCCCATCCGATCAACTTTCTCCCCCCCCCCCACACCGGCCACCACATTTGCCTGCCCCTCCCCAGCTCCTGATCCACATTGAGCAAAGCAAGCTTGAAACTCTGTCATAGTTTCTTCCAGCATGATATTTACTGGAATGGTATTTATTTTCATTTTACTATCAGGCAGAGAATTAACATATCCAGATAAGTCACTCTCAATATCTTTATTGCTATCAATCTCAACAGCCTCGTAGATGCTACCAATATCTGACAGATATTCAAGGAATCTAGGTAGATCCCAAACCTTGGGTATCTTATCCCTAACCCTGATTAGCGCCATATCAATTTTTTGTTTATGAAATTCCCCCCAATTGGGTGAGTCAATATGGATCAACTCACTTTGTGTTATTTCTTCCTGTTCTTCATTCCTACTTTTCCATCTCTAAGCAAAAGACTCTGGACATAATTATCCATCCTTTTTCTCAATCTACGATTAACACGTCTAATTCGACGTTCAATATCAATACTCCCCAGCCTATCCCCATCATCGCGGGTATGAGCTAGGTATCTAGAAGGAGCTCGATGGATCGTACCTGAACTGTCGGAATCCTCGTCAGGAACATTGTCTGAATCCTCACTAGCTAGCACCCAGAAGCGATTGCCAGCTAGTGAGGAATTCAGACTCTGTTTCCGGCGAGGCGTGCTGAACGGCGAGGCGAGCTGAACGGCAAGGCACTAGAGCCTCCGAGGTTGACGTAGTCGCGGCGAGGCGAACAGACCGACGTCGCACCCCCGACGTCTCCTGCGGCGCCTGATCCACCGGTTCCTCGCGGATCTCGATCGGAGCCATGGCCGTCCCCGGAGCAGGAAGGGCCAGGACTCCCTCCCGAGGGGGAAGCACCGATTCCCTCATGGCGGGGGCGAGGTCTGCGGTCGCGAAGATGGTGAAGGCCACCCACTTCCTTGCCACCGCCCTCACCGGCGAATCCGCCTGATCCGCCGCCCACAGCAGCACCTGCAGAAGGTGCTTGCGTCCTCCGCGCCCAAACAGAGATCTCTCCTCCGCCTCTGTCAGATTCTCCATGATCGCCTCTGCCTCCGCGTACATCTCGCTTTTGCTCAAGTACCACGCCCCAATTTCTCTCTGGCGGATCCGCATGCGCGCATCCCTGCCCGCGAACCTGCGCATCTTCTCCTCGCTGATCTCCACCATCTCCGCCGCGCGCTCGAGTGGACAGGGAGGGAGATGGGGCAAGCGGGAAGGGAAGGGTGGGGTGGGGAACTGATTTCGATCTAAATCCTCCCTCTGCCTTAACTGCTCCCCCACCAGCCGCAATTCCTCCCTCGCCGTCTCCCGATGCACTCCCCCCGCCAGTGATGTCCTCATCGATGCGTGCGACGTGGCAAGGGAACGTGACCGTGGCTCCCGGGGTCAAAACGCACCCGCCTCCCGACCGCTTGTCCACCGTGCAACCGCGCTCGTCAACAAGGTACACCGACAAGGTGTACGGGTGCAACACCACCACGCCATGGTGGTACTTGGGCCTCACCACCGCTTTTAGATCGGCGGCGAACCACACCGACCACCGCGCCGCGGCGGCTCCTCGCAGCGTGTCGAAGCGTGTCGAATCATGCCGATCGACATGTGCAGTCGATTGTTTCGGAGGGCATGATGGTGGCTACGCATCGGTTACTTTTTCTCCTTGGTGTTGTGGCGGCTCGATCAGTGTGTGATCTTTTGGCAGCCATGGTCTTCCGTTGCCGGTGGTCTCCGCTGGCTATGGTTAGGCCCCTTCCCCGTGGCTTCGTGAGGTGAGGTGGTGGGGCAGAGGCTCCGTGCGAAAGCCTTGTTTCCGATGGGGATTGGTTACAGGCGACAATGGCGCGGTGGTGCTTTTTCCTTGGGAGTGGTCGCCAAAGTGTTACTCCTCTCCACTTGGTTATGGTGGTCGTTGCTTGGGTTGCAGTGGTGGCAATTGGTGTGGCCCGACCCTTTCCCATGTTTTGGCAGGGAGTCGTGGGTAGTTTCTTGGCGCTTTATTGCTTGGCCGGGGTTGATGCCGGCGACGATAGCGCCTATGGACGTCATGTTTCCTTCTTGAAAAGCGTCTCCGAGGATCGCGCTCACTTCTCTCTGTGTAGCGGGTGAGTAGGTGGTGGAGGTTGAGTTGGCGACTGTGGCTTTGTTGTTTCCTTTTTCTTTTCTTTAACATTTCTAAGCTCGTGGTCAGGGGTTTTGCTTGATTTCCATTATAAACCATGCCTATTCTATTCTTCTTTATGAAATTGCATGAACACCCCTACCCTCTTGACAAGGATCTGTCCCGCAAAAAAAAATCAGCTGCTCGATCACAACTTCAGTTGAGTTTAGTTCAAACGTTGAGACAGGGACCTCTGCATCAGTCGATGCATGCAACCATCTTTATTAATTATTTCACAAAGGTCTGACAAGAACATACATCAATTCACCTGAAGCCATCTCACACCTACAAACTCGATAATATGGAGTGCCCTCACTTCCCGTATCTAAAACCAGTGTCATCGCCGATACGTCCACATAACGTATCGGGACCAACAGCCGGTGCAGCCTACCTAAAGCACACACCATATGCATAGGTTTTAGAAGCCGCCATCATCACCGGACCACTGACCCATCTTCAGGAGAGAGATCCGCATCTTCCTTGCCAGTCCGGAGATCCGTCAACGCCACAACGGCGCCCAACGGCATCACCGCCCTGCGCTCGTCCGTCCAGATGCGAAGATTGAAAGATCCGTCATTCGTAGCACTTGCCAACCAGGCATGACTCAGCGTAGCACTTGTCGGCCAGGCATGACTTGACAGCTCCACCGAAGCTCCGTGCAAGACGAAGCCGCTCCACCTCCTGCCTCTGTCTTCCAGCGCTGATCCACGAATGATGCTCCCAAGAGATAAACGGCACCTTAGTACCGCCATCGTCCAATCTGGAAGACAAAATCCTAGGGTTTCCCTTGAAGCAATACGAGTGGGTCAACAAAATTTACATGACGATGCCTTCATCAAGGTAACGGTGCAAAACGCCGCCATCGCTCGCCAACAACTCAATTTTCACCGGCAACTATGTCTCCCCGACTCGTAGCCGGGACTAGATGAGGAATCGCCGCCGATCGCAGCGTCGCCGCCGCCCGAACAGGGCAAGCCGCCGTGCCCACAGCCCGCGCCGCCTCCGACGCCGCCGCGCCACAGCCATCGCCATCGCCAACACTACCACCACAGCCTCCATTAGGACGCCGGTCGGCCGCCACACCGTCGTAGTCCAGATCTGGGTCATCATGAACCAGATCGGCATCGTCGTAGTCCAGATCTAAAGGAAATATGCCCTAGAGGCAATAATAAAGTTATTATTTATTTCCTTATTTCATGATAAATATATATTATTCATGCTAGAATTGTATTAACCGGAAATGTAGTACATGTGTGAATACATAGACAAAACATATTGTCCCTAGTATGCCTCTACTTGACTAGCTCGGTAATCAAAGATGGTTATGTTTCCTAAACATAGACATGTGTTGTCATTTGATGAACGAGATCATATCATTAGGAGAATGATGTGATGAACATGACCCATCCGTTAGCTTAGCATTATGATTGTTACAGTTTCATTGCTACTGCTTTCTCCATGACTTATACAAGTTCCTCAGACTATGAGATTATGCAACTCCCGAATACCGTAGGAACACTTTGTGTGCTACCAAACTTCACAACGTAAATGAGTGATTATAAAAGGTGCTCTAAAGGTGTCTCCGAAGGTGTTTGTTGGGTCGGCATAGATCGAGATTAGGATTTGTCACTCCGTGTTATGGAGAGGTATCTCTGGGCCCTTTCGGTAATACTCATCACTATAAGCCTTGCAAGCATTGTGACTAATGAGTTAGTTGCGGGATGAAGTATTATGGAACGAGTAAATAAACTTGCCGGTAACAAGATTCAACTAGGTATGTTGATACCCACGATCGAATCTCGGGCAAGTAACATACCGATGAAAAAGGGAACAACATATGTTGTTATGCGGTTTGACCGATAAAGATCTTAGTAGAATATGTAGGAGCCAATATGAGCATCCTGGCTCCGCTATTGGTTATTGACCGGACGGTCATGTCTACATAGTTCTCGAACCCGTAGGGTCCGCACGCTTAACGTTCGATGACGATTTGTATTATGAGTTATGTGTTTTGATGACCTAAGTTTGTTAGGAGTCCCGGATGAGATCACGGATGTGAAGAGGAGTTTCGAAATGGTCGAAACATAAATATCAATATATTGGAAGACTATATTCGGACATTGGAAAGGTTCCGAGTGATTCAGGTATTTTTTTGGAGTACTGGGGAGTTACGGAAATTCACTTGGAGAAGTAATGGGCCTTATTTGGCTTTAGTGGAGAGAGGAGAGAAGTGCCAAGAGGTGGCGCGCGCCTCCCCCCTGCCAAACCAAATGGACAAGGGGTGGGGGCGCAACCCCCCCTTTCCTTCTCCCTCTCCCTCTCTTTCCTTCTCTCCTACTCCGAGTAGGAAAGGGAATCCTACTAGGACTTGGGAGTCCTAGTAGGACTCCCTATGCTTGGCGCGCCCCCTAGGTCGGCCGCCTCCTCCCTCCCTCCTTTATATACAGGGGAGGGGAGCACCCCAAGGACACACAAATTGATTTTTAACCGTGTGCGGTGCCCTCCTCCACAGTTTTCCACCTCAGTCATATCGTCGTAGTGCTTAGGCGAAACCCTGCACCGGTAACTTCATCATCACCGTCACCACGCCGTCGTGCTGACGGAACTCTCCCTCGGCCTCAGCTGGATCTAGAGTTCGAGGGACGTCACCGAGCTGAACGTGTGCAAATCACGGAGGTGACGTGCGTTCGGTACTTGATCGGTTGGATCGCGAAGACGTTCGACTACATCAACCGTGTTACTGAACGCTTCCGCTTCGGTCTATGAGGGTACGTGGACACACTCTTCCCTCTCATAGCTATGCATCTCCTAGATAGATCTTGCGTGGTCGTAGGAATTTTTTTGAAATTACCGCATTCCCCGACAACATCGTGGTCACACCCTCGAGCCAAGACGCCCCGCGCCACCCAATGACCCGCGAGAGGGAGGAGTGCCTCCACCGCCGCCTTCACACACACAGGCTATACCCGGCGTCGACCACTGGCAGTGATGGAGGGGAGGGAGAGGAAGGAGCGGTGACCCGGCGGTTAATGTTGGAGCCCCTCAGTCGCCCACGCCGGGGGTGGGGCAACAGAGGGGATGAGACCTTTCCTTTCTTTGCTAACCCTGAGCAACTCTTTTAAATGGGAGAGATTTTTACTTTCCAGCCTCTGCACCAACTAGGGATGCATACGACCATTTTAGTATGAGTATCAAGATAAACATGGTCCTCGGAATTTTTTAAACGAGTATCAAGATACTCCCTCCGTCCCAAAATTTTTATCTTATATTTGTCTACATATGAATGTATCTAGTCACATCTTAGTGTTAGATACATCGTATCTAGATAAATTTAAGACAAGAATTTTGGGACGGAGGGAGTATTTCTTAATGAGTAGTTCCACCACACATCAAGTTTCTTTTTTGCAGGATAAACTTTCGATCTATTCATCTTCAATTATGATAGTACAACGAACACTAGAAATAATAAAAATTACATCCAGATCCGCAGACCACCTAGTGACGACTACAAGAACTAAAGCGAGCCGAAGGCACGCCGCTGTCACCGCCCATCGCTCTGCGGAGCCAGGCAAAGCTTGTTGTAGTAGACAGCCGAGAAGTCGTCGTGCTAAGGCCCCATACAAGCAACGCACCAAAACAGCAACCGCCGACGATGAAGATTGTAGATAAGAAGGATCCAACCTGAAGACACACGAACAAAGACGAACGACGAACCAATCCGAGCAAATCCATCAAAGACAGATCCACCGGAGACACACCTCCACATGCCCACCGACCATGCTAGACGCATCACCGAATCGAGGGCTAGGCGAGGAGACCTTTATTCCATCTTCAGAAAGCCGTCGCCGTCTCGTCTTCCTGAATAGGACACAAACCCTAACAAATCTTGAAAACAGATCTAAAAACGGAGCCGCACATCAAGTTTGATCCTCAATAAACGAATGAATTTTTTTTAAACGAGTATCAAGATATTTCTTAATGAGTAGTTCCACCATACATCAAGCTTGATTCTCAATAAACGGAAAAAAAACTCCTATTTATCATCTGTCAATTCTAGAAATTGAACTCGAATTGTTGAGCTACATATTCACATGTTCAACCACTGAGCCAAGGCTTTTGCAACAAGCAGAGGGTACAATTCAAGCACAGCTCGTCATCTAGTCATGAACCATGCACGAATCTACGTGACTTTCTTGGTTTCCTACTACTACCTCCGAAAAAGAGGAGGTAGCAGTTGGTGAATAATCAAAGATTAATTACAGCCGACAGCTGCACAATAGATGCATGTCAAGTCGGTGTCATGAAAAAAAAATTCTCGTGATTTTTAAAAGCATTTGTATGAGCCAAAAATACGTAGATACGCGTAAGTGCTCCAAATGGGAGCAATGGATGTATTCTCCTCCCACCATAGCCCATTTGTTGCACAGCTCAGCTGACAAGTCGTCACCTCTTGGCCCCACGTAAGATCTTTCTCAGTCCAACGTGTTCACATGTTAACATATAAGACCACACTAATCCGATCGATTAGCTATTTTTTTAATACCAAACTAATCTCTCTGATTTTTTTGCTGGTTAATCTCGCCCATTCTCATCCCAATCATACAGTATGCAACAGACTGAATTCGTCTTCAATTTACTAATGACAGCAATTAATGTAGAATTACGACAACGCTAACACCCACACATGTGGTGGGAGCCAAACCCGTCCACACGCTATATAACACTAAGACTGCGCCACATCACCGTGTGCATGCATGTGGAAAACCTTTTGAATTTCAGTTTTTAAAATGTCTTATCTCTTAAATAAAAAATCCGATTGAAAATCCGTTTTCATCATTAAATCTTTCACGACGAGATCTTCGAAACTAGGTCTCATATCAATATATTTCGATGAATTTTTTTATTAAAAGTTGTCATGTCTATTGCACATGAATTGTCATGATGTTTACACTGAAGTTGCCATGATATGTTTCAGCTACTTTCTTCTACATTTAAAAGTAATTTTTGACATATTCTAAAACGGGGAATTAAGACATTAGACTTGCCGTAAAACATAAACTAAATTTGCCATGATACATGCACTTAAAATTGCCATGGTTCATACAAAAAATAATTTTCGTGGTCAAAGTACTGGAATTGCCATCATCAAAAAAATAAAATTGTCATGCTTTACAAACTAAAATTGACACATGGCAACTTTAGTTTAATCACTAAGGCAACTACAGTGTAAACATCATGGCAACTTTTGGGCAAAAAAATCGTCTAAACAAATCAACATGGGGTCTAGTTCTGAAGATCTCGTCGAGATGAATTTAATGGCGAAAACAGATTTTTTATTCAAATTTTAATTAAGAGATAAAACATTTTTAAACCGAAAATAAAAAAGATCCCTGCTGATGTCATCTGTTTATACATGGCAAAATGAGTGGTAATGGAGACGTGTGAGCAATATGCAAGATGCCACACAGTGGGCGTTAGTTTTTTTGTCGAATTATCAAACACAATCAGTAACCAAATCGTTGACAGATCTGTCAGAGAGATAGGGGATCTGATAAAAAAACATTGGCAATCAAATGATCTACCTAACATGCAATTGTGTCTGACAGCCCAAAGCAACAAGACAAACACCTGTAGTATTTTTCTCTAAAAAGTACACCTATAGTATCCAGGACGTGCAACCACATAGTATTCCTAAATTTAACCAATTAATTAATTAACTCCACGATATGGCAACTATCGTTTTCTAGTTAGGCTGGTTGTAATGGGGAGTATCATATACTAGTATCATGCATATGATACTAGTGTATGATACTACTTTCTTAATGCATAGTATCATATATTAGTATTATGTAGTACTCTATTTATTGTCATGCATGACACAAAGTAGCATAGCATTTAATATGATACGGTATCATGATATGATACTACACCCTCTCTTTCTTCATTTAATGCTATGACACCTCATCAAAATAGCCTAGTTGGCATGCATGATACTAGCTATGATACTACCATTACGACCAGCCTTAGCTAATCGGCAAAGGGGGAAAAGGAAGCTTTTGCTTAATGATAAAGTCGATAATTAAATATATATTGTTGGTGACTGACCATGTCTGGTCGCCTCATTTAGAGCACGTTGGGTTTCAAGGGCTTGTTCATTACGGCGTTGTTGCTCTTATCGAATGGTGTCGCCATCTTGGTTGATGAGTCATGACAGTGTTACTTTCTCCTACTCTTTCAGCCTTCCAGCTCCTCAGCTCCTTTGTTTACAAGAAAACTAGGGTGGGGTTATCATTGGTGATTAAGCTTCTTACACTATGACAACTCACAGCTTAGCTGCAACCACATACTTGTAATCTTCTCAAGAAGAATACCTAGAAATGTCCAAGTTCCATTTTATCTAGTATTATAAAGAATAGTTTCTCTACTTATGGATAGATCGATTTTGTATTAAGCAGGCTCGAAGAAAGAAGACCAAGACAAAGACAGTTTTATTTATTTAGTGCTCATAAGAAGGTCAATCGTGTGATGCATGCTGGAGCATGCATGGGCTTGTTCACATGCTAATCTCAACTCATCAAGCATATCTTCAATTGAGTTCAGACTTCGTAGATGATATAGTTGAGACTCAGTTCAACCCGGATCCGGTGAAGGCTGCGCTTAAGCGTCGCTCTCTTCTTGAAGGCATTGTTGTTGAAGAACATTATCATCCATGTGGTGCCATGAGATAGTTGATGCGAATATGGTCATTGCAGCAGTTTGTCAATGGCATATCTGGTCATTTTTTTATTTCTTATTCTCCCCTACACATAGCTTTTGTCTTATACGACTTTGCTAGTTGTTGAGGTGTTTGTGTGTGTTGGTGTAGATTGTGTGCATGCTAACTATACAGAGGCCAGGTGTCTAATCCTCATGTTGTGTATCCTCTTGATGCTGCATTTTGTTGAAAAAAATGTCACCCCGATTTCTAGAAGAAGAAGACCTCCAAAAAAAGTCATGTTATCTCATTGACAGCGAGTATTATAGTGCGCCCGCGCTTTCCGAGGTTTAATTTCGACCATAAATTTAACCAACGAGACCAATTGCGGCAGAGCAAAAATTATATAATTGAAAACATCTCAATAAATCACGAGTGGACATGGTGCCACGCGAGGATGTAATCCTGCCGGTCAGTTCCCACATGATTCATGCAGTTTTAATACACAAAACGCGTATACTAATATCTCTTCATCATATCCGGGTAGTATAGTTTTCCTATTCGCTCTGAGCGCATTGAATTTTTGTCAAGCTGAATGGGTACCTGCAACATGCTCCCTGCTGCTTTGTGTGGATCAGGATGCATTGAATTACTCTCCATTTATGTGTTACTAGCTTCAGGCGAGAGGTGAAAATATCAGATGCTCCCACACATTACATGCTACCATTTTTCAAAAATCGTATTTAAATGTTTCACAAAATTCTGAAAAATTTTGTGAGCGTTCAAAAGGCATGTGTCTACAATATGTAAAAAGTTCGAATCAAAATTTGAAACACCCTTCAAGAAACAAAAAAGACAAATTCAGTATGAATAGTGCCACAAAAAAACAAAAGCCAGAATGACACTATTTATGTTCGTATTTGTCCTTTTTGTTTCCCCATGTGTATTTCGAATTTTTTGACTTTAACTTTTTACAGGTTGCCAACATATGTCTTATGAACACCTTAATTATTTTCAGAATTTTTTGAAACATTTAAGTGTATTATTTGAAAAGTTGTATGTTGGGAGCACCTAATGTGGGGGAGCATGGGGTATCCTCCCAATCCAAAGGAGGAGATGGGCAGGAGCGGCAGTTGTGAAAATAATCCAAATTACTACGTCAGTGACCAGACATATGCTGACCTTTTGGTAGCAATGATGATACCTGGCCCACATCCGTTTTGCCATTGATCCCACCATAATGATGTTGATAATGGCTCATTATCATAACCCACCCTAGCAGATGTACTCACGTTCATGTTTATTTGGTATTATTTGCATTCTTATCAAGTACCTTTGATAGTAATGAAGGCCATAACCCAGCTGCTCCTAAATGTAATACTAGTTTCTTGCAATCCAGTTTTTAAAGCTCTACATATATAGATGTTTGTGTTAACATTTTTTATTTCAGGTAATGTTATATCTCCTCAGTAAAACTAGTAACTAAATTGTCTTAGGCCCCTTACATCAGGTATATGACGTTTGAAAAATGAAAACATCATATATATGCCGACCCTACCGTCTCCACTAGGGGAGGCACTATTACAATCCCAACAAGTATTACGGATAACTTAAAAAAACACATACTATGAACAACGGTTGACCAAAGAAGAAGAAAATGAGTCGTTAACCCACGCGGTAAGTATCAATATTCAAGGTGTGCCGGAAAACCACTCAACCATTAAAAACACATAGCGCCTCACATTTATCTCTCAAGTACGTATCCAGCTTCATTTAAGATGCCCAACCACCAGCCCGTATATTTGTATTTGCTGAATTAACCTAGCATGGGGTTGGCATATTCATTTAATCGCTATATAAAGTGCTAATCACATAGCATGCATGTACTGCCCAGATTACATCCTCGCGTGGCACCATGTCCCAAAATCCGCGTCCAAACATCTTTGATATAATTCTTTCTCCCGTCATAATCGGTCTCATTGGTTAAATTTATGATCAGAGTTGAAGCACAGAAACCGATGACATGTTATTTTTGTAACAGCGGAAATAGATTTTTTTTTCTTAAGAGTGAGAAACAAACGGATGTAGGTGGTGGTTGCTGGTTCGACCTGCTGCATTCAGTGCTTCAGTTGATGCAAAAAAGTTTTCTAGGCTTATTCTGTGCTGTACTGTACTCCGTTCTGAATTGAAGAAAAGAAACGAATAAGATGTGACGGAGTGGGCCATGCTGTAGGTAGGGTGCCCATCATGCATGCACTTGTTTCGAGGCAATCTCTATCTCACATGCAACATGTGGCTACAGAGGTTTTTACCCAACATGGATGGCAGCATAACCTTCGGATCGGTCCATCTCACCTTTGAACATAGGTATAGGTCGGTCTGTAGGACTCTACTATTGCCGATTTGTCGGTTTTTGTTTTCTTCTGGTTGCCAGACTTCTGGTATTCGGCTGCGTACATCCTAGTTACAGGCCGGGTGTTGTTCGTAATGCTTTGTATTCACTTGATGCTTTATTTTGAGTTAATGAAATCTTGAGTTAATAAAATCGTCCCTTATTGAGAAAAAAAATCATAATAACGACAATTAGTGCAGAATCATCAGACACAATCAGCGACCAAATCATTGAAAAGCCTGTCAAAGGGATACGGGATCTCATAAACAACATTAGCAATCGATTGATCTAACATGCAACTGTGTCTCACAGCTCAAGGCAACAAGACAAACACCTGTAGTATCTAGACGTGCAACCACATAGTGTGCCTGAGTTAACCGATTAATTAACTCCACCACATGGTAACTATCATTTTCTAACTAGCTAATTGTCAAAGGGGAAGAAAGATGCAGCTTTTACTTAATGATAAAGTCGATAATAGTGATCATCCTTGGAGAGATAAATATATACTGTTGGTGACTGACCATGTCTGATGAGTCATGACAGTGTCACTTTCTCCTGCTTTTTCAGCCTTCCAGCTCCTCAGCTCCTTTCGTTACAAGAAAACTAGGGTTATCATTGGTGATTAAGCTTCTTACACTATGACAACTCACAGCTTAGCTGTAACCACATACTTGTAATCTTCTCTAGAAGAATACATAGAAATGTCCAGTTTCCATTTATTTATAATGTAAAAAGGAATAGTTTACTTTACTCCTAATTGACGGACCGATTTTGTATTAAGTGGACTCGAAGAAAAGAAGGCCGAGACAAAGACAGTTTAATTTATTTAGTGCTCATAAGAAGGTCAATCGTGTGATGTAAGCTGAAGCATGCCTGTGTTGAGACTAACTCATCAACCATATCTTTGTGTAACACGTGCTTCAGCAATGTCACCTGAATTTCAAAAGAAAATAAAAGAGAGTGAAAAACAAAATGATGTGGTTGGTGGTTGCTGCATTCAGTAATTTCAGTTGATGTAAGAAAAGTTTGCTAGGCTTATCCTCTTCTGTACTCTACTCCATATGAACTGAAGAAAAGAAATGCATGCTGCCCAAAAGAGCAGGGCAGGGCAGCACATGTGATGGACATGGACGGACAGGTGGGCCATGGTGTAGGTAGGGTGCACTTGCTTCCAGGCAATCTCTATCTCACTCGCTCACATGATAAGGCCTTCTTTGGATTGGAGGATTTTCACAGGATTTTCATGGGATATCAATCCTCAGGATTGTTTCCTATGAAACACATTTGGATCAAAGGATTGGGCCATTAAAATTCCTTAGGATTGGGTCTCCAAGGTGCTGATTCGAAAGGAATTTACACATGAGGTCTGACCTCTGGAAAAAATCCACAGGATTGGCTATGTCATGGCAATCAAATCCTCCATTTTTCCTATTCCTTTGTTTTGCAAATCCTGTGATCCAAAGAAGCCCTAAACGATCTTCTCCTGCTCTCTCTCTCTCTCTCATATCCTCCAAAAGTCAAGCCCAATCTCTTGCATTTGACAACACCCATTGGTTTCATCAACATCAGTAGATTAATCCCTTCTCTTCTCTTCTCTTCTTCCCCACACCACACCACACCATACCACACACGGCTGCGGCTGCTAGCATAAAAAACCGGGGGCGAGGCAGTACCTAGACTAGACTAGAGAGAAGATCTCTAGAGCAGAGCAGAGCAGAGCAGAGTACTACTTTGTGTTGTGAGGAGGAGAAGGGAGAGAATGATGGAGGTGGCGGCGGCGTGGGACCAGTTCAAGGAGGAGGTGGAGATCATGGAGGAGGACAACGGTGGTGCCGCCGCTGCTGCTGCCGGGGAGCTGCTGACCAGGGAGATCAAGAAGAGGCTGCTGGTCCAAGCCCATGAGAATGGGAATGGCCATGGCCATGCCAATGGAGGAGGAGCAGAGGAGCCCGAGGCTGCTCCCGAGGTGGAGGAGGAGGAGGAGGAGGAGGAGGGTCCTGAAGAGGAGCAGCAGCGTCACAAGAGTATCTTCTTGGATGCAGCCAAAGGTAACACCTCTGTTTCTTTCCACTGTTTTGGATGATGAACTTGCTCCTGCTTAATTAAATAGTTTTCCTCTTCCTTGTGGAGAGAAGAAGAAGATAAGATGATGAACTTGCTCCTGCTTAGTTAGCTGTTAATGTGCCCCCTTCCTTGATTGATTTCAGAGGCTGCATTAAGAGGCTGCATTATTTCCCTGCAGGAGACAACTCCTGTTGCAGTGATTTCAGGCTCCACCTGCCTCTCATTCCTTAATTTGTCCATTTCTGGAAAAGCAATAATTCTCCAAAAAGTAACCCATATGTGCTCTGCAAAACTAACTTTGTCATCTTGCAAGAGCTCTAGCCAGTGTCTGGATGGTGAAAATGTGAGAAAATTTCATTACTGCTGCTGTCTCTGCTCCCTAATCAGTTTTATTTACCTGGGAGGGATCAACAGGATGCACTGATTGTTGCATCCAGTGTCCTGGAGATCTTATTCAGAAACCAGACGAAAAAGGACACGCGAAACATCGCTCTCATCTCATCTAGGCCTCACTCTGAATCATTGGAAACCTTCTGCTGACCACTCAATTCACTGATATGTAGCCTTCCATGGCAGATGTCGACGGCGACTCGGAGGCTCCCCGGATCCGCAAAGTCTTTCTTAAAATTTATCATTGAGATTAGACACTAACTCTCTCTTAAGATTAGCTTTCTATTGCTTCACCGAAGTGTGGTCGTTTGATAATAATATGGTAAAGCTAGTTTTCTATTGCTTTACTGAAAGGTTAGCTTTCTATTGCTTCACTGAAGGGCTATGGAAGTGCCGGCACTGCGATTGGACGTACCGCCTGAGTAGTCCGTGCGGAAATGGTACCGTAGATCATCGAGGCTATCGCCACCGAATCGAACGGAATATCGAATCGTTAGTTGAGAAGAAAGGATCGTTTTATGGTTCACCGAAAAAGGTTAGTGCTGAGACCAAGCAATATGGCGATGAGGAAATTTAGGACAGCACTGATTAATTTGCTTCAGTTTATCTAGCATACCTGCATATCTGGCTTGGTTTCTTGGTGTCATATTTTTTCAAACTTGTTGTTGCGCAAAATAAAATATAAAGTTGCTTCACAATGTTTGAATTAGTACTTAGATATCTCTCCTTTTGTTTTTCAGTTCCTGATATTATTAGTGAGGTAAGTGCCAGATATTTGGTCACGGGAACGATGCGATCTGGTGACGAAAAGGAAGACGCAGGTGAAACTCCGAGTACAAAAGACAAGCAGCTTGAAGCACATGAAAATGGCAGTGTTCAAGAAATCAACCATGGCCCAAGCAACCGCGAGTTAGAAAATGGATCACACTCAAATGGTTCACATCAGGTCCCCAACGGCGCTGAACCTAAGACAGAGTACCTGTTCGAAATCAACAAGACTGAAATTCACCCAACTGAAGTTGACAAGGACGAACCGGTCACCGAGGCTCAACCGAAGGTCGAAGAGTACAACCTCGAGAAGATTTTGGACCAGCAAGAAACTCATGACCTGTTCTGTCCCAACTGCAAGTCGTGCATAACTCGGAGGGTGATCCTCAAGAAGAGGAAAAGGACAGTAAGGCCAGCAACCCCCGATGGACCGTCGAAGAGACCGTACACTGAAGAAGTGCTAGTGCGACTGCCTTCTGCTACTCTATCTCGAAGTGATGAGCAAGAGTCACCCGACGTGTTCAGATGTTTGTCATGCTTCTCCTTCTTCATTCCAGCAGGTATCGATAACATTTAGTTAGAGGCGTTCTTGGTATTCCACTTCAGTTTTGGTTGTATTGCTTGAACATTTCATTTCGATCAAATGGGAGGCATTCTTGGCTTAACTACATAATGTTCTTGTCAGCAGGATGCAGTTTCAACATATTCCGTATATTTGGGAGGAGGGATGTGGACGGACAACCTGATGTTCTGCCTCCTCCTGCATCAGAGGACACGCCTCCTCGCTCTGAAAACTGCACAAGCTGGCTTCTGTCATGTTTCCAGCCAGGAGATAGCCCAAACCAACCTGCTCCTGCTGCAGGTATGTATCTTAAAAAATATATGCATCGTTATTGATTATCTTGCAATAGGTATTCTACTTCATCAGCTGAACAATTCAACATATTGCAGATCCACTGACGGTACCGCAGTCGACAGTCGAATCTTCTTCGGAGAACCAAGCTGCTGAAGGTGTGTAACTTATGTTCTCTCAGACCATTTTATATGCAACTGATGCTCTGTTTCATCAGCTGAGCAGTTTACCACATCGCAGATCCAGCGATGATGCCACTGCAGTCCGAGACGCGGAACTCCAATGATACAACCACAACAACTGAATCTAGCACATCCTATATTCATCATAGTCATGGCACAGTTGTAAAACCAGAGCACTCAATAACCGGATCATCGTCGGAAGATCAGACGACGACAACCACCACAACTAGGACGACGAAAGCAACAGCTACGTCATCCTCTACAACCACATCAAAAGCAGCTAACACATCATCTCGCACACAGTCTGCTACAGGTACGTCGCGTGCAACATTATTTTGTTTTATGGATTCATAGATGCCAAAGAAGAGTTTCTATAGTTTCATGGGTTATATAGCAACATGTACTTCTTTTCTCATGAAAGAACAAACCACGCAATACTTAATGATGCCAAACTTTTCCATATTAATTGTGCCATCACAGTTTATTTAGGACTAGTTTGTCAGTGTAGTGGACTAAAGTAACAAAAAAAATAGAATCGTCGCGTGCAGGGATCTTCCACACAGACACACTGGAAGTGATAACCGGTGAAATGCCTCCCCCGAAGCCTGCCGGTGGTGCTATCATGGATGGAAATCACCACCTACTAGGCCATGAAGGTAGGCCTAATAAAAAGTGGTCAGTTCGCATCAGCTGCTGTTTTTTCAGAGATGCAACCTGATAGTGGTAATTTTATTTGCTCAGATGTTCACAGAGCTGCAACGACTACCTTCGAGAATGGCTTTACAACCCATTCAGTTCACACATCAGGAGCGAAGGTCGATGGCCCGAATGTGACGAATATCGCGAGGGGCGACATATCAACTACGCCGATTCCTGAAGCAACAGGTCCACATCATGTAGCGGTATCAGTCCCTGAAGAAGTGAATCTGGTTGCTCCTAGACCACAACAGAGGGATGACTGGGATATACTGAAAGCTATAGTGTATGGAGGCTTAGTGGAGTCAGTCACCAGCCTCTCTGTTGTTTCGGCGGCAGCATCAAGCGGCGCCAAAACATGTCAGTTACTAACTTACTATCCACATATTTACCTGATGAATCTTTGCAAAAACAAAAAATATATATTTGCATGATGAATGCACTATTTTAACACTGATATTTATATTGTCCCATCTAATGAAATTATGTTTTTCACTTGCCTGCAGTGGACATATTCATCTTGGGCATGGCCAACCTTATCGGAGGGCTCCCTCTCGTTTACCACAATGTAACAAACTTCTCTCCCGACTGAATTTTCACACTATTTTTAGTTTTTACTGATCATTACAGAAAACTCACCCCACAAACACCGAAAACTAACATATCATTTCTCCGTCGATGACAGATCGCCGATCTGAGAGATGTCCGAGACGTGAGCGACGACAACGAGCGGGTCGGACACTACTGGCTGCAGCTCGGGAGGCGGTCGAAAGCCCGGCTCCACATGGTCCTGGCCCTGCTCTCATACATGGTGTTCGGGCTACTTCAACCGGTTGTCTACGGGCTGTCGTTCCGCGAGAGCAACAACAGGGAGAACAAGATGATGGCCGTCGCCGGCGCTTCCCTCGCGTGCATCGCTCTGCTGGCGCTCGGAAAGGCGCATGTCCAGACAGCACCCAGGGCATACTTCAAGACCCTCGTGTACTACCTGACGATCGCCGTGAGCTCGTCGGGGCTGTCGTACGTCGCCGGCGTGCTCATCACGAGGCTCCTGGAGCACTTTGGTGTCATCGAGCAAGGCGGGTCGGCTGCTCCTGCTCCTCCAGGGCTGTCGTTCGCTCATTCAGTGGGTGCACAAACATCTGCCTGGGCCTCATTCTAAAGTCTGAACTCTGAAGTTCATGGGAACACTGGTGCAAAAAAAGAAGACATGTAGGAGGTGCACACTAGGAGATGTAGCACTAGCTAGATTACCTTGTGCCACATCTTGGGCTTCAGTTATTAGTACTAAAACATGAAGGCACACATTAAGACGGTAGAAACATACAATATAATTAGAACAGATGTCTGGTTGAGCTTCATATTTGTTTTCAATAAATTAATATTCCATAATGGAAATGGACCAGACGCACAAAAGAAGGAAGAAAAACACAGAAAAAACTGGCATTCGAGCACTTTTATATCATTGCATTGTGTAAGCATACCAAGAAAAGGTTGGGAAGTTATTCAAATAGGCAAAAAAAAATTGGAAAAGGAGGATGACCCCCCGCCTCTGCATCTGGGAGAGCATGCAGCCATTTTATTGATTATTCTCGAAGACCTTACAAAGTAGAACAACAATATGCTTGAATCCACCATCTTGGCAACATCTGTCACTACTCATATCCAAATGATGAAGGGGTGCAAGCTGGGCCACATACCCAGACCTCTCACCTAAGCCTAACATCTAAAGCCGGAGGCCCCGACCGAGCCATCTGTCGGGTCCGGGGCTCAAACCGGTCCGAAGCACTCACATGTGTCGTCGCCGCCACCTTCCCCTGGTCCATCTTCAAATCAGATTAAGGTAACAACCTTGGCAGATCCTCCGCCATCGACACCACCATGACGCCAAACGACGACCTCCACCTACGCAAGCCTTGGTAGGTCCTCCGCCATTGACGCCACCACGACGCCAGCCGACGACCTCCACCTACACGAGTCCATCTCCAAGCAACGGACGTAAATCCATGCTAGGATAGGGCCGCACCACCGCCGTCGCCCAACACCCACAAGCGCCACCCAACCCCAAGGTTCCCAAAGCGGTGCCTTCAAGAAGGGAACGACACCGTGAGCGCCGCCGCCGCACAACAAAGTTAGGGCTTTCGCCCTGGAGACCTAGGGGAAGGTGAAGTGAGGAGATCAGTCCATACCGACGCCTCCAAGGAGGGGAACGGCGCCCTCAGGCGTCGCCGTCGGCACGGCCGGTCATGGCCGGCCAGGGATTTCGCCCGATCTAGATCCCCGCCACCAGCAGCACCTCCCGTACAAAACCGACGACCAAGAGGAAGCGCGGCACGACTAAGCTGGCCCGCACGCCTGACAGGGGAGGAGGGAAGGCACCAGATCGCCCGCACCGACCGCCGCAGAAGCCGCCGCCGGCCGACAACGACCACCGGATCCCGCCGCCCGCGCGGCCGGGACACCAGATCCATCGCCCGCACGGCTGCTAGCTGGCCATGCCTTGCCAATGAAGCCGCAGCTTCAGATCCGGGGTTCCCCACGCAGAAGCAGGGCGACCGAGGCCCTGCCGCCACCATCCTTGGCGCCCCGG
>LT934117.1:717396756-717410892 GCA_900231445.1 Triticum turgidum subsp. durum | reverse complement strand
GGAAGGGAAGAGGGGGGGGGGAGGGGGCTGGGTGAGGAGGAGAGGCGGTTAGGGTGAGGAGGGGTGGCTAGGGTTGGGAGGAGGGGTGGTTAGAGTGAGGCGGAGAGGCGGCCAAGCGTCGTTGTTGTTGGAGCCTCCAGGATCGAAACTATAATATATCTTTCTAATGGAGTCATCTTTGATATGAAATTCAAGTGAAAATTAAGTCTTCTAAAATAGGCATTCGTCCCGCTTTATAAACAAATCCAACATCCATACAACTAGTTCAAGAGTACCAACGAAACAAAGATGGCTGGGGCAACAGCACAATCACACCCACACAAAGCACAAAAGAGATAAGAAAAAAATGCCACCAAGTGGCAGCTGGCTCAACAGCTTTGCGGAGAGGAGAGACAGCGGGCGGTAGCTAGAAGCACATCTAGCATGACTGCATGAGCCCAAGAAAATCAATGTCCCGCTGTCTAGATAACGGGTGCCAGTGCTGCAAGAAAGCAAGAAATTGAAGAGCGAGTCAGTGGCAGGTCGAGGGAAGACCCTCTCAATTACCATTTTATTATCGGACATCCACAATGTCCAAGACATCGGCACAAACACAAGCCAGAATAGGCGGCACTGCAGCCCGATCTGGTTATTAGCTCTTGTTTCGAGGAACCCCGCAAGTTCCAGGGCCTCGTCGATGAAACTTCAGGGAGCTCGTATCGCCGTGCATGAGAATAGGATGTGGGATTCAGTATCCGGGACATCACAGAGGAGGCACAAGCCATACCAGGCCCATGCCTCGTAAGCACCTCCGTCCTAGAAGGGAGCCGGCCCTGCAGCAATTGCCACACAAAGATCTTGATTAGTGGGAAATGGGGCCTTCCACAGAGGAGCGGTCCACGGAATGGTGGGCGTACGACATAACACATGGTATGTTGAGCCCACGGAGAATAAACCCAAAGCTGAAAGACTCCAAGAGATGGTGTCCGGATAGTCCCGGAGCACCGGCGGGAGGGCTGCCGGCAACCTAGCCCACTCTACGGTTTTTTCCTGCCCAAATGAACATCGGAACAAGATGTTCTAATGTCCATTCTGGGAGGCCGCAGAGACCAACAACATCGGATCATTGCAGATACTCCCTCCGTTCCAAAATAGATGACCCACTTTTATATTAACTTTAGTACAAAGTTAGTACAAAGTTGGGTCATCTATTTTGGAACGGAAGGAGTAGCAAACAAGCGTGGGAAGCCCACTTGAAGTGGCTCGCCTCCAACCCAGGTATCAAGCCAGAATAAGGTTCCTTCTCCATTACCTATATCAGTCATGTTACATGATAACGAAATGCTAAATTCAAAATACAAATCTACACACAGAAAAGAACAAAAATCAAGCTATGAATAGTAGCTAATTCAATGTGGTTTGCGATTTTTTAACCCATTAACAATATTAGCGCTGAATACTTTTCCCTTGAGATAATGTATCTCAAACTTTATGATACAACAGATGCATGCAACGTTCGTATCATGAATTTTTCTTATGGCATTTAGCAATGTTTATACAAGTCAAAATGCATAGGTGGCACCATGCTCCCAACTCGCAAAAAAAAAACAAGACTTAGGTGGCACCTTGCTCCCAACTCACAAAAAACAAAAATTGATTGGGATATACTGAAAGCCATAGTGTATGGAGGCTTAGTGGAGTCAGTCACCAGCCTCTCCGTTGTTTCAGCAGCAGCGTCAAGCGGAGCAAAAACATGTCAGTTACTTGCTTACTTACTTTCCACATATTTACCTGATGAATTCTTTGCAAAAACAAAAAATATATTTACATGATGAATGCACTTTGACACTGATATTTATATTGTTTCATCTCATGAAATTCTGTTTTTCACTTGCCTGCAGTGGACATATATAATCATCTTGGGCATAGCCAACCTTATCGGAGGGCTCCCTCTCGTTTACCACAATGTCACAAACTTCTCTCCCGACTGAATTTTCACACTACTTTTACTGATCATTACAGAAAACTCACCCCACAAACAGCAAAAACTAACATATCATTTCACCGTCGATAACAGATCGCCGATCTGAGAGACATCCGAGACGTGAGTGACGACAACGAGCGGGCCGGCCACTACTGGCTGCAGCTCGGAAGGCAGTCGAAAGCCCAGATCCACATGGTCCTGGCCCTGCTCTCATATATGGTGTTCGGGCTACTTCCACCGGTCCTCTAGGGGCTGTCGTTCCGGGAGAGCAATGACAGGGAGAACAAGATGATGGCCGTCGCCGGTGCTTCGCTCATGTGCATCACTCTGCTAGCGCTCGGAAAGGCGCATGTCAAGACAGCACCCAGGACATACTTCAAGACCCTCATGTACTACCTGACCATTGCCGTGAGCTCGTCGGGGCTGTCGTACGTCGCCGGCGTGCTCATTGTTAGATGTGTATAGTCTCTTTTCGCTTTATCCCCATTGTATAAGGAGCTTTCTGCACTTTTCCACACATGTATATGTATTGGCCTTTGGCCCTCAGTAAAATGAGTTGCTCATTCCTAACATGGTATCAGATGCTTAGGTTCCCCTCGCTCTCCCGCACGCTGCAACTCCGTGCTCCTCTCGTCGCCGCCGCCGTCTCCCCCGTCTGGCGCATCTTTGCCCGCGCGAAAGCAGCGCTCCTCCATCGCCTGGGTGCCCGCTCCTGCCGGCCGCTCAATCCCGCCCTCGATCCCGTCCGGGCGTGCCTCCTCTGCTCGACCCCGTCTGGGTCGCGCGCTCCCGTACGGATCCCGTCCTCTCGCTCCAGGCCGCGACCGTGCTGGGCTGCGCCTCCTCCTCCTCTCCCGCCGGGCCCCGGGCCGCGCGTTCCCCGTCCGTCTCCCTGCGCTACTCGCCTGGCTGCTGCTGCTTCCGTTCGGCCGCTGCTCCCCGCCCCCTCGTCCGCCCCGCTGCTGCTCCCTCCTGCGAGCGTGCGGGAGCTGTGGGCTGGGAGCTGCGGGCCGCGAGCGGGTGCTCCCTCCATCGAGCGCATGGGGCTCGATCCCGCGAGGGATTCCCACGACCGGGCGCTCGATCCAGCGAGCAGGGGGTTCGATCCCCTCGATCCCGCCAGATCCCGATCCGGTTTTCCTGTTCCAGTTGACAAAAAGAGAGAGAGAGAGAGAGAGAGAGAAAGAAAGAAAGGCAGCAAATTCCTCATGTCTTCTTCGGGTTATATTGTTGTCCCTCGGTGCTCAGTGATCTTCGATGGCACCAACTATGCTGAGTTTGTGGGTTTCATGCGCATCCATATGCGGGGTCTCCTTCTGTGGGGTATTCTCTCTGGCGAGGTTCCCTGTCCGCCCAGCCATGTTGCTCCGGTGTCTCCTGTTCCACCGGTACCGCCGGTGCTTGCTCCTGATGCTTCTCAGGCTGATCGGGATGCAGCCAAGGCTCTTGATGATGCTGCAGTTGATGCTTATGATCAGCAGGTATCCGCTTATTCCGATGCTCTCTCTCAGTACCGGGATGATCTGTCAGCTTACACTCAGTGGTGCAATGATGATGCTCGAGCTGCTGCTGTTCTCACTGCGAGTGTCCTCCCTCAGTTTGCTTCGGAGTTCATGGGGCTTGGCACAGTTGCAGCGATGTGGTCTTACCTCTGTCAGCGCTATCAGCCCTCTGGTGATGCTCTCTACCTATCTGTGGTGCGTGAGGAGCATGCTCTTCAGCAGGGTGACTCGTCTGTTGATGAGTTCTATTCACAGTGCTCTGCCATCTGGCGTCAGCTTGACTCACTGAGGACTATTGTTTGTGGCACTTGCCATTGCTGTCAGACTACGCGGTCTGACTTGGAGTTTCGGAGGGTTCATGAGTTCTTATCTCGTCTCCGCTCCGAGTTTGAGCCCCGCCGGGCTCACTTGCTTGCTCGTGGTCGTGTTCCAATCTCGGAGGTACTTGCTGAGCTTCCTACTGAGGAGACCCGCCTTCGCTCTGCTGGTTTGCTGGTGGTCCCATCTATGTTGGTTGCTCGGGCTCCTGTGTCGTCTGCTCGGCTCACCGCTCCACCGCTCCTTCCCACACCTTTAGGGGGGTGAGTCGCCCTGCTTACACTGAGAGGGGCCGGTCGCGCCGTGATACCTTCTGTGGCTACTGCTCTCGGCCCGGTCACCCAGAGTCTGATTGCCGTGAGAAGAAGTGAGACCAGCGGCGCTCCTCTTCCAGTGGGACTCCTGGATCTTCCTCGACTCCATCACTCACTGACCAGGACATTGTGAGGCTCAAACGCCTCCTGGCTTCCTCAGGCTCTACGTCGACTGGTCCAGCTGTTGCTGTGACTGCAGCCACTTCTCCACCACCGCAGGCATCTACACAGTCAGGTACATCTTCGTGGGTTTTGGATTCTGGAGCCTCCTTCCACATGTCTTCTGATTCTTCTGTGTTGTCTTCTCTCCGACCCCTTGATTCGCCTGTTAATGTTCTTACCGCCGATGGCACACCTCTTCCTGTTGCTAGTCGTGGCATTCTTTCCACTCCCTCCTTTACTGCTTCTGGTGTCTCGCATGTTCCTCGTCTTACTATGAATCTGTTTTCCGCTGCTCAACTTACTGATTCTGGTTGTCGTGTCATCCTTGATACCGACTCTTGCTCCATTCAGGATCGACGCACCAAGGCTTTGGTTGGCGCTGACCCCCGGCGCCGTGAGTCAGAGGGCCTTTGGGAGGTTGACTGGCTTCGTGTTCCTTCCACTGCCACCACTCTAACCAGCTCCCATGCTCTTGCTGCCTCGTCGTCTGTGTCCTTCCAGCAGTGGCATCATCGACTTGGTCACATCTGTGGCTCTCGCTTGTCTTCCTTAGTTCGTCAGGGCCTCTTGGGGTCTGTATCTAGAGATGTTTCTTTACATTATAATGGTTGCAGACTTGGCAAACAGACTCAGTTGCCTTATCCTACCAGTGAGTCGATATCTCAGTGTCCTTTTGACTTGGTTCATTCCGACGTCTGGGGTCCTTCTCCCTTTGATTCGAAAGGTGGTCATCGCTACTATGTTTTGTTTATTGATGATTTCTCTTGCTACACTTGGCTCTACTTCATGAAATCTCGTAGTGAGGTTCTGCCTATATACAAACGTTTTGCTGCCATGGTTCACACCCAGTTTGCCACGCCCATTCGTACTTTTCGTGTTGACTCCGCTGGCGAGTATATCTCTCAGCTGTTGCGTGTTTTTCTCGCGGAACAGGGTACCCTTGCACAGTTCTCCTGTCCTGGTGCTCATGCTCAGAATGGCGTTGCCGAACGTAAGCACCGTCATTTGCTTGAGACGGCTCGTGCGCTGATGATAGCTGCTTCCCTTCCACCCCATTTTTGGGCTGAGGCTGTTTCTGCATCCACCTATCTCATCAACTTTCCGCCATCGACTGCTTTGCAGGGTGGCATTCCTCTGGAGTCTCTCACTGGTCGCTCTCCTGACTACTCCGCTCTTCGTATGTTTGGATGCGTGTGCTATGTTCTCCTTGCTCCCCGGGAACGCACCAAACTGACTGCTCAGTCGGTTGAGTGTGTTTTCCTTGGTTACAGTGATGAGCACAAGGGCTATCGATGTTTGGATCATGTGGGTCGTCGCTTGCGCATCTCGCGTGATGTGACTTTTGACGAGTCTCGTTCCTACTACCCACGTCCTTCTTCCTCGAGTTTCTCTGTGGATGATCTCTCTTTTCTTGTCCTTCCCGATACATCCTGCTATGTGCCTCCTGTGTCATCTCTCCCTCTGGCACCTCTCCTCCCTTCTCCTTCGCCACCTACACCATCTTCTCCATCCTCCTCCTCCACCTCTCCACCATCATCTCCAGTCCGTCGCCCTCTCTCACCGTTCCCTCTCCACTATACTCGTCGGTCTCATCCTGAGGATGTCTCCCCTGATGAGCCTTCCACCTCTGGTGCACCTCTCCTCACGCCTTCCCCGGTTCACAACCTCCGGGCTCGGCCTCGCCCCCCGCCTGCTCGCTACTCTCCGGATTGGTATGGTCTCTCTGTTATTGCTGAGCCCACTTCCTATCGGACTGCCATGACCCAACCTGAATGGCAGCTTGCGATGGCCGAAGAGCTTGCTGCCCTTGAGCGCTCTGGCACATGGGAGCTGGTTTCCCTCCCTTCCGGTGTTCGTCCCATCATGTGCAAGTGGGTCTACAAGATTAAGACTCGCTCCGATGGTTCTCTTGAGCTCTACAAAGCTCGTCTTGTGGCCCGTAGTTTTCAGCAGGAGCAGGGACGTGATTATGATGAAACATTCGCTCCTGTGGCTCACATGACCACTGCCCGCACTCTCCTTGTTGTGGCTTCTGTTCGTCAGTGGTCTATCTCCCAACTTGATGTCCAGAACGCCTTTCTCAATGGCGAGTTGCGTGAGGAGGTTTACATGGAGCCACCACCGGGGTACTATGCTCCTGATGGTATGGTCTGTCGACTTCGCCGCTCCCTCTATGGTCTTAAACAGGCCCCTCGCGCCTGGTTTGAGCGCTTCACCTTTGTGGTGACTGCCGCTGGCTTCTTGCCCAGTGATCATGATCCCGCGTTGTTTGTTCACACTTCTCCTCGAGGTCGGACTCTTCTCCTTCTTTATGTTGATGACATGAGCATCACTGGTGACGACTCTGACTACATTGCCTTTGTTAAGGCCCGCCTTCACGACCAGTTCCTCATGACTGATCTTGGTCCTCTTCGCTACTTTCTTGCGATTGACATCTCCTCGACCTCTGATGGCTTCTACATCTCTCAAGAGAAATATATTCAGCATCTTCTTGCTCGAGCTGCTCTCAGTGATGACTGCACTGTTGTGACTCCTATGGAGCTCAACGTTCAGCTTCGTGCCTCTGATGGTGACCCGCTTTCTAATCCCACTCGCTATCATCACCTCGTTGGTAGCCTTGTCTATCTTGCTGTTACACGTCCTGACATCTCCTATCCCGTTCACATCCCGAGTCAGTTTGTTTCAGCCCCCACCTCTGTCCACTATAGTCACCTCCTTCGTGTTCTACGATATCTTCGTGGCACGATCTCTCAGCGCCTTTTCTTTCCCCGCTCCAGTTCTCTTGAGCTCCAGGCTTACTCGGATGCTACCTGGGCTAGTGATCCCTCTGATCGACGCTCGCTGTCTGCTTTTTGTGTCTTTCTTGGTGGCTCTCTTATTGCCTGGAAGACAAAGAAATAGACTGCAGTTTCTCGCTCGAGTACAGAGGCTGAGTTGCGAGCCATGGCTATGCTGACGGCTGAGGTGATCTGGTTACAGTGGTTACTTGAGGATTTTGGTGTGCCTGCTGCTACCTCAACTCCCTTACTGTCAGACAGTACTGGTGCTATCAGTATTGCCTGTGACCCGGTGAAGCATGAGCTCACCAAGCACATCGGTGTGGATGCCCACTTTGTGCGTGCTGCTGTGCAGGATCAGACTCTCGCTCTTCACTATTTGCCCTCTGAGTTACAGTTGGCTGACTTCTTCATGAAGGCACAAACTCGAGCGCAACATGCCTTTTTCCTCTCCAAACTCAGTGTTGTTGATCCACCTTGAGTTTGAGGGGGGGTGTTAGATGTGTATAGTCTCTTTTCGCTTTATCCCCATTGTATAAGGGGCTTTCTGCACGTTTCCACACATGTATATGTATTGGCCTTTGGCCCTCAGTAAAGTGAGTTGCTCATTCCTAACGCTCATCACGCGGCTCCTGGAGCACTTTGCTGTCATCGAGCAAGGCGGGTCGGCTGGTCCTGCTCCTCCAGGCTTCTCGTTCGCTCATTCAGTGGGTGCGCTGACATCTGCATGGGCCTCATTCTGAAGTCTGATATCTGAACTCTGAACTCTGAAGTTCATGGGAACACTGGTGCAAAAAAATAAGACATGTATGAGTCCAAAGAGCAAGTGCTTGAAGATATGTAGGGGGTGCACACTAGGAGATGTAGCACTAGCTAGATTACCTTGTGCCACATCTTCTAGTTGGGCTTCAGTTAGTACTAAAACATGAAGGCACACAGAAACATACAATATAATTAGAACAGATGTCTCGTTGAGCTTCATATTTATTTTCAATAATTTAATATTTCGTAATGGAAATGGATCAGACGCAGACATGAAACATATCACGCACACTGCGGTTATAATATCCAACCTAAATATTGGTAGTGGTAGAAAAAATAACACCACTCCTGTCCACAACAGCTTACATCAAACCACATAGTAGGATGCAGACATGAAACATCACCTAAAAGTGCCCAAAATATTGTGATTTTGATTATAAAAAAAGTACTATAACACCACATATACCAGTTGTGCCACAATATGCCATAGTGCTAAATTGAAAATACAAATCTAGACACAGAAAAGACATAGCTATGAACAATAGCTAGTTTAATGTGGTTTGTTTGCGATTTTGGCCCATTAACAATATGAGCGCTAAATATATTTTTCCGCGAGATAAAGATTAAGTATGAATTTCCAAAATTTATGATACAATAGATGCATACAACGTGGTTTCATGAATTTTAGCAATGTTTTAGATGAGTAAAAATACATAGGTTAGAGTGGTGAATACTACTCACCAGCCCATATATTGCACAACTCAGTTGACCAGTCATCACCTCTTGCCTCTTCGCCAGTCTGACATGTTCACACACAAACATATAAGATAGATCTTGCTTAGTCTTGCGTGTTTATACACATTAAAATATAAGACCCTAACGGTCCAACGGTTAACTATATTTTAAATACCAACTAATCTCTCACATTCTATATAGTAGAGTATGTATCAAACCAAATTCGTTTTCATTTTATTAATGACGTTAACTGGTGTAGAATTAGCACTCACAATGAACAACCCAAATCATTGACAAGTCTGACAGATAGGTACGCGTTCTCATAAACAACATTGGCATCCGAATGATCTAACATGCAATTGTCTCTCAACGGTTCAAGGCAACAGGACAAACAACTGCAGTATCTAGGATGTTCAGCCCCAAAGTAGCTGAATTTTAACAGATTAATTAACTCCACGGCATGGTTACTGTCGTTTTCTACCTAGCAAATGGACAAATGATTAGGAGTTTTTTTGTTTAAATTATAATAATCCTCCTATTTGGAGAGATATATAGATAATAAAAATGTTGATGATTAACGATGGCTCAACACATGTCACTTTCTCTTACTCTTTCAGCTGTCCAGCTCCCCATATCTTTCGTTTGCAAGAAAATCAAGTTGATCATTGGTGACTAGTCTTCTTACACACAATGACAACTCATAGGCTTAGCTGTAAACCATGTGATCTTCTCTAGAAGAATTTATAACATGTTCAACTTCCACTTATTTAAATAAAATATTTTTTATATGAATCAGCAATCGATTTGTTTCTAAGCAGACTCTTACATTGAGAGAAGACCGAGATGAGTCCATATATCTTTCTTATGGAGTCATCTTTTACATGAAATTCAAGGAACAATTAAATCCGCAACTCAATAAATAAAAAGTAAGAAGAGCAACTATTAAATTCTACCACTTGACATGAGTGGTAAGCTATATCAAAGACAATGAAAAAAACTATTAAATATATGATTTTGCTTCATAACACCGAGTCACAAATAATACTAGCCAAATTACATATGTCAAACTGTTGGTGCACAACTCAAACCAACACTGACGACTTGATGTGGTGATCAAACTCAACATTACCTATACCACAAACAACTACATCTATCCAGGTGCTTTTATCATCAACTCATGTTTTGCATTGCACTATAGTCAGAAAAGCCATCAAATAACGAACCATCAACGTACTTCACATCAATCACACGGACTGCGGTTCGGTGCCTTAAGGCACCTGCCTTTGTGTGCATGACATCTGGGCCCAACCAGGGGCAAATCTACTACTGGGGCTTTAACAGGCTCAAGCCCCCTCCAGCACTGAAAAAAGAACTTTTTACTACTAGTATCAAGGCCCAACTCAGCCACCTGCCAGCCCAACCCAACGCAGTTTGCATGATACAGGCTTGCATAGACTTTGAGCCCACCCTTCATTTCCTGTCTAATTTCATCACTGGGCCCAACAGATGGCTGGCCCACATGACATAGACCCAAAGGAAGGTGCCTTTATGGCACGGAAGCTGCGTCCCAATCACACACCATGCTACTTGCCTTCATCACAGTAAAAGTTAAGAACTTTAAATATGAACATACTTCTCATCTGGACCATGTTGGTCCATACCTCGGAAGAAGAGTCATGCAAGAATAATTTGAAAATTCACAAGAGGTATTGCAATATCATACACTATTGGTTAGAGAGAGCAGCAAGAAATAGATTTAGACCTGTTATGCACAGTTAAGGTGCGTTTTAGTTGGACTACAAAGTAGATTTGTATCTTTAAAGTAAATTTATGCCATCCCCTGAAGATCATAGTCACATGTTTAATTAAGGACCTGAAGTGTTCTAGAAAAACAAAGAAAATAAAACTTGTGACGCAGTTCGACCCAAAAGAAAAAAAGCAAAGATAAGTCTAGGGTGCTAAATGGCCAATCCTTAGACTAAATCACCACTCATGAGAGGTAAACATCTAGAATTGACCACATATAAAACCGATGCATACGTAAATGTAGAGAACTTGTAATAAATAAGAAGTGCTTTTTTTGTCAAAACCACACCATTCTTCAATGGGCAAAGAGGCCAACATAAGGTCACTCTCCCCGAAAAGTGCAAGCAGCAACCGAGTTCCACAGAGCTCTTTATTTGTCTTTCAACAAAAATACTTTTTAACACTTCAAAAAAATATCTGAAAATAGTATACACATAGACATATGTTTATAGTATACATGTGTAAAATTTCATAAACATATATGTTAATATGTTATGTATACGAAAAAGACAAATACATGGACTAAAATATGCCTTTCCTTTTTTGTTTTTGGGACTGATATTTGTCTTTCTGTGTAGCATGCAAATGGTCAAATTAGTTGATGAAATTTTATACATATTTGAAGAACATGCATACGTATTTATAGAAAGAGATTTGACATGTTTTGAAACTTTTAAATATATTTTGACTTTCTTTTTGCAAAACGGGCTCCATGGAGACCGGCCTCTGCAACGCCTCGCCGCACTCTCCCACCAAAATATGGGAAGTATGTTTTTTATCAATACAATGCAACTAGTTGACAAACATATCACGCACAGTGCGGTTATTATATCCATCCTAAATATTGGTAAATATATTAGTGGTAGAAAAAATGACACCGCTCCTGTCCACAACAACTTACATAAAACCACATAGTAGGATGTAGACATGAAACATCACCTGGGAGTGCCCAAAATATTGTGATTTTTACTATAAAAACACTAGGATAAACACTACATATATTAGTTATGCCACAAGATGCCATAGTGCTAAATTCAAAATACAATTCTAGACACAGAAAAGATAAATCTAGCTATAAACAGTAGCTAATTCAATGTGGTTTTGCAATTTTGGCCCATTAACAATATGATAGCTAAATATATTTTTCCTCCAGATAAAGATTAAATATGGATTTCCAAATTTTGTGATACAATAGATGCATGCGACGTGGTTTCATGAATTTTATCATGCCTTTTAGCAATGTTTTAGATAATTAAAAATAGAGAGGTTGGTGTACTTCACTAGCCCATATATTGCACAACTCAGTTGGCCAGTCATCACCTCTTGCCTCTTCGCCAGTCTGATGTGTTCACATACGAACATAGAAGATCTTGCTTAGTCTAGCGTGTTTACGGTCCAATTGGTTAACTATATTTTAAATACCAACTAATCTATCACATTCTAAATAGTATGTATCAAACCAAATTTGTTTTCATTTTATTAATGACGTTAATTAGTGTAGAAGTAGCATTCACAATCAACAACCAAATCATTGATAAGTCTGACAGAGAGGTACCCGAACAGATAAACAACATTAGTATCTGAATGATCTAACATGCAATTGTGTCTGAACAGCTCAAAGCATCAGAACAAACACTTGTAGTATCTAGGACGTGCAACCGCATAGTAGCTAAATTTTAACCGATTAATTAAATCCACGACATGGCAACTGTCATTTTCTAGCTAGCAAACTGGCCAAGGGAAAACAAGTTTTTTTAGCAAATTATAATAATTCTTCAATTTGGAGAGATACATCATAAAAATGTTGGTGATTTACCATGCCTCAGCACATGCTACTTTCTCTTACTCTTCCAGTTGTTTACAAGAAAACCAAGTTGATCATTGGTGATCAGTCTTCTTACACGCGATGACAACTCACAGGCTTAGCTCTAAACAATGTGATCTTCTCTAGAAGAATTTATACCAATGTTCAACTTCCATTTATTAAAAAAAATTATTTGAATCAGCAATCGATTTTGTTTCAAAGGAGACTCTTGCATTGATAGAAGACCAAGACGAGTCCATATATACGTGTCACGTCAATCTTGGGTCAGTTCTTTTGGGCGGCTTAAAAAATATGTTGCCTCTCCCTAGCTCAAATAATAAGCCGCTCCTCAAATTTGTTGAGACTTCTAAATTAGTTATTCCATAACTAGTTTAGAAGCCCCAATAAATAAGAGAGGTGGCTTATGGGATAAACTGGGGAGGAGGCGGCTTATATTTTAAGCTGCCAAATGAACTGGCCCATTATGCGGCTCAGCTGACCAGTCATCAGCTCTCGCACAAAAAAAAAGTTGTTCTTGCCTCTTCGCCGGTCCAACGTGTTCACACACACATATAAGATTGGCAACACATAAACATATAAGACCCTACCAGTCCAATTAGTTAACTACATTTTAAAAACCAGTCAATCTCTCTTATTATATATACTCCAAATCTAACCAAATTCGTTTTCATTCTATTTATTTAATGACATTAATCAGCATAGAATTAGGCTTCACTATCAGCAACCAAATCATTGACAAATCTGGCAGAAAGATACCCGATCTGATAAACAACATTAGCATCCGAATGATCTAACATGGAATTGCCTCTGAACAGCTCAAAGCAACAGGACAAGCACCTGTATTATCTAGGACGTGCAACCGCGTGTAGGTGAACTTTAACCGGTTAATTAATTAACTCCAAGGAATGGCAACTACCGTTTTCTAGCAAGCAAACTGACAAATGACAAGGAGAATTTTCCCTTCAAATTATAATAATCATCTTATTTGGATATATATATATATATATATATATATATATATATATATATATATATAGATGATAAAAATGTTGGTGATTTACCATGGCTCAGCTGTCGAGCTCCCCATATCTTTTCTTTACAAGAAAACCAAGTTGATCATTGGTGATCAGTCTTCTTACACGCGATGACAACTCACAGGCTTAGCTGTAAACCATGTGATCTTCTCTAGAAGAATTTATTACCAATGTTCAACTTCCATTTATTTAAAAAATATTTTTATATGAATCAGCAATCGATTTTTTTCAAAGGAGACTCTTACGTTGAGAGAAGACCGAGACGAGTCCATATATACGTGTCACGCCAATCTTGTGATGAAAACTGTAGCTAGCAAGTAGGATCTTGTTCACATGAGTCTTTCAACTCATCGACCATATGTACTCACTTGAGTTACAATTCATACCCGGAGTCAGTGAGGATGATATAGAGGATGATAAAGTACAGTACTCCAGTTCAGCCCTACTCTACCATTTGCAAGAAGCAAAGTGCGGTTGATTTCCAGTCAAGCACGTGCTCCCACTATGTCACCTGAATTTCAAAAGAAGAAAAAGAAAAGCACAAACATGCATGCGATCTCAGTGTCAGAGCTATGTCATCTCACTGACATCATAAAAGAGTTCATGCCTGGAGACAGTGAGGACCATACTCCAGTTCACGAAAATTCGTTTCTGAGCCCGAGCTCAGCTGAACCAGATATTCAACTGTCTGTACTCCTCGGGATCTCTGCATTCACTAGTAGAAAAACACCCATTCGTCCCGGTTCGTGAGGGCCATTTGTCCCGGTTCACGAACCGGGACTAAAGGGTCGTCACTAAAGCCCTGTCCTTTTAGTCCCGGTTCGCCCAGGAACCGGGACAAATGGGGCTCCACGTGGCCGCTGCAGCTTGCCCGGGCGGGGGGGCCTTTTGTCCCGGTTGGTGCCACCAACCGGGACCAAAAGGCCTCCATGTGTCGG
>LT934117.1:717380597-717396465 GCA_900231445.1 Triticum turgidum subsp. durum | reverse complement strand
AAAAAAATTCCTACGCACACGCAAGATCATGGTGATGCATAGCAATGAGAGGGGAGAGTGTGTCCACGTACCCTCGTAGACCGAAAGCGGAAGCGTTAGCACAACGCGGTTGATGTAGTACATCTTCATGATCCAACCGATCAAGTACCAAACGCACGGCACCTCCGAGTTCAGCACACGTTCAACTCGATGACGTCCCTCGAACTCCGATCCAGCCGAGCTTTGAGGGAGAGTTCCGTCAGTACGACGGCATGGTGACGATGATGATGTTCTACCGACGCAGGGCTTTGCCTAAGCACCGCTACGATATTATCGAGGTGGACTATGGTGGAGGGGGGCACCGCACACGGCTAAGAGATCCAAGGGATCAATTGTTGTGTCTCCAAGGGGTGCTTCCCTCCCCGTATATAAAGGAGTGGAGGAGGGGGAGGGGGCCGACCACCCTTGGCGTGCCCCATGAGGAGTCCTACTCCCGGCTCCCCCTTCCAAGTGGGAGTAGGAGAGGAGAGGGAAGGAGAGAGAGGGGGAAAGGAAAGGGGGGCGCCGCCCCCCCCCCCTCCTTGTCCAATTCGGACTGGGGGGGAAGGGGGCGTGCGGCTGCCCTTGGCCGCCCCTCCTCTTCTGCATTAGGGCCCAAAAGGCCCATTAGTCTCCCCGGGGGGTTCCGGTAACCCCCGGTACTCCGGTATATGCACAATACTCTCCGAAGCCATTCCGGTGTCCGAACGTAGTCGTCCATTATATCGATCTTTACGTCTCTACCATTTAGAGTCTCCTCGTTATGTCCGTTATCACATCCGGGACTCCGAACTACCTTCGGTACATCAAAACACATAAACTCATAATATAACCATCATCAAACTTTAATCGTGCGGACCCTACGGGTTCGAGAACTATGTAGACATGACTGAGACACGTCTCTGGTCAATAACCAATAGCGGAACCTGGATGCTCATATTGGTTCCCACATATTCAACGAAGATCTTTATCGGTCAAACCGCATAACAACATACATTGTTCCCTTTGTCATCGGTATGTTACATGCCCGATATTCGATCGTCGGTATCTCAATACCTAGTTCAATCTCATTACCGGCAAGTCTCTTTACTCGTTCCATAATACGTCATCCCGCAACTAACTCATTAGTTGCAATGCTTGCAAGGCTTAAGTGATGTGCATTACTGAGTGGGCCCAGAGATACCTCTCCGACAATCGCAGTGACAAATCCTAATCTCGAAATATGCCAACCCAACAAGTACCTTCGGAGACACCTGTAGTGCACCTTTATAATCACCCAGTTATGTTGTGACGTTTGGTAGCATATAAAGTGTTCCTCCGGTAAACGGGAGTTGCATAATCTCATAGTGATAGGAACATGTATAAGTCATGAAGAAAGCAATAGCAACATACTAAACGATCAAGTGCTAAGCTAACGGAATGGGTCAAGTCAATTACATCATTCTCCTAATGATGTGATCCCGTTAATCAAATGACAACTCTTTGTCTATGGCTAGGAAACATAACCATCTTTGATTAACGAGCTAGTAAAGTAGATGCATACTAGTGACAGTCTGTTTGTCTATGTATTCACACATGTATCATGTTTCCGGTTAATACAATTCTAGCATGAATAATAAACATTTATCATGATATAAGGAAATAAATAATAACTTTATTATTGCTTCTAGGGCATATTTCTTTCAGTCGCCCACTTGCACTAGAGTCAATAATCTAGATTACACAGTAATGATTCTAACACCCATGGAGCCTTGGTGTTGATCATGTTTTGCTCGTGGAAGAGGCTTAGTCAACGGGTCTGCAACATTTAGATTCGTATGTATCTTGCAAATCTATATGTCTCCCGCCTGGACTTGATCCCGGATGGAGTTGAAGCGTCTCTTGATGTGCTTGGTTCTCTTGTGAAATCTGGATTCCTTTGCCAAAGCAATTGCACCAGTATTGTCACAAAAGATTTTCATTGGACTCGATGCACTAGGTACGACACCTAGATCGGATATGAACTCCTTCATCTAGACTCCTTCATTTGCTGCTTCCAGAGCAGCTATGTACTCCGCTTCACATGTAGATCCCGCTACGACGCTTTGTTTAGAACTACACCAACTGACAGCTCCACCGTTCAATAAAAACACGTATTCGGTTTGCGATTTAGAATCATCCGGATCAGCGTCAAAGCTTGCATCAACGTAACCATTTACGACGAGCTCTTTGTCACCTCCATAAACGAGAAACATATCCTTAGTCCTTTTTAGGTATTTCAGGATGTTCTTGACCGTTGTCCAGTGATCCACTCCTGGATTACTTTGGTACCTCCCTGCTAAACTAATAGCAAGGCACACATCAGGTCTGGTACATAGCATTGCAGACATGATAGAGCCTATGGCTGAAGCATAGGGAACATCTTTCATTTTCTCTCTATCTTCTGCAGTGGTCGGGCATTGAGTCTTACTCAACTTCACACCTTGTAACACAGGAACGAACCCTTTCTTTGCTTGATCCATTTTGAACTTCTTCAAAACTTTGTCAAGGTATGTGCTTTGTGAAAGTCCAATTAAGCGTCTCGATCTATCTCTATAGATCTTGATGCCCAATATATAAGCATCTTCACTTAGGTCCTTCATTGAAAAACTCTTATTCAAATATACTTTTATGCTATCCAAAAATTATATAGCATTTCCAATCAACAATATGTCATCCACATATAATATCAGAAATGCTACAGAGCTCCCACTCACTTTCTTGTAAATACAGGCTTCTCCAAAAGTCTGTATAAAACCATATGCTTTGATCACACTATCAAAACGTTTATTCCAACTCTGAGAGGTTTGCACCAGTCCATAAATGGATCGCTGGAGCTTGCACACTTTGTTAGTTCCCTTTGGATCGACAAAACCTTCCGGTTGCATCATATACAACTCTTCTTCCAGAAATCCATTCAGGAATGCAGTTTTGACATCCATTTGCCAAATTTCATAATCATAAAATGCGGCAATTGCTAACATGATTCAGACAGACTTAAATATTGCTACGGGTGAGAAGGTCTCATCGTAGTCAATCCCTTGAACTTGTCGAAAACCTTTTGCAACAAGTCAAGCTTTATAGACAGTAACATTACCGTCATCGTTACTCTTCTTCTTGAAGATCCATTTATTCTCGATGGCTTGCCGATCATCGGGCAAGTCAACCAAAGTCCACACTTTGTTCTCATACATGGATCCCGTCTCAGATTTCATGGCCTCAAGCCATTTTGCGGAATCTGGGCTCACCATCGCTTCTTCATAGTTCGTAGGTTCGTGATGGTCTAGTAACATAACCTCCAGAACAGGATTACCGTACCACTCTGGTGCGGATCTTACTCTGGTTGACCTACGAGGTTCAGTAATAACTTGTTTCATGATCATCATCATTAATAGCTATAACATAGGGTGACACATAACTAGCTCCAGTTCATCAATGTAATGTAGGCATGTATTCCGTAAATAGTCATACGTGCTTATGGAAAAGAACTTGCCTGACATCTTTTGTCCTACCCTCCCGTGGCAGCAGGGTCCTAGTGGAAACTAATGGATATTAAGGCCTCCTTTTAATAGAGAACCGGAACAAAGCATTAGCACATAGTGAATACATGAACTCCTCAAACTACGGTCATCACCGAGAAGTATCCCGATTATTGTCACTTCGGGGTTGTCGGGTCATAACACATAATACGTGACTATAGACTTGCAAGATAGGATCTAGAACACACATATATTCATGAAAACATAATAGGTTCAGATCTGAAATCATGGCACTCGGGCCCTAGTGACAAGCATTAAGCATAGCAAAGTCATAGCAACATCAATCTCAGAACATAGTGGATACTACGGATCAAACCCTAACAAAACTAACTTAATTACATGGTAAATCTCATCCAACCCATCACCGTCCAGCAAGCCTACGATGGAATTACTCACGCACGGCGGTGAGCATCATGAAATTGGTGACGGAGGATGGTTGATGATAACGACGGCGACGAATCCCCCTCGACGAAGCCCCGAACGGACTCCAGATCAGCCCTCCCGAGAGAGATTAGGGCTTGGCGGTGGCTCCGTGTCGTAAAACGCGATGAAACTTTCTCTTCGATTTTTTTCTCCCCGAACGTGAATATATGGAGTTGGAGTTTAGGTTGGTGGAGGTCCAGGGGGCCCACGAGATAGGGGGGCGCGCCCTATAGGGGGGCGCCCCCCCTGTCTCATGGACAGGGTGTGGGCCCCCTGGTGTATTTCTTTCGCCCGGAAATTGTTATTAATTCCAAAAAGTGCCTCCGTGGATTTTTAGGACATTCCGAGAACTTTTCTTTTCTACACATAAAACAACATCATGGCAGTTCTGCTGAAAACAGCGTCAGTCCGGGTTAGTTTCATTCAAATCATGCAAGTTAGAGTCCAAAACAAGGGAAAAAGTGTTTGGAAAAGTAGATACGTTGGAGACGTATCAACTCCCCCAAGCTTAAACCATTGCTTGTCCTCAAGCAATTCAGTTGATAAATTGAAAGTGATAAAGAAAAACTTTTACAAACTCTGTTTGCTCTTGTTGTTGTAAACATGAAAAGCCAACATTCAAGTTTCAGCAAATATTATGAACTAACCATACTCACAATAACACTTAGGTCTCACAATTACTCATATCAATAGCATAATCAGCTAGCGAGCCATAATAATAAAACTTGGATGACAACACTTTCTCAAAACAATCATAACATGATACATCAAAATGGTATCTCGGTAGCCCTTTCTGAGACCACAAAACATAAATGCAGAGCACCTTTAAAGATCAAGGACTGACTAAACATTGTAATTCATGGTAAAAGAGATCCAGTCAAGTCATACCCAATATAAACCAATAGTAATGAATGCAAATGACAGTGTGCTCTCCAGCGGGTGCTTTTAATAAGAAGGGTGATGACTCAACATAAAAGTAAATAGATTGGCCCTTCGCAGAGAGAAGCAGGGATTTGTAGAGGTGCCAGAGCTCGATTTTAAAATAGAGATTGAATAACATTTTGAGCGGCATACTTTCGCTGTCAACGCAAAAACTATGAGATGGATGTATCTTCCATACTACATGCATTATAGGCAGTTCCCAGACAGACTGGTAAAGGTTTATACTCCCCCAACCACCAACAAGCATCAATCCATGGCTTGCTCGAAACAACGAGTGCCTCCAACTAACAACAACCCTGGGGGAGTTTTGTTTAATTATTTTGATTTGCTTTGATCTTTTTGGATCATGGGACTGGGCATCCCGGTTACCGTCCCTTTCTCGTGAATGAGGAGCGGAGTCCTAGTTGTAACATGAGCTGCTCGAGCATACAAAACAGAATTTCATTTGAAGGTTTGGAGTTTGGCACATACAAATTTACTTGGAATGGCAGGTAAATACCGCATATAGGAAGGTATGGTGGACTCATATGGAACAACTTTGGGGTTTAAGGAGTTGGATGCACAAGCAGTATTCCCTCTTGGTACAGGTGAAGGCTAGCAAAAGACTGGGTAGCGACCAACTGAGAGAGCGACAACAGTCATAAACATGCATTAAAATTGATTCACACCGAATACAAGCATGAGTAGGATATAATCTACCATGAACCTAAATATCATAAAGGCTATGTTGATTTGATTCAACTACATGTGTGAACATGTGCCAAGTCGAGTCACTCAATTCATTCAAAGGAGATACCATCCCATCACATCACATCATAATCATTCTAATAGCATGTTGGCACGCAAGGTAAACCATTATAACTCATAGCGAATCAAGCATGGCACAAGAAACTATAATCTCTAAATGTCATTGCAAATATGTTTACTTCATAATAAGCTGACTCAAAAACGATGAACTCATCATATTTACAAAAACAAGAGAGGTCAAGTTCATACCAGCTTTTCTCATCTCAATAAGTCCATCATATATTGTCATTATTTCCTTTCACTTGGATGACCGAACGATGTGTAAAAATAATAATAGTGCACGTGCATTGGACTAAGCTGGAATCTGCAAGCATTCAACTCAAGAGAGAAGACAAGTAATACGGGCTCTAAGTTAAATAAACAATCATGCATATGAGAGCCACTAAACATTTTCAATATGGTCTTCTCGACCCCCAAAGGAAAGAAAAGAAAATAAAACTATTTACACGGAAAAGCTCCCAACAAGTAAGAAGAAGAACTAGAAATCTTTTTGGGTTTTCATTTTAATTTTTACTACAAGCATGGAAATTAAACTAACTAATTTTTGGTTTTTCTTAAGGTTTATCAAACACACAAGAAGAAAACTAGAAAAAGAAATTTTAACTAGCATGGATAATACAATGAAAGAGTATGAGCACCGACGACTAGTGTGTGAACATGAATGTAAACTTGGTGAGAAATACGTACTCCCCCAAGCTTAGGCTTTTGGCCTAACTTGGTCTAGTACCAAGGACCGCCACTACTCTCCCCGGTGTACTGGAAAGTGTAGTCAGGATACCACTGGCTGGTCATCTCCGGATCCCATTGGACAGATGATGCACGATAAGGGTCAAGTTCAGGTTCCGGCTCAGGTTCAGGTTCTGGAGTAAAAGCTTGGGCTCGATGATTGTACACCGCTTCCGACATGACAAGAAAATTTCAAAATAATAATCTCAAAGTGTTTCTTGTTAAATCTAAGTTTATACAAGAGCATCTTCTCTTTGTTGTCAATAATAAACTTGTGTGCTACCATGCTCTTGTAATCTAAAATGTGAGGAGGCAATTTTGTCTCCTCTTTCTCATGGTGTCTGATGGGTATCTGAAAATGTCTAGCAAGACGTGCAGCATAGATACCTCCAAATATGGGGCCTTTTGTACAATTCAGGGCTAGCCGTTTAGTAACGACGACACCCATACTAATAGTATTGTCTCCAAGCAAGGCATGTTGAAGAATGATAATATCAGGAACACTAAGGTTTCCACTATTTCCACGACCAATCAAGCATCTACTAGCAAATATGTCAAAGTAGCGTAAAACAGGAAAATGTATGCTAGACATTTTTGCCTCGGAGCCCTTCTTTGGCTCCTCTACAACTATAGTGTTAACAAAGCCATCAACATCTTTACTATGAGGTTCCTCTAATTCTCCCTCATAAGGTATCCTACACACCGCGCAAAAATTACGTAAAGACGTTTCTCTGAATTTATCATATAAATGAGATGATACTACAGGCGGTGACTTCTTAGGATAATAATAAAAGTTTTGCACGAAAGTATTGGTGAGTAAGAGATACTGATCGATCCGGTCGTTGATGAAACCGGTGAGGCCTGCAGTCTCGATTAAAGAATAAAAATCTTCATGAATTCTAGCTTCTTTCAAGAAATCATTGCATGGCCATTCACACGACCGCACTTCCGCTAAGCGAGGAAGATTATACTTGGCTTTTTCCTTCTCTTTGGCTTGTCTTTCTTGAGAGCTTTGGCTAGAAGAGCCCCTCAAAAGTTTCCTTAACATTTTTTGAAAATTTCTGAAATTTTAGTAACTTCAAAATGAAAGTGAATAAAACTAAACAAGATTGATAGCAACTACTCCTACAAGTGCCTAGAGCCTATATCATGCATTAGGATTGCTTGGGACCTCATAAATTTAACATGCAAGCTCAAGAACATGGTCACCTATGCAGCAAAAATTTGCAATGAATAAAGCACTAGAAAAAAACTAATTGGACCCATGGAGGAGTCACATACCAAGCAACAATCTCCCAAAACAGTTTTGTGAATGGAGCTTTGAGCAAGGAGATCGAAAATCGCAGCAAAATGAGCTAGAACTCGTGCTTGAGCTGGATGGGGATTTTTTTGGGTAGAAGATGAAGTGTGTGGGTGCTGGCATAAGTGGAGGGGGGCCACCAGGGGCCCACGAGACAGGGGGCGCGCCCTATAAGGGGGGGGCGCCCTCCACTCTCGTGGCCTGGTGCTTGCCCCTCCTGCAGTGTTTTCACTGCCTAAAATCTTCAAATATTCCATAAAAATCATACTAAATTTGCAGGGCATTTGGAGCACTTTTATTTTCGGTATATTTTTTAATGCACGGATAATTCAGAAAACAGACAGATAATACTATTTTTGCTTTATTTATTCTAAATAACAGAAAGTAAAAAGAGGGTACAGAAGGTTGTGCCTTCTAGTTTCATCCATCTCATGATCATGAAAATGAATCCACTAACAAGGTTGATCATGTCTTGTTAACAAACTCATTCCAAATAGCACGGAACCGGAGAAATTTCAAATAACACTAAGTTACCTCAACGGGGGTATGAAAATCCCCAACAATAAGAAGATCATACTTTTTCTTGACAGTAGGAAGAGGAAATTCAAAACCTCCAATAATAATAGTTGGAATTGATGCTTTGAACTTGAGATTGTTTCCTCGGAAAATGTACTGTATGCTCATTACCATTAACATGAAAGTGGCATTGCCTTTGTTGCAATCAATAACAGCCCCTGCAGTATTAAGAAAAGGTCTACCAAGGATAATAGACATACTATCGTCCTCGGGAATATCAAGAATAACAAAGTCCGTTAAGAAAGTGACATTTCCAACCACAACAGGCACATCCTCGCAAATACCGACGGGTATAGCAGTTGATTTATCAGCCATTTTTAAGGATATTTAAGTAGGTGTCAATTTATTCAATTCAAGTCTACGATATAAAGAGAGAGACATAACACTAACACCGGCTCCAAGATCACATAAAGCAGTTCTAACATAATTTCTTTTAATGGAGCATGGTATAGTTGGCACACCCGGATCTCCAAGTTTCTTTGGTATTCCACCCTTAAAAGTATAATTAGCAAGCATGATGGAAATTTCAGCTTCCGGTATCTTTCTTTTATTTGTAATGATATCCTTCATATACTTAGCATAAGGATTTACTTTAAGCATATCAGTTAAGCGCATACGTAAGAAAATAGGTCTAATCATTTCAACAAAGCGCTCAAAATCCTCATCATCCTTTGTCTTGGATGGTTTAGGAGGAAAGGGCATGGGTTTCTGAACCCATGGTTCTCTTTCTCTACCGTGCTTCCTAGCAATAAAATCTCTCTTATCATAACGTTGAATCTTTGATTGTGGGTTATCAAGATCAACAGCAGGTTCAATCTCTACATCATTGTTTTTGCTAGGTTGAGTATCAACATGAACATTATAATTAACATTATCACTAGGTTCATGTTCATCACCTGATTGTGTTTCAGCATCAGAAATAGAAATATCATTGGGATTCTCAGGTGTGTCTACAGTAGGTTCACTAGAAGCATGCAAAGTTCTATTATTTTTCTTTTTCTTCTTTTTAGAAGAACTAGGTGCCTCTAAATTGTTTCTTTGAGAATCTTGCTCGATTCTCTTAGGGTGGCCTTCAGGATACAAAGGTTCTTGAGTCATTCTACCAGTTCTAGTAGCCACTCTAACATCAAAGTCATTTTTAGTATTTAATTCATCAAGCAAATCATTTTGAGCTTTAAGTACTTGCTCAGCTTGAGTAGCAACCATAGAAGCATATTTGCTAACAAGTTGGAGTTCACCTTTAACTCTAGCCATATTATCGCTCACACGTCCTACCTCGAAAGCGTTATTATTTAACTCTCTACCAACATAAGCATTAAAACTTTCTTGTCTAGCCATACAGTCATCAAATTCATCTAAGCACAGGCTATGAAATTTAGTAGAGGGGATTTCAACTTTATCATATCTATAAAGAGAATTTACCTTTACTACCTATGTCGGGTTATCAAGACAATGTGGTTCTTCAACAGGCGGTATATTAAGACCATGTATTTCTTCAATAGGAGGTAAATTCTTAACATCTTCAGCTTTAATACCTTTTTCTTTCATTGATTTCTTTGCCTCTTGCATATCTTCAGGACTGAGAAATAAAACACCTCTCTTCTTCGGAGTGGGTTTAGGAATAGGCTCAGGAGTTGGCTCAATTGGTTCAGGAATTGCCTTAGGAATTGACTCAGGAAGAGTCCAATTATTTTCATTAGTCAATATATTATTCAATAATATTTCAGCTTCGTCGAATGTTCTTTCCCTGAAAACACAACCAGGACAACTATCCAAGTAGTCCTTGTAAGCATTGGTTAGTCCATTATTAAAGATATCAAGTATTTCATTTTTCTTAAGAGGATGATCAGGCAAAGCATTAAGTAACCTAAGAATACTCCCCCAAGCTTGTGGGAGACTCTCTTCTTTGATTTGCACAAAATTGTATATTTCCCGCAAGGCAGCTTGTTTCTTATGAGCAGGGAAATATTTAGCAGAGAAGTAATAAATCATATCCTGGGGACTACGCACACAACCAGGAGCAAGAGAATTATACCAAGTCTTAGCATCACCCTTTAACGAGAATGGAAATATCTTAAGGATATAATAATAGCGAGACTTCTCATCATGAGTAAACGGGGTAGCTATATCATTCAACTTGGTAAGATGTGCCACAACAGTCTCAGATTCACGGCCATAAAAAGGATCAGATTCAACTAAAGTAATAATTTTAGGATCAACAGAGAATTCATAATCCTTATCAGTAACACAGATAGGTGATGTAGCAAAAGCAGGGTCAGGTTTCATTCTAGCATTAAGAGACTACTGCTTCCATTTAGCTAATAATTTCTTAAGATCATATCTATCATTGCAAGCAAAGATAGCTCTAACAACTTCTTCATTCATAACATAACCCTTAGGAACAACAGGTAATTCATAATCATTGGGAGAACCGTCATCATCACTATCATCAATAATAGCATCTTCAATATTTTCATTCCCCCTAACTCTAGCAAGTTGTTCATCAAGAAATTCACCTAATGGCAAAGTAGTATCACGCACAGAAGTAGTTTCATCATGCATAGCAGAAGTGGCATCATCAATAACATGCAACATATCAGAATTCATAACAGTAGCCGGTTTAGGTGTCGCGAGCTTACTAATAACGGAAGGAGAATCTAGCGCAGAGCTAGATGGCAGTTCCTTACGTCCCCTCGTAGTTGAGGGCAAAATAGTAGTTCTGTCGTCTTTCAAGTTCATCATAGTGATCAACAGATATAAATCCCAAGTGACTCAGAGAATAGAGCTATGCTCCCCGGCAACGGCGCCAGAAATTAGTCTTGATAACCAACAAGTGTAGGGGATCGCAACAGCTTTCGACGGTAAAGTATTCAACCCAAATTTATTGATTCGACACAAGGGGAGCCAAAGAATATTCTTGAGTATTAGCAGTTGAGTTGTCAATTCAACCACACCTGGATAACTTAGTATCTGCAGCAAAGTATTTAGTAGAAAAGTAGTATGATAGCAAAGGTAACGGTAGCAAAAGTAAAGATAATAGTTTTGGGGGTTTTGCAGTACTTGTAACAGTAGCAACGGAAAAGTAAATAAGCGAAGAACAATATGTGAAAAGCTCGTAGGCAATGGATCAGTGATGGATAATTATGCCAGATGCGATTCCTCATGTAATAGCTATAACATAGGATGACACAGAACTAGCTCCAGTTCATCAATGTAATGTAGGCATGTATTCCGTAAATAGTCATACGTGCTTATGGAAAAGAATTTGCATGACATCTTTTGTCCTACCCTCCCGTGGCAGCGGGGTCCTAGTGGAAACTAAGGGATATTAAGGCCTCCTTTTAATAGAGAACCGGAACAAAGCATTAGCACATAGTGAATACATGAACTCCTCAAACTACGGTCATCACCGAGAAGTATCCCGATTATTGTCACTTCGGGGTTGTCGGATCATAACACATAATACGTGACTATAGACTTGCAAGATAGGATCAAGAACACACATATATTCATGAAAACATAATAGGTTCAGATCTGAAATCATGGCACTCGGGCCCTAGTGACAAGCATTAAGCATAGCAAAGTCATAGCAACATCAATCTCAAAACATAGTGGATACTAGGGATCAAACCCTAACAAAACTAACTTAATTACATGGTAAATCTCATCCAACCCATCACCTTCCAGCAAGCCTACGATGGAATTACTCACGCACGACGGTGAGCATCATGAAATTGGTGATGGAGGATGGTTGATGATGACGACGGTGATGAATCCCCCTCTCCGGAGCCCCGAATGGACTCCAGATCAGCCCTCCCGAGAGAGATTAGGGCTTGGCGGCGGCTCCGTGTCGTAAAACACGATGAAACTTTCTCTCCGATTTTTTTCTCCCCGAACGTGAATATATGGAGTTGGAGTTGAGGTCAGTGTAGGTCCAGGGGGCCCACGAGATAGGGGGCGCGCCCTATAAGGGGGCGCCCCCTGTCTCGTGGATAGGGTGTGGGCCCCCTGGTGTATTTCTTTCGCCCAGAAATTCTTATTAATTCCAAAAAGTGCCTCCGTGGATTTTCAGGACATTCCGAGAACTTTCTTTTCTACACATAAAACAACAACATGGCAGTTCTGCTGAAAACAGCGTCAGTCCGGGTTAGTTTCATTCAAATCATGCAAGTTAGAGTCCAAAACAAGGGCAAAAGTGTTTGGAAAAGTAGATACATTGGAGACGTATCAGTAAGCTACCGAACTCGAATGAAGACGATTACTACAGCATTAACCCCATGACATACGAGGGAGTGTTCTATCAAGAGCAACCTGATGATGATGATGTGGTTAGAAACGATGACACTAGACCATTGGATGATGATGATGTGGATCCAAACGACGACGATGCATGGAATGATGGTGAGACCATTGTCAATGAAAATGACATACTTATGCTAGAAAAGTTAAATGAAGACACTGACAACGAGGAAGAGCCTCCGCCTCCGTCAGACAACGAAGTTGATATGATTGATAGTGATGATGAGACGGACCGAGAAAGAGGTTACAACAGTGATGATTCATATGGTTTCTAGCAGATGTACGTTTCAAGTCTTTTTTTTCTATAGTTTAGGAATATGCCTTTTTATGCATTTTTATTAATGTGTTTATTATCATGCCTTTTCCTTCATTTCATTAATTTACTAATTGCTTATTCTCTTTTCAATGCAGGTTCGTGGAACATGGGCAAGGGGAAGGCCGATGGCGTGGGTTTCCTACGCAAGGTCGTCGGCCTGCCTAGTTGGAGTGGTCGAGCACGTAATACTCCCCCCCGGCTACTTGACGATGACTCCTCACAGGGATGTCGAGGGAGAGGTGCCCCTAGAGGAGGAGGGGGCGGGGGAGAGCCCCTAGAGGGCGAGGTGGTGGGGGGAGAGCCACTATAGGGGTCGCGGCCAGAAAGAGCGCACCCTCACCGACTTAGGGGTGTTGTCTTCGAGGCCCTCCTCTAGTGAGGTACCCTCCTCTGGCGAGGAGGAGGAGGAGGACGAGGTAGGCGAGGAGGAGGAGGAGGTTCGGGATGGGGCCTAGGAGGAGGTGGACAAGGAGGACGAGGAGGAGGAGGATGAGGAGGAGGTTGGGGAGGGGGAGGCACGCGAGGAGGAGGGTGTTGGCGGGGATGATGGTGGTGGCGGGGAGGGGGTTTACAACAAGGGGTGGCTGCGTGGTAACGCAAAGCTACCGAAGCAGGTTCCTGCTACTGAGCAGCAGAAGTGGCTCATTGAGCCCACGGGGAAAGAGTAAGTGCCACTTTATAATAATTTCATTATTTTGCTTGTCACATGCTCATTCCGGTTGTATTTATTTTGCTTGTCACATGCTAATAGTTCATTCTTTTCCAGCAACTGGATATATTCTAAAGGGGTCCGTATTCTCAACGGCCTCATCACCGTCTTGCTGAAGTTACACTGGCCGGGTTTGTACTGTCCGGATCCAGTCAGGCACCCGGACCATCGGGTCTTGGCCACGAGTTGGGAGCACTGGGAAGCGGCCCTCCACGCGGACCATGGGACCCATGCCAAGGCCGTGATCACCACTTTTTTCTGGGTCAGTTCTCTTCAGAAGCAAAAGTCCATTCTAGTTTCATGAATGATTTAACTCATGGCTTCTTCCATTCTTGTTTCATGCATGATTGTAGAAATTCTATCGAGTTCTTCCGGAGCACAGGGCCAGAGCGGACCAGATCATGTTGCGCCAATGCAAGAAGAAGGCCCGCTAGATGCAGTACGAGGTGCGCTATGTAGCCATCTCGAGATACTATCATGACTATCTTGCTGTGAAGATGACCAAGGAAAAAGCGTGGAGATTGGGCATTACCTTGGAGAGGGACGAGTTCTTGAAGGTAAGTATAAAAGATTTTTCATTATGCTTTCATTACCTCGTGGTACATTTCACCGTTTCGTGTTGACATGCCATTATGCTTTCATTATGTAGGTGTGTCCAAATTGGTGTTATGGAAAAGACGAGTCCTGGGCGGCATTGGTGGATCTTTGGTGTGATGAGGTTGGAGCCTGGGTGGCTATGAGAGTCAAAAACAAGGCTAACCGAGGGAAGGAGGGAGTACATGCTCAGGGAAACCGAAACCACTATCTCCACAAGGCAGTTAATGTATGACTAACCCCATTAAACATTCTTCTTCTTCTATTTACCATCACTTTCTTATGTATGATTAACCTCTGTTTGGTGGTGCAGGAGGAGAAACTGAAGCGGCCTCTCTCACACATGCAGGCGTGGGAGATCGCCCATACACGAAAGGACCCCAAGCCTGGCGAGCCCAAGTACTACGGCAAGAAGACCGCGCATAGGAAGAAGGCCTACTCTGATGGGTATCTGAGGTTACATCCTGACACACCTGACCCCATTGCGGCGGATCTAGACGAAAGGGTGGTGGTGGGCATGGGGCCGAAGGAGCACGGTCGGGAGGCGGTTCTCGATGCTGTGATCACTCCTACTATCTCCTACACACAACTCCATCGGATCGACCCGAGCCTGAGCCAGCGCATGAGCACGGCCATGAGAGGTGCACCGTCATAGTCCCTCTTTCAAGAGCGGCAATCTATAAGTATTTTCCCTCTTATCTTCATTGCTCACTTTATTTTCCGCATTTAGTAGTTTTATGAGTTCCATCATGTCATATTGTAGGCCTACATGGAGTACACACGCCAGGAGACCATGGCGTGGCACGACCGCCTTCATGCATACCATCAGCCGAGGGATCGCCAGATGCAGCACGCTTTTCAGGAAATGGCGGCCGACAGGTGTCCTCAATGGCCATCAGTGGAGGGTCCTCCAGCACAACCAACGTTGCTGACCTTTAGGAGTTTGTGGCACAGAATGCTGGCCCCTCGCCGGTTAGTTCATCCCCAATCTATTCACTCAAAGCATATCATGCCTTTCAACACAGTCATATATCCCGTTAATATGTCTTTTCAACATCCAGGGAACCGGTGGATCAACCGTTGGCAGTGGTCTTCGCAGCGAGCCCGACCACTCCGATCCACGGAGGCGGAGACGGAGGTGGAGGCGGTCTTGACGGTACCGCTGCCGCTAGCAGTGACGACCTGGGCTTCGGCGGTCTTGGCGGTGACGACCTCTGCGGTGCTCGACGTCCTGGCGCTTAAGCCTTTGGGTCACATTGTGGCGGTCTTGGTGGTGATGATACTTATATTCTTGCGATGTTTCTTATCTTATTGTTGTGAGATTCTTATATGCTTGGTGGTGATGATACTTATATGTTCATGCTTTGCGATGCTTCTTATGATGTGTGATGATGAATTTGTTGTGTGATGCTGCTCCTTATTGTTACGTGATGCATATATTGTTGTATGATTCTTATATATGCTGTATGTATGTATTCAAATGAATTGAGCTGAAAAAACAGACAAAAAAACAGACAAAAACTATGCCGACGGCAAGGCCGTCGGCATAGACCTGGCGTGAGCTCCCAATGGCTGACACATGGCAAGACTATGCCGACGGC
>LT934117.1:717367530-717380573 GCA_900231445.1 Triticum turgidum subsp. durum | reverse complement strand
CGACGGCTAGGCCATCGGCATAGACCTGCCCTAGGAGCTCCCAGTGGATGCCACGTGGCAGGGCTATGCCAACAGCCTAGCCGTCGGCTTAGTTTGGAACTATGCCGACGGCTAGGCCGTCGGCTAGGCCGTTGGCATAGACCTACCTCCGGCTGGGCCGTCGGCATAGGCATGCCACGTGGCAAGCAGGTACTGGACAACACTTGACGGCGGCCGCCGTTTGGCGATAACGTTGCCGACGGCCAGGGCTGTCGGCATAGATGTACGGCCACCGTCAGGATAGGGTCTATGCCGACGGCCTTTCTATGCCGACGATCATCCTGGCTACGCCGACGGATATGTTGTCGACGGCCCTATGCCGACGGGGGCCGTCGGCATAGGCCTGTCCCGACGGCTAGTCAGGGCTATGCCGACGGCCCTGGCCGTCGGCATAGGGTGCGATTCCGGTAGTGAATTGCACTTGCGGTGGACTAGTTAAGATCATGTTGTGTATGTAGTATACTGGATGCCGGTTTGCCGATGGAATCCTACGAGTTCTATCTGGATCTTTGACGCTATGGATCCGTGAAGCACAGCGGGTTCGGCCTGGGCTTGGAGAGGATGCTCCTCTTCGCCACGGGCCTTGACAACATCAGAGATGTCATCCCCTTCCCGAGATACCCTGGAAAGGCCGACCTCTGAAGATCTGATTGGCCTCTTAAGCAATAACACAAGTTGTCCATAGTCTGATTACTACTAGCTAGGGTATAGTGGTAGTAGGTGTAAAGCATAGTAAGTGTAAATTAAGTTGTCCATTACTGAGACTAGAGTCATACGTGTGCATATTAGTGCATATATCATATTTCATGATGATGTCTTTTTGATAGCATAAAAATAATCTTCTTGGCAGAGTTCATGTCAAATTTAAATCTGCATGTAAGGATTGTCCCGATTGAATTTTTGTTTTGAAGCATAAACAAAAAACAGACCAGCTGCTAGCTTGTCCATGCAGTACCAATTTTTTTCATATCAGCTATTCAGTTCAGGCGCGTCTACACAACTTGAATTGTCAACTGAATTTCTCTATTTGTTTCTCTTGATCCGCCTGAGGTATTTTATGTTCAAAAGCTCTGATCTTACAGTTCATTGTTTTTCATATAGCTAACCACTCATTTCGAGTGGTCTTCTCTTACAGTTCTATTACACGTAGAATTTCTAACACAACAGGCCAGGCCTTGTCAGCAACCATGCATCCACGTCATTTTTTAAGTGAATCCTTGTGTTCTCAACTTATCAGAAGCCCATGTGTGAGGAGGCACGACGGACGATCGATCATCAACAGTGAGCTCGTGATTTCTCAGGATGGGTTGGGTTCCGAAGTGATGGAAGGATCACGGCACCCTTAGACGCAGCGGGGATGGTGTATGTCATATGGTTGTTCCTAACAAATGTCTCTAGAGAAGGACATATCAAAGGCACATATAAACACTCTTTGTTTCTAGATATCACGTAACTGCCTGTGTGTTAATATGTGACTCATGCACACTTTGTACACTCTAGAATTATCTTACTTGCACGTAAACCATATACTATTATACTCTAGAAATCTCTGCCAACTTATTTACTAGATTCATACTAAAATACTCTACTAAGTTTTTATGTATTTAACGAGACAATGGATAAAGACAAATATAGACACACAATAATAGATCAAGACACATGGAATTATTTGTTGGTCAATGTGATACTATTTATGGGCTTATATTTGGGGTAAAATCTATAGAAGCAGTTTTAGTTTTTAAAGTTAAATATACCAAGTCAAATGTCAAAGTCAAAACATTTTTGCGACAAATCTTTTTAGTTTCGCGCATGAAAATTCTTTTGTGTATTTGAATATAAATGTCTTCATTGCATTGATAGTTTGCATATTATATTGAACAAACAATATATTAAATAATGCATAAATACTCATGTACAAATAATAATGTGCAAATGCAAAAACAACAAAAGTATAGTTGTAACATGAGTTGTGTGAGCAAAAAAGATCAATATAAATACGTAAGACCGAATATTCTCTGTAGTACCAACTGGGTCCTCGGTGTCTCGCTGCAAATCTATGTCATTTATACCTTTTTCTATGCAGGATAGACTGGTCGTTGGTCGTCCAATGACGGCAAGTAATGACGGGAAGCATAAACTTGGAAATATAGCCTCCACTTCCCATAATTTGTTGTTTTACATATATTTTATTTTCATTATTATCCATTTAGTGTCATCCTGCATATGAAAGTTATTTTAAACTTTCAAAATTAATGACAATATCTTTTAATCTAGATTTTGTATAGATGATGTATTACTTATTCACACTTTGTACACTTTCAAATTTTATATTTACATACACGTAAAATATACACTATTATGCTTTAGTAATCTTTAATAACAAAAATAAACAATTATTTGCAAAACTCATACCGAAGTACACTACAACAATTTTTAGATATTTAATGAGACAATGGATAAGGACACAGTGACAATATGATACTATCTATTTCCTTATATTTGGTGCAAAATCCATTGAAAAATGTTTTTTAACAAAATTCTAAACCAATTGCGCCTCTGCAATTTTCCTTTTCTGAGAGTCAAAATAATTTTTGCGACAAAATACAACTTTAGTTTGGCACAAGAAAAAACTTGTTTGTATCTTAACGTAAAAAGCTTGATTACATTGTTAGTTTACATGTAACGTATACATAATAATGTGTAAATACAAAAAAAAACATATACTGGCAAGATTAGATATGAGTAAGTAACCAGTTCAATACAAACTAGAAGGAATGGTGCGCTCCGTTGTGCTCGGATATAGCCACGTTTCTTGCATGTAATTTAGCTCGGCTTAGGCAATTATCAACCGGCACGAGCAGCGGGGTAGCCGTACAGCAGGCTCGCCACAGACACCAAACATTCCACCGGTAACCAGTTCTCCATCACAACCAATCCCATATGCCAGCGACCAGGCGGCTAACCAATAACCCTACCACACAACCCGATCAGAGAGAATCGATTGTACTCTGCCCCAGTGAGACCCGCAGCAAAAACTCCACCACCCTATCCAGCGGGTGATAGCAAACAGTCAGGAGGAGCTAGTCACACATAAATTTGGAGCGTGAAGAACGTCAGAGAGAACCATACACGCAGAATGTCACCTGGAACTTTTCATTAAGATGCACAGAAACCAGTAGGTAATCATAACTAGATTAAGCTAACTATCATCCATCACGAGAGGTAGACAAAACAAAAGTTTCAAGATTTCTCACCACATAGGATTTCATGCACTTGTTGGCCAAGCAATAAGTTCATTTGCAGCGAGTTGCACCATTCATTCATTCACATTTTTTCAGTTCATAATACCTTAATTAATATAAAAAGGCTTGATTACACCATTTATGCAGAAGGGGAGCACTTCTGTTTTCTATGAGGGTATCCATCCCTAACAATAAAAATACCAAACCCAAGATGCAGGATTGCAGGCGGACGCATCTATGCCCTCCACATCTGTCCACATGTATAATGTGTATTTTTTTTCCTTTTTCTCCAAAAGGAGGATTACCCCCGGCCTCTAATATAAATCTTTTTTTTTGCGAGGAGGCCTCTAATATAAATATATTAGTGACAAACTGCCTCCTCCCCAAGAAAAGTGTACGGTTCCCCTGCCTCCCGTTGGTCCGCCTCGTCTCCGGTGGCCTTAGAGCCATGGCGGCGCGATGGATCTTGGCCCTTGCTGGCGGGAGGGCTCTGTTTTCAGTTGTTTCTTCGCATTTTGTTAGGGTTTATGTCCGGCTCAGGAAGACGAGATGTCGGCGGCTTTCTGAAGATGGAATAAGGTTCTCCCCGCCTAGCCCCCATCCCGATGGTGTGTCTAGCATTACCGATGGGCGTGTGAAGGTGTGTCTCCAGCGGATCTGTCCTTGGTGGATTTGCTCGGATCGGGTCGTACTTCGTCTACGTTCATGTGTTTTCAGGTTGGATCCTTCCGATCTACGATACTCTTCATCGCCAGCGGTTGCTGTTCTGCTGCGCTGGTCCTATGGAGTCTTAGCACGACGACATCCCGACTGTCTATTACAAAAAGTTTTGCCCGGCTCTGGGGAAGGAGGAGCAATGATGGCGGCGCACCTTCGGCTCGCTTCAGTGCTCGTAGTCGTCGCTAGGTGGTCTACAGATCTGGATGTAATTTTTATTATTCTAGTGTTCGTTGTACTGCCATGATTGAAGATGAATACATCGGAATTTTTCTCACAAAAAATATAAATCTATTATTGGTAAAAAAATGACTACTCATGGCTACAATGATAGCTTTCACTATACCTGGCCAAACGGGCTGGCACGTCCCGGCACGGCACGGCCCGCGGCAATCGTGCCTAGCACGGCACGGCCCTCCACGGCATGATTATTAGCCGGGCCGTGCCGTGCCGGCCCACAGGAGGGAGCTCGCAGCCCAGGCACAACACGCAACCTATCTGGGCCGGCACGCGGCACGCCCAGGCACGCCGGCCCATTATCGCATGCTAGGACGCCTGGCGCATATTTACCTCGGCTGACGCGTTTTTTCCCTCTGTACAGCAAAAAAAATTCCAAAAAATGTAGAAAAATGCACCCAAAAAAATGTAGAGTGTTATATGGGATAAATCTAAAGTTTTATTATCGCTTGCCTCATTAAAACCTTCCGTCCCAAAGAAGTAAAAGAGTACAAGCTATGCTTTAGAAATACTAAATTAAAAAAAATAAAAAGATCAGAGCACTACAAATGTACGCATGCACTACAAAATTATTGAACATATTAGAGTACTAGGTATTTATATAGGACATATTTATTTATATATTTCAAAAAAAAGTTAAACAGGCCGTGTCGTGCCAGCCGCGTGCTCAGCCTCCAGGCCCAGGCATGGCCCATGGCGTGCCGCGTGTCGTGCCTGGCCCATTTAGCCTGGGCCGTGCCGTGCCTGGCCCGTTTAGCCCGGGCCGTGTCGTGCCTGGGTCGTGCGGTGCCTGGGCCGTGCCGTTCCTGTGTGCTACCGGGCGGCCCAGTTAGCACTGCCCGTTTGGCCAGCTATAGCTTTCACGGGACCGGAGAGAGTAGCATGCAGACACAAAACATCCCTCTAGGAGGGATCCGGCTTGCCTGCTCCCTCACTATGCTCTCATCTGTGCTCCCACCTCATCCTACGGCTGTCTTTTTTCCTTTACTAGTCAATGTGTATGTGCAATGCACGTTAATTTGGAGATATATTAAGTGTATGCGGATATTAAATAAGATATTATTTGTGTGTTATTATGTGATTAGCATTATATTTGGCATGAAATTAACTGCACGCTAAACGTGTTGAGCGCTCGACATTGAAGCAGTCTAGATGATTGGATTGACATGATTTGATGGCCGAGATTAATTGGATCCCATTTGGGTCTTTTTATATTGGTATAGATCCTTTCTAATCTAATCATCTCCCCCCTGATTTTAAGGGGGTGGGGCCAGATCTTATTTTGTTCCAATTAAATCAAGCCACGTATGCGGGAGCACGGATGGACGCACGTGAGCGGAGCAGGCAAATCTTGTCCCTCTAGGAGTACTCACAGAATTCCGAACACCGAAAATCCCGCCAAAATATTGTGAAACAATAGTGACATATACACAACCACTTGCAGACACGTTCACACACATTAACATATAAGACCCTACACTCTGACTAATCAATTCATTTTTGTTTCTTTCAATCTATCTATCTATCTATCTATCTATCTATCTATCTATCTATCTATCTATACCTATATACTAATTACAGACTTCCAAGAAATTACCATGTTAATCAGTAATTAGGAGCCATTAATCTGGTGGGACCGAATTATAACGGTGTAGATTGACCGGTCTATTTTTAGTCGTTTAGTAAAAGTCAGCCATCTAATCCTGTCCAACCCTGGAAAACATTAAAGAAAAAGAGTCCATCTATGGCCGCCTCATACGCATGGCTGGGAGGTGTAAAATATAACCCCGGGCCAAAAAAAACACTCAAAAAGCCCAAATCTTTTATCTGTAGTATAAAAACGTAGGTCAGATGAAAAACCAATCTCTCCCCAACCTCGATCTTCCTCATGTACGTGGCCGCCGCCGGCTGCTACCAAAATTGGCTACAGCGCGCCAGCGGCTACCGCTCGTGGGCTGTGCATCCTCATCCACCTCTTCTCTCTTCCATCCTCCAATCAGACCTATTGGGTTGTATTTCAGGCCTTAAAGCTTAATCAAGTGCATGCTCAGTCAGAAGGTTGTGCACGTGTACATGTGTGTTGGCGCCATGTGAGTTGCAGCTCGCAACCTGTGTCAGACAACTCCAATCATATTCCTTCTCTCTATATAACTTCTTTATAACTACTGTCGTTAAATCTGATGTTTTTTTCCAGATTTTCCATGTGGATACTAAGATGCATGGCACCACTTCGGAGATTATAGTCCAGCGATGAGTGAAGTATACTGTAGGTCCTCGAACTATTTCAGGGGTGTCACATAAGTCCTCAAACTATGAAAATCGCTATCCAGGTCCTCAAAGTGCAGTTAGTGTGTCATCCAGGTCCAAAATCTCCCCTACCCGCCCTAACCGGCCAGTTGGCGGTGTTAAACGTGAATGGCGTACAGTTCTGGACATCATTTCTATGCATGATGAACAGAAAAAAACATATTAAAAAATCTGAAATTCTTTGGCATCGAAGATAACCTGGTGCATGAACAGTAAAATGTTCATTAATTCCAAAACTGTTTGCCAACAATGAATTTGGAAAAAATATTCATGGCTTTAATGAAATGTTTGGGGATGGGATAAAAAAATCCGCACACGTATTCATTCAGATTATAGAAGGGTGTAGTTTTAGCATATTTAAACGTGTTTTAAAACCATCTGCTACTATCAGGAGATGTAGCAGCAAATTTATTAAATATACCCCAGTATACAAATGTACAATTTTCACTAAATGGCAGGTAGAAACATGCCCCCTTTGCAAAGAGTGGTTACATATATTGTCTCAAAGTCATGTAGACTGAAGTCTCACTTTTATTTAAAACAAAATTTGGAACTCTTTCCGAATATTGCCATGGCTAGGTAGTAGGATATGTTCTCAATATTATTTGGATGCATTTGTTTGTCGGGACTGAAAAAATTGGCCCCCTAACTCATGCATGTTCATGGGTTGGTCACTACCAACAAAGGTTGATGCATATTCATGTCCATCATTAACATAGTTAACGTACCAATCTTTCTATATGTCATTCGTACTGTTAGTTCCGATCTTATAAAAAAGGTACATTCAATTGGTTCCATGTTAGTCCATACACATGAACCTTTTGGAATCAGTACAAACTTTATTTGCATAGTCAAACATCAATTTTGATGCATATATGTTTTGGACCACCATGCAGACTGCATGGCCGTGGTCGCAAGGCTGCATGGTAGCCAATCTGCTCTTCCACCATGCACTTAAAATCCAGCGAAAAGACATGTGTCACTTACACTATAAGATTGTATGAAAGCAGCGCGTTCATTTAGGTTCTCGAAAATTGTTGTCGACAAGGTGGGGCTCAATACGCCTACTGCAATGACGACCATGGCCTGAACGTGAGATGTTTTTTTGGCCATCAAAATAGCCTATTCACTTTCTTTGCCTACATCAATGATAATAATTTGATATGTATCTGATGTATAGTTCTCTCAGTTAACTACAGTCCAGTCTATTTTCCACATTTTCTTGCTGGTGGATTCTAATTTCTAAGCTAGAGCAAAATTCACATAACTGGATATCCCCACTTGGCATATGGAGAAACGCGCCAACGAGTCCGCCTGCTTCCACGAGCCCTTATTAACCAAGTCGCATACAGCAGCACCATTTGACTACCGTAAACTCTTATCCAATTTTAGCCGGCTTGCTTGGCACACCAGGTAAATATACATTGTGCAGACCCAGGTAAAGATGGGCTAGGAAACTTTTGGCAATGCTACAAGAAAAAGAGAGAGATGGCATGACCACCTTTAGGTACCTCCATGACTACAGCATGATGCAGAGTGATAAAGTTTCTATACTGATCTCACTAAAACATTGTGAATTTGGACGATATGACCCTTCTTATCATATGCCAAATTTGATAGGTGTATACAGTGTGAAATGTGTGTATGCATCACATTACGAAGAAGTAATGACCAAATAGTATCCCTGATATAGCAAAGGATACGGTCTTCGATTTTGCTACCTTACAATATGGGAGTTCACAGCAGGACATGATTGACAAGAGGTGTGATTGGAATTGAGAGAGTAGAAGAAGCCATTGAGAGAGTATACGAATAATATGCTTGATACTAGGTAATTATGACTATTTTCAATTTTTCTTTCTTCATTTTCTCATGGATTCAATGATTATTAAGTTCATGATGTTTCAGCAGGTAGGATGCAACTAGGATCTTACAGTAAACTCTAAAAGCTCATCATTGTGATTCATAAGCCAAATTGAATTGTGTGGACTGGGGTTGCATATTTGGTACCATGCATAGTAACCTTAAAAGGGCATCATATGTGGCAATTCACGAGTCAAACTAAATACCATCAGTTAGTTAAATCATCTCATCATGCCATCATAATGTTTGCTCCCATGTGGAAGTGTTCTTCCAATAAGATTCTGTTAAGGTCCGGGAACTAAAAGAAATACCTTCTCATCTCTCTTACATATTGACATCCGAAAATATACTACTACATTATTGAGATCCTAACTAAATTTACTGTACCATATGTAATATTTCATAGTCAATTTCAAAGAAGCCAAAATTACGTAACAGAGCTATTTGTTTGCATTAATTGGTATTCGAATATTGGGCCTCAACAACAGTTAATTTGATTAATATACGCTAGCCTTTCAGGTGTATCGTTTGACGCATTAATTTTATTTTTAAACTTTATGTTACTTCATGAGTTTTTACTAATCTAAATGTTATATGCACTAGCCCGTGCTTTTGCACGGGTTGACGACTAGTACCAACTAATCCCTCCCATTCTTATCCCAAATATAGTTGTTTTCATTTAGCAATGACGTGGATTACTGTACGTAGAGCATTCACGATGAACAGCCAAAATAGTTGACAAATCTAACACCTTGATACCGGATCTGATAAACAGCATTAGCACTGAATTAATCTAGCATGCCCCTGTATCACACAACTAACAGCTCAAAGCAACCAGACAATGAGACAAAAGCTATATTAAAATAGTAGTACGTTCAGCCACAGGGTACCTGGCTCTGGCCACGTACGTTTGAGTTAATTACTCTTATGACATGGCGAGTTGGCGACCATCTTTGGATGTGGAGAAAAGAAGGCATGTCCCAAATAACAAACTCAACAATAATCCTCTTTGAATATGGAGAGATCCATAATTTACTGTTGGTGAGTGACCATGTCTCATGGTAGTGTCACTTTCTCCTACTCTCTCAGCTGTCCCGCTCCTCCTCTCTTTTGTTTACAAGAGAACTGGGGTGATCATTCATTATCAATCCTCTTCCACGATGACAACTCAGACATAGCTGTAAACCATGTAATGTTCTCTATAAGAATTTATAGGAAATTTTCTTTTCACGGATCGGTGATCGATTTGTGTTTTAAGCGGTCTGAAGAGACAAAAGAATAGTTGCACCAATCTCCTGATGTAAGCCGGAGAATGGGCTCATTCACAATTCACAAGGCAATCTTAACTCTCACAAAAAGCGCGCCCTCACCCACGCGTCACCCCCGTTCTAGTGACACGGGGAAAACCCCACCTCCCCGCCTAGGCACCCCTTTCCTCCCTCTCGTCTCGCCACATCCCAAGGATACCGCCGGTGAAGCGCACGCGGCATCCTGTGGGGGTGGTGGCGGGCGATCTCATTGGTGCGGCGCGGTGCCAGATTTGGGGTGCTCCATGGTGACCCGACTGTGGCTTCTTCGTCGACCATGGGGGTTGTTCCAGGTGGTTGGCGGGAGTGCCGCTCATAGATGGCACAGTGGTGCACCGGAGCAGCAGCGCAGTGGGCGCACGACTTGTGGCTTGTGGGCTCAGTTGGCGCCCATGCGGGCCTACAGGCTGGTGCGTGAGGTGGACAGCATGGAGCTCGGCAGGGGCGCCGCCAGTTGGATCCGGCCTGTGGCCGATCAGTAGGGTGCAGTGGCCATAGGGCGTGGAGGCATATTGGCGCGCTTGTGCCCAATCTGCATGGTGTGGCGGCTCACCACAGGTTTCCCGTTGGTGGTGCGAGGCATGGTGCGGTCTCATGTCAGAGGGCGCACTAATGGGGTGCGGAGGGCGCGGTCGTGGCTACGCATCGGTGACTTTTTCTACTTGGTGTTGTGGCGGCTCGATCAGTGTGCTATTGCGGCAGCCATGGTCTTCCGTTGGCGGTGGTCTCCACCGGCTATGGTTAGGCCCCTTCCCCGGGGCTTCGTGAGATGGAGGGGCAAAGGCTCTGGGTGAAAGCGTTGCTTCCGATGGGGATTGATTACCGGCGACAATGGCACAGTGGTGCTTTTTTCCTTGGGAGTTGCCGCGAAGTGTTCCTTCTCTCCACTAGGTTGTGGTGGTCGTTGCTTGGGTTGTGTTGGTGTGGTGGCAATTGGTGTGGCCGGACCCTTTCCTATGGTTCGGCGGGGAGGCGTGGGTGATTTTCTGGCGAAAGCTTTATTGATCGACGGGGGGTTGATGCCACCTACGGGCGTCGTGTTTCCTTCTTGAAAGGCATCTCCGAAGATCCCGCTCACTTCTCTCTGTGTAGCAGGTGAGCAGGCAGGGGAGGTTGAGTTGGCCGACTGCGGCTTTGTTGTTTTCTTTTTCTTTTTTTACATTTCTGTGCTCATGGTCAGGGTTTTTGCTTGATTTTCCTTATAAACCATGCCAATTCTATTCTGCTTTATGAAATTGCATGAACACCCTGCCCTCTTGACAAGGTTCTGTCAAGAAAAAATCTCAGCTGCTCGATCACAACTTCAGTTGAGTTTAGTTTAAACCTTGCAGCAATGGCCGTCCATTTGCAACAAGCAGAGAGTACAATTCAAGCACAGCTCATCAGCTAGTCAAGAACCATGCACGACTCTACGTGACTTTCCTTGTCGCCTACTACCTCCAAAAACATCATATATTTTGAGATGAAGGTAGTGGTTGGTGAATAATCAAATGGCAACGCCGTCTGCGTGCACAGACTATTTAATTAACCAATCAATCTAGGGCGACTTCTGGTAGCTCGATTAACCAACCTACTTAGCCAGGTCACACATGCATACAACACACACATCTTATTATATTTGCTTAAACAACCTACCTCGGCCAGGTGTTGAACCAGCTGGCAGTATTATACTTATAGTCCCTCCGCTTGAATATACGCAGCGTCGTTTCATTTGTCAAAACAACATTTTGATCAACAATTACTTTATTTAGTCATGCATTGATCAAATCCAGACTTCACCAAGAGTTGAGGGACGAAAAGTATACTTTTCTCTACCAACTATACAATATTATCCCTGGATTTGTGTTTTCTGTTTCTTGAGAAAAAAGACCGATTATCGATTTCAAAGTTTACGGTACATACAATAGATGCATGTCAAGTCGGTGCCATGGATTTACTTTTTCTCATGATTTTTAGCGGCATTTGGATGAGCCAAAGTTATGTGTAGATACTCGGCAAACTACTCCAAAATGGGAGCAACGGATTATGGATGCATATTTTCCTCCCACCATTCACCACATTGAGCCCATTTGTTGCACAGCTCAGCTGACCAGTCATCACCTCTTGCCCACACGTAAGATGTTTCTCAGTCCAACGTGTTCACACATCAACATATAAGACCCCACTAGTCCGATTGATTAGCTCCTTTTTTCTTAATGCCAAACTAATCTCTCTCATTCTCATCCCACCCATATGAGTATGTACCAAAATCAATGAATTTCCATTATCATAATGACGACAATTAGTGCAGAAATCATCAGACACAATCGGTGACCAAATCGTTGAAAAATCTGTCAGAGGGATACGGGATCTCATAAACAACATTAGCAATCGATTGATCTAACATGCAACTGTGTCTGACAGCTCAAGGCAACAAGACAAACACCTGTAGTATCTAGACGTGCAACCACATAGTGTGCCTGAATTAACCGATTAATTAACTCCACCACATGACAACTATCATTTTCTAGCTAGCTAATTGCCAAAGGGGAAGAAAGAGCAGCTTTTACTAATGATAAAGTCGATAATAGTGATCATCCTTGGAGAGATAAATATATACTGTTGGTGACCGACCATGTCTGATGAGTCATGACAGTGTCACTTTCTCCCACTCTTTTAGCCTTCCAGCTCCTCAGCTCCTTTGTTCACAAGAAAACTAGGGTCATCATTCATTGGTGATTATCTTTTTTACATACACTAGGACAAATGATACATAGAAATGTCCAAGTTCCATTTATTTAATGTCACAAATAATAGTTGTTTCTCTTTTTATGAATTGACAGATCGATTTATTTTTAAATGGACTCAAAAGACAAAGACAAAGTTAGTTTTATTTGTTTATTGCTCATAAGAAGGAAAGCTGAAGCATGCACGGGCCTGTTCACATGGTACGTAATCTCATCAACTCATCAACCATATCTTCAACTGTGTTCAGACTTGGCTCAGTTAAACTCAACAAGCAAAGTTCAGTACATTTCGTGTAACACATGCTTCAGCTCTTTTTCTTATCTGGCTGGCCGTGGGCGTGGAGGTGGTCGGGAGGAGTTACCATGTTGGAGCACTCCAGGATGTCGACGTGAGGGAGGCGGCTGGTGATGTTGTCCATGCCTCCTTCACCCTCCTTTGTTGTTGGCAGCTGTGGAAGCATAGAAATGCCGTGGTGTTCCAAGGCGCCCGGCCTTCGCTGGCCCGTTTGCTTGGGTGCTGCCGGGAAGACTCGGTCCTTTGGAAAGGCCGTTCGAAAGTGGCCGACCGGGCGTGTATAGATAGGTGGCTCCGCGCGTTCTCTCGG
>LT934117.1:717336239-717367433 GCA_900231445.1 Triticum turgidum subsp. durum | reverse complement strand
ATGTATGAAACCCTGCCCCTTCATAGGGGTGTGACGCAATAGAAAAAAGAAAATTTTCTTAGGAAGAGTGAGAAACAAACAAATGTGGTTGGTGGTTGCTGTTTGGACGTGCTGCATTCAGTGCTTCAGTTGATGCAAAAAAGTTTACTCGCCTTATCCTGTGCTGTACTACTGTACTCCGTTCTGAATTGAAGAAAAGAAACGAATAAGATGTGACGGACAGGTGGGCCATGGTGTAGTACGTAGGGTGCACTTGTTTCGAGGCAATCTCTATCTCTCTCACATCACATGATAAACGATCTTCCCCTGCTCTCTCTCTCATATCCTGCAAAAGTGAAGCCCCATCTCTTGCATTGATTTCATCAGCATCAATAGATTAAGGCCACGGTCAGGGCTGCTCGCATGGAGATTGAGGCCACGCCTGCGCCAGCAGTATAAAATACCCAGCTCCCTGAACAGAGCAGAGGGACCTAGACTAGAGAGAAGATCTTTAGTGCTGTACTTTGTGAGGAGGAGAGAGGATGATGGAGGTGGCGGTGGAGATCCCGCAGCCGCCGGCGTGGGACCACTTCAAGGAGGAGGTGGAGGTCATGGAGACGGAGGGCGGCGGCACTGCCGTCGCCGCCGCCGCCGCTGCTGCAGGGGAGCTGCTGACCAGGGAGATCAATAAGAGGCTGCTGGTCCATGCCCATGAGAATGGGAATGGCCATGGCCATGTCCATGCCAATGGAGGAGGAGCAGAGGAGCTCAAGGCTGCTCCTGAGGTGGAGCAGAAGGAGGAGGAGAAGACTCCTGAAGAGCCCACGGTTGCTCAAGAGGAGCAGCAGCGTCACAAGAGTATCTTCTTCGATCCAGCCAAAGGTAACACCTCCCTGTTTCTTACCCATCCCCTTCCATGCACTGTTTTGGATGATGAACTTGCTCCTGCTTAATTAATTTCTTTCTCTTGGGGATAAGAATGGGATTTAATTGGATGGTCCATTTCCTCCTGCTTAATTAGCTGTTAATGTGTCACCCTTTCTTGATTGATTTCAGAGGCTGCATTATTTTCCTGCAGGAGACAACTCCTGTTGCACTGATTTCAGGCTCCACCTGCCTCTCATTCCTTAATTTGTCCATTTCTGGAAAGCAATAATTCTCCAAAAAGTAATCCATATGTGCTGTGCAAAATTAACTTTGTCATTTTCTCAGAGCTCTAGCCTCTAGTCAGTGTCTGGATGGTGAAAAATGTGAGAGAATTTTAATTACTGCTGCTGTCCCTGCTGCTTCGGTTTTATTTACCTGGATGCAGATTACTGCGTTCAGTACCCTGGAGATCTTATTCAGGAACAAGACAAAAAAGGACGCATGCTAAAAATGACAAAATTTCAGTGAAAGTGATAGTATATGCCAACATCCCTCTCATCTAATCTAGGCCCCATTAACAATCATGGGAAACCTTCTGCTGACCACTCAATTCACTGGATCCGCAAAGTATTTCCTATAAGTTATCATTGAGATTAGACACTAACTGTCTCTTAAAATTAGCTTTATATTGCTTCACTGAAGCGTTAGCTTTGTGGTCGTTCGATAATGTGAGTAGTAAAGCTAGTTTTTCTATTGCTTTACTGAAAGGTTAGCTTTCTATTGCTTTACTGAAGGGTTATGGAAGTGCCGGCACTGCGATTGGACGTACCGCCTGAGTAGTCCGTGTGGGAATGGTACCGTAGATCATCGAGGCTACCGCCACCGAATCGAACGGAATATCGAATCGTTAGTTGAGAAGAAAGGATCGTTTTACGGTTCACCGAACAAAGGTTAGTGCTGTGACCGAGCAATATGGGGATAAGGAAATTTAGGACAGCGCTGATTAACTTGCTTCAGTTTATCTTTGCGCTTCCTGTCATATTTTTCAAAGTTGCTGCTGCGCAAAATAAAATGTAAAGTTGCTTCGCAATGTTTGAATTAGTACTGATATCTCTCCCTTTGTTTTTCAGTTCCTGATATTATTACTGAGGTAAGTGCCAGATATCTGGTCACGGGAACGATGCGATCTGGTGACGAAAAGGAAGCCGCAGGTGAAACTCCAAGTACAAAAGACAAGCAGCTTGAAGCACATGAAAATGGCAATGTTCAGGAAATCAATCATGGCCCAAGCAACGGCGAGTTAGAAAATGGAACACACTCAAATGGTTCGCATCAGGTCCCCAATGGCGCTGAACCTAAGACAGAGTACCTGTTTGAAATCAACAAGACTGAAATTCACCCAACTGAAGTTGACAAGGGCGAACCGGTCACCGAGGCTCAGCCGAAGGTCGAAGAGTACGACCTCGAGAAGATTTTGGACCAGCAAGAAACTCATGACCTGTTCTGTCCCAACTGCAAATCATGCATAACTCGGAGGGTGATCCTGAAGAAGAGGAAAAGGACAGTAAGGCCAGCAACCCCCGAGCCCGATGGACCGTCAAAGAGACCGTATACTGAAGAAGTGCTAGTGCCACTGCCTTCTGCTGCTTTATCTCGAAGTGATGAGCAAGAGTCACCCGATGTATTCAGATGTTTGTCATGCTTCTCCTTCTTCATTCCAACAGGTATCAGTAACTTTCCTGGTTCAGTTTTATTGCTTTAAAATGTTTTGTTGCAAATGGGACTGGCTTAACTATATATTGTTCTTGTCAGCAGGATGCAGTTTCAACATATTCCGTATATTTGGGAGGAGGGATGTGGACGGACAACCTGATATTCTGCCTCCTCCGGCATCAGAGCACACACCTCCTCGGTCTGAAAATTGCACAAGCTGGCTTCTATCTTGTTTCCAGCCAGGAGATAGCCCAAACCAAGCTGCTCCTGTAGGTATGTATCTTAAAAAAAATATGCATCGTTATTGATTATCTTGCAATAGATACTCTACTTTATCAGCTGAACAATTCAACCTATTGCAGATCCAGCGACGGTGCCACTGCTGTCCGGTACACAGAGCTCCGACAATACAACCACAGCAACTGAATCTAGCTCGTCATATGTTCATTATAGCCATGGCACAGTTGTAAAACCAAAGCAGTCGACAGTCGAATCTTCTTCGGAGAACCAAGCTGCTGAAGGTCTGTAACTTAATTATGTTCTCTTGACCATTTTATATGCAAGTGATCCTCTGTTTCATCAGCTGAGCAGTTTAACACATCACAGATCCAGCGACGATGCCACTGCAGTCCGAGACGCAGAACTCCAGTGATACAACCACAACAACTGAATCTAGCATATCCTATGTTCATCATAGTCATGGCACAGTTGTAAAACCAGAGCACTCAATAACCGAATCATCGTCGGAAGATCAGACGACGACAACCACCACAACTAGGACCACGAAAGCAACAGCTACGTCATCCTCGACAACCACATCAAAAGCAGCTAACACATCATCTCACACACAGTCTGCTGCAGGTACGTTGCGTGCAACATTGTTTTGTTTTATGGATTCATAGATGTGTACTTTACCGGCAATAAGCCGCAATGGATACATTTGCATATAAACATAAAATATATGCCAAAGAAGAGTTTCTATCGTTTCATGGGTTATATAGCAACATGTACTTCTTTTCTCATGAAAGAACAAAACATGCAATACTTCATGATGCTAAACATTTCCATATTAATTGTGCCATCACAGTTTATTTAGGACTAGTTTGTCAGTGTAGTGGACTAAAGTAACAAAAGAATAGAAACGTCGCGTGCAGGGATCTTCCACACAGACACACTGGAAGTGATAACCGGTGAAATGCCTCCCCCGAAGCCTGCCGGTGGCGCTATCATGGATGGAAATCACCACCTACTTGGCCATGAAGGTGGTCCTAATAAAGAGTGTTCAGTTCGCATCAGCTACTGTTTTTCAGAGATGCAACCTGATAGTGGCAATTTTATTTGCTCAGATGTCCACAAAACTACAACGACTACCTTCGAGAATGGCTTTACAACCCATTCAGTTCACACATCAGGACCGAAGGTCGATGGCCCGAATGTGACAAATATCGCGAGGGGCGACATAACAACTACGCCGATTCCACAAGCAACAGGTCCACATCATGTAGCGGTATCAGTCCCTGAAGAAGTGAATCTGGTTGCTCCTAGTCCACAACAGAGGGATGACTGGGATATATTGAAAGCTATAGTGTATGGAGGCTTAGTGGAGTCAGTCACCAGCCTCTCTGTTGTTTCGGCAGCAGCATCAAGCGGCGCCAAAACATGTCGGTTACTTCTTCACTTCTTCCATTCAGATGTTTGCCTCATCAATTCCAATGTTTTGACACTGATTAATATACAGTTTCATTTTGATCCTCCTCGTGAAATGAAAATTTCTTTTCTTCACTTGCAGTGGACATATTCATCTTGGGCATGGCCAACCTTATTGGAGGACTCCCACTCATTTTCCACAATGTAACAAGCTTCTCTCCTCACTGAATGTCCCAATGTTTTTACAGAAATCTCAAGCCGAACCCCCCAAAAACTAACGTAACCTTTGTCGTCGATGACAGATCGCTGATCTGAGAAACATCCAAGACGTGAGCAACGAGAAGGAGCGGGTCGGCCACTACTGGCTGCAGCTCGGAAGGCGGTCGAAAGCCCGGCTCCACATGGTCCTGGCCCTGCTATCATACATGGTGTTCGGGCTACTTCCACCGGTCGTCTACGGGCTGTCGTTCCGCGAGAGCAACAACAGGGAGAACAAGATGATGGCAGTCGCCGGTGCTTCGCTCATGTGCATCGCTCTGCTGGCGCTCGGAAAGGCGCATGTCAAGACAGCACCCAGGACATACTTCCAGACCCTCATGTACTACCTGACCATCGCCGTGAGCTCGTCGGGGCTGTCGTACGTCGCCGGCGTGCTCATCACGCGGCTCCTGGAGCATTTTGGTGTCATCGAGCAAGGCGGGTCGGCTGCTCCTGCTCCTCCAGGCCTGTCGTTCCCTCATTCGGTGGGTGCACAAACATCTGCCTGGGCCTCATTCTGAAGTCCGAACTCTGAAGTTCATGGGAACACTGGTGCAAAAAAGGAAGACATGTAAAGAGCAAGTGCCTGAAGAAATTTAGGAGGTGCACACTAGGAGATGTAGCACTAGCTAGATTACCTTGTGACATATCTTGGGCTTCACTTAGTACTAAAACATGAAGGCACACATTTTTGTTTGTTCATAAATAGTTTGGATTGCTTACCACATGTGTCATCGTGAAGGCACACATTAAGACGGTAGAAACATAAAATATAATTAGAACAGATGTCTCGTTGAGCTTCATATTTATTTTCAACCTTATTCGGTGGCAAACAGTAGTGCTCCCAGTCCAAATAATATCAGATGTTATTACAACCAATATAGTACTATATCTCAGGAAACAAAGAACTTTAAGCATTGACAAACTAATTTGAGGCATTGACACGATAATGTGCCAATGAGCTGTGTGTCTGTGTACTTCATTCAGAGTAGGTGAATTTGATATCCCCAAAGTAACTGAACATGAACTTGAACTTGTGCAGGAAAGAGGGCACATCAACGGACCAACACAATAGCAACAAGGAACAGGACATGTGCGTCACTTGTGTTTATCTCTAACCACCTGTGTTCTAAGTATAGTCCATTGTCCGAATGAAACCACCAGCAAGTTACCAAGCCATTAGTTTTGATGGAAAATGTACTATCAAAATGTACCCGACCCGAAATCCTAGTTCAGTGACCGATTTGTGTCATGTTTCAACTTTATGTATGAATTTGTACCCACCCTGCAAGTTGATGTACCAAAAGTGTAGTGGATTCCCCCTAAAAACATGGCATATTTTGCTTCATCCAGAACAGGTGAGTTAGTACAATCTTCAAAAACATGGCATATATTATTGTTTTTATAGTATGTAACACTGAACTTATTGCTCTTCCTGCTCACAAACATGCTTACAGAGATCACCATGAGAAGCATCAGAGCTTCAAATGTACAACAAAACTACAGCAGAACAGCTAGCAGGAGGTAGCAGCAACTCAAAGAAGCCTTCAGGTGTTTCTTCATGCATTTGCAGGCACTTTCTCTTGAGCTCGCTCATGTCCTCTCTTTTTATACCAGCAGTGCTGCCCTGAACTTCAGACTTTTCAGAATGAGGCCCATGCAGACGACTCTGCACCAGCAGCAACATAAGCGAACGGCGACGACAGCCCTGGAGGAGCAGGAGCAGCCGAGCCGCCCTGCTCAATGATTCCATAGTGCACCAGGAGCCGCGTGATCAGCACGCCGGCGACGTACGACAGCCCCGACGAGCTCACGGCGAGGGCAAGGTAGTACACCAGGGTCTTGAAGTAGGTCCTGGTGTGCACGCGCGCCTTTCCGAGCGCCAGCAGAGCGATGCAGGCGAGTGAAGCACCGGCGACGGCCATCATCTTGTTCTCCCGGTCGTTGCTCTCGCGGAACGACAGCCCGTAGAGGACCGGCGGGAGCAGCCCGAACACCATGTATGAGAGCAGGGCCATGACCATGTGGAGCCGGGCTTTGGACCGCCTCCCGAGCTGCAGCCAGTAGTGGCCGACCTGCTCGTCGTTCCCGTCCACGTCCCGGATGTCTCTAAGATCAGCGATCTGTTTATCGTCCAGGAAATTATGGACATGTTAGCGTTTCGATGAAGCTCGGTGTGTCAGTCTTTTCTCTAGTGATCGGTAAGAACGGTGTGAAATTCAGTCAGAGAGAGAGAGAGAAGTTTGTTACGCTGTGGAAAATGAGAGGAAGTCCTCCGATAAGGTTGGCTATTCCCAGGATGAATATGTCCACTGCAGGCAAGAGAAGAACATAATTCCATTAGATGAAACAATGTAATATATCAGTGTAAAAATAGTGCCATTAATTAATTAATACAAGCAGGCATCTGGTAGCAAGAGGATAGTAACTGACATGTTTTGGCGCCGCTTGACGCCGCTGCTGAAACAACGGAGAGGCTGGTGACTGACTCCACTAAGCCTCCATACACTATGGCTTTCAGTATATCCCAGTCATCCCTCTGTTGGGGTCTAGGAGCAACCTGATTCACACCTCCCAAGACTGGTACCACAACATGATCTCCTGGTTGAGGATTCGGCGATGTTGGTATATCGCCCCTCGGGGTGAAACCTGGTACAGGTGGAGAAACTTGGCAATCAGATACAAAAGAGAGGCAGCAAGTTTCATAGAGGTGGTTGCCCTCGGAGATTTGTTTATTCAGTACATAACTTTACGACGACAGGCAGTGTGAAACAATAACAAATCTAAAAGGAAAATACCGCACACCTTGCATGATATTTGTCACAATGGGGCTATCGAACTTGAAGTCTGGTGTGTGAATTGCATGGCTGGTAAATGAGCCATTCTCTGCAGTTCCGTGAATATCTGAGAAAGTGAAGTTACTACTGTCAGGCTGCATCTCTGAATATGCATGATGATCACTTAATCAGACCTACCTTTGTAGCTAATTTGAGGGTGAGTTGGATCCATGATAGCTCCACCATAGGGCATTTTACCGGTCACCACTTCAGTTACGTCTTGCTTGAAATATTCTGCATGTGATTTTTCTATTGTCTGTTACTCTAGTCCAATACCTTGGTATACCGATCCTAAATAAACTGTGATGATGCAGTTACAGTATGAGCAAGTTATGCGCATAGCTTTCTGATCTATTGCCTGGTCGGTACGCTCCATGAAACTATACTAGCAACTTTTTGGCATATTTTCAACTATTTATACATTTGTCACGGCGCCACTGACACAGTTTCAACAAAATTTCAGAATTTGCAAGTACAGATGTCAAACGAATGTGGTGCCTTCGCCATTATTTCTAAAAAAACAAAAACTGTTGTTTTATGGTCTTGCTAACTGATGATCACTAAGTTGCAAATATAAATATGATTCCCGGTAGTACCTGTAGAGGATGATGTTTGAGGTGATGCGCTAGGTGCTCCAGTTGTGGTTTTAGAAGATGTGGTATTCTTTTCTGATGTGACTGTAGTTGTAGTTTCGTTGTCTTCAACTGTAGTGGTGGTTTTCTGATGTTGGGAAGATGAGTCGACTGTCAGCTGCTGTGTGCCATGACTATGCTGAACATATGATTCGTTAGTTTCAGTTGTCGTTGTGGTTGCACCACCGGGAGTCGCTATACCAGGTAACGATGGAATCCTTGGTAAATCTGCAATATGTTCAACGTTCAACCCACGTTAAGCATCAATTGCAAGCTCATCAACGGAGATGTATAATATTTTTCAACACACGTTACATACCTGAAGGATCAGCTTGGTTCTCCGAAGGTGATTCGGCTGTCGGATGCTCTGGTTTTACAACTGTGCCTTGACTATGATAAACATGTGATGTGCTAGATTGAGATTCAGTTACTGTGGTTGTGTTGCCGGACAGCAGTGGCACCGTCATTGGATCTGCAATATGTTGAATTGTTCAGCTGATGAAGTGGAATATCTATGCATATTTCTTACTTTAAGTTGGTCTGGAGAACATAGGTAGGTTACAAGCATACCAGCAGGATGAGGTTGGTTTGGGCTATCTCCAGTCTGGAAACAAGACAGAAGCCAGCTTGTGCAATTTTCAGACCGAGGAGGCGTGTCCTCTGATGCAGGAGGAGGCAGAACATCAGGTTGTCCGTCCACACCTCTCCTCCCAAATATGCGGAATATGTTGAAAGTGCATCCTGGTGACAAGAACAAAAGTTAAGCCAGTCCCATTTGCAACAAAATATTAAAGCAATAAAACTGAACTAGGAATTTACCGATACCTGTTGGAATGAAGAAGGAGAAGCATGACAAGCATCTGAATACGTCGGGTGATTCTTCCTCCACCGTATCAGGTAAAGGAACAGGAGGCACCTGTGCTTCAATATACGGTCTCTTTAACGGTTCATCGGTGGGTGTTGTTCTTACCGTCCTTTTCCTCTTCTTCAGGATGACCCTCCGAGTTATGCACGAGGTGCAGTTGGGACAGTACAGGTCATAAGTTTCTTGCTGATCCAAAATCCTCTCGAGATCGTACTCTTCGACCTTTGGTTGAGCCTCGGTGACATGTCCGTCCTTGTCAACTTCAGTTGGATAAATTTCAGTCTTGTTGATTTCAAACATGTATTCTATCTTAGGTTTAGCGCCGTTGGGGACCTGATGCAAACCATTTGACTGTGATCCATTCTCTAACTTGTCATTGCTTGGACCATGATTAACTTCTTGAGCATTTCCATTTTCGTGTCCTTTGCCTGTTGGAGTCAAAGTACCATTTGTGTCTTCCTTTTCGGCACTAGATCGCATCGTTCCCGTGACATGATAACTGGCAGTTACTTCGGTAATGATATCAGGGACTGCAAAAAAAAGAAGAAGCAATATCAGTACTAATACAAATGCTGTGAAGCAACTTTTTGTTTTATTTTGTGCAGCAAGAACTTTGAAAAAAATATGACTTAGAGAAAGCAAGACATACTGGCAAGTTTGCTAGGTAAATTGAAGCTAATAACTGCTGTCCTAATTTTTTTTCTTATCACCTTACTGTTGGGCCTTGATACTGACCTCTGTTCAGCGAACCGTAAAACAGTTCTTTCTGAACTAACGATTTGGGATTCCATTCGATTTCGTGGCGATAGCCCCGATGGTTCAGGATACCATTTTCGCATGGACTAGCGAAGCGGTAAGTCCAGTCGCAGTGCCGGCACCTCCATAACCCTTCAGTGAAGCAATAGAAAGCTAATTTCACTATACAAATTAAGAGAGAACTGGTGTCCAAGTCTAATGGTAGAAAGCAGAGGCTTCTAGTACACAACTCAATGATGACTTGTAACTTGTAAGAAAAACTTTTGCCTCAAGGAGTCACGGTCATAATCCACGCTGAGAGGGTAATACCTATCATTGTTTTTTTTAGCGGTCAGCAAAATGTTTCCTAGGTAGTTTTGAGTGGGAGAGGGCTAGTTTAGATGATAGTGATCTGTAAGTGACCCAATCAAAGCAAGGGTGGGCAGGCAGGGGATGTTGGTACCAATCACCATCAGTGCCCTACCCACCATGTGATCCTTACATAGCAAGTTAGCATGTGTTTCCCATGTCAGGTATTATGTCCATTTTTTCTGGTTTCTAAAGAATAAGAAAAATCTCCAGAGTACTGAAGGAAATATAATCACTGCATCCTATCCCCAGGTAAAAGTAAAACTGAGGGTACAGAAACAGCAGCAGTACATTTTGCACTTTTTTGATGCAAAGTACTTGAAACGAGACAAGATGACAAAGTTAGTTCTCCCAGCACACATGGGTAATTTTTAAAGAAGATTCCAGAAATGGACAGAAGAGAAGTTGCAAGTAGGGCCTGAAATGCAACATGAGTTCTCTCCTGCAGACAATGATTCAGAAAACGATCGCTTCTGAAGAAACAACATGGAATTCAGTTCGATTTTGGCGGCAAAGCAATATGAAAACGATCTAGCATCTCCACACGGACTACCCAAGCGGTACATCCACTCGCAGTGCTGACACTTCCACAATCCTTCAGTAAACCAATACAAAGCTAGTTTTACTTCCACAAGGAGAGAAAATCCGTTTTTAATCAAAGAAAACAGAGCTATCAAGTTCCTAACTCAAGTACTCAACTATGTGCCCACTAAAGTCACAGTCATGTCATATCTACCCCTGAAGGCTACACCTTGGGGGTTTGTGGTCAAGAACAGTGTGCTGCCATTTAATTTTGACTGAGAGGGATGGATCTGTAGCTGCATCCTATCCTGTAGCCTAATGAATCAAACCAAGATTTTTCAGGGGGTGTTGCCATCCATCATTATCTGTGCCCCACCCTCCTTTGATCCTTACAGTCCATACCATCTGCTATTGGTGTCCTTTTTCTCTTGTTTGATTCTTGTAGCACTGAAGGCAATGATATAGCCACTGCATCCCAGGCAGAACTGAGGGGACAGAAAGAAACAGTAGGGGTGAAGTCCCCACTTTTTTTTCAAATAAAAGAAAATGTCCCCACACTTTTCATTAAAAGACTATTGCTTGCTTGCCAGAAATGGACAGGAAAAGTTGGAAGCAGAGCCTATAATGCAAGAGGATGATTTTTTCAGTTTATTATCCTCTGAAAAATAATGATGCAGATTGCAGCCTCCAGAACAGCTAAAAATTAGGCAAGAGGCAAAGGGGAACAGCCTCCATCTACCAATCAATCAATCAATTAATCAGAGTTTTAGTTCATCCTTATCTGGTTCTTCCTCCCATGAGGAGAAATTAATCAAGCAGGGGGCCAGTTCACCAGAACAGTGGAGCTGGAAGCAAGGGGGATGAGAGCAGAGCAGATGGAGAAGCAGAGCAAAGCTCTCACCTTTGGCTGGATCGAAGACGATACTCTTGTGCTGCTGCTGCTCCTCGACCTTGGCCTCCTCCTCCTCCACCGCTTCTTCTTCTCGCCGGCCATTGGCGTGGTCCTCCTCCTCTTCTCCGCCACTGGCATCGTCTTCTTCATCCTCTTCTCTGCCATTGCCGTGGTGGGCGCCGGTGCCGTTGCCGTTGCTGCTGCCGTGGCCGTGGGAGTGGTCCAGCCGCCTCCTGATCTCCCTGGTCAGCAGCTCCTCCACCGCACCAGCGCCGCCGCCGCCGCCGCCGTGTTCCTCCTCCATGATCTCCACCTCCTCCTTGAACTGGTCCCACGGCTGCTGCGCGTGCGCGCCGGCCTCCGCCACCACCTCCATGGCCCCCTTCCTTCCCTTCCCCGCAGCTAGGCAAGGCTAGGCAAGGGCCAAGAAAGCTCCTCTGTTTCTTGGCCTCCTTCCTCCCCCTGCCTCCGCGACTCCGCCCCGCCGCCCCCCCAAGAATGGGGATGGGATTTTATACTACTGGCGTTGGCAGAGCCCCCTCAATCTCTAGACCATGTGTGGTTTGGTCGTGTGGGGAAGAAGCTGCTTCTCCTTCTTCTTCTCGCCATTAAATTATTGCCGCGAGAGAGATCGATCGAGGGCGTCGCCGTCAGAGCTGGAGATGCCTGCGTGCGCGGAGAGCGCCTTGACTTTGCGAGGGCCGTCGTTCCGTTTATCATGTGATGTTCGAGGTCGCTGCTACAGTAGTACATTGCTGATGATGAGACGAGAACAAGCGCATTGATTGGGAACTACCTACAGCCTGGCCCACCTGTCGGCCACATGTATACCTGGCCATCCGCCGGGCCGGGCCTGACCAAGCCCGAGGTAGAAAACTCAGGCCCGAGCCCGGCCCAGCCATCGGGCCTACTTTTCAAGCCCAACCTGGCCCACCACTACAAAAGCCCGTCGGGCCTCTTCAGTAAAGCACAAAAACAGCGGGCCCGGGCCCAGCCTTTGGGCTCAAAACCTAGGCCCAGGCCTGGCCTGGGGACAGCATCGGGCCGGGCCGTTCGGACCGGGCTGCCCATTGCCAGGACTCACATGGGATCCATCTCATTTCCGTGATTCAGGTGAAGATCGTGACAGACTAGAGTAAGTTGTGTTGATGAATGCAAGGGCAACCAAGTAACCACCAACCACTTGGGTTCAGTGTGTCTCTCACTATACTATTTTGTTCCTTGTCATTCATGGCAGCAACGAGGATAACATACATTTTTTGGTAGAGCCGATCTACCATGACCTTCATTTCCCCTCTCGCAAGGCGACTGGGGCAGATCCTCCCACCCTTCGATCTTCGTTGGTGAGCCTGTGGTTTTGCCTTCCCTCTGCTTGCCACTCCGATGGCCGGTGACTGAAGGGGACTCTTGGTGCCTCGGCTCCGACTAGAATAGGTTAGGATTTTTTGGGCTTTCATCGACTTCTCATAGGCGCGGCTTTTGGATGGATGCCGGTGCTTCTTCTTCGCATCGATTTTTCGGGCTCCCATCCTTCTCAAGTTTTCCATTGGGCGGATTAGACGGAGCTCCGGCGTACATTCCTGCCAGCTCCTCGAGGCGTCGAGGTTCAGATGTCTCGTCGAGTGAACGCGATGGTGAGTTTTAGTGCCATGTTCGTCAGATCAATTCAAGGGTTCACCTGTGACGAATATCGCTAACAAGGCCAGGTCAGCTCCGGTATGCGGCGGCAACAACGGTGCTTTTGGCAGCCGATTCTGATGGCGGCAGTGGTCGCTTGATGGTCTAGAGACCTCGATATAATTTTTAATTATGTTCGGGGTGCTTTGTACTTGCAGTGTACTTTTATTACCAGAGTCGTGATTAAAACAGTACACATTTTTCATGCCAAAAAAGAGAAAAATATTTTTTTTTCTTTTTACATATCTTTTCCTTTCTGAAACTACGCGTGTATGTATGTTCCTCTCTGTCTCGTAGTCTTTTTTTTTGCGAGGTTCTCTGTCTCTGAAGATATGGTTGCTAAACTTTTGACAATGTCATCTGAACAAATTTAGGGCCATGCTGGCCACAGCTTTAGAATATTGAAGGAACATGTGCATATGGCTTAATGGCTGAATATATATTCTTAATGGCCTGGGTCTTCAATCATGGCCGTACAACGAACACCAAAAATAAAAATTACATCCAGATCCGTAGACCACCTAGCGACGACTACAAGCACCAAAGTGAGCCGAAGGCGCGCCGCCGTCATCGCCCCTCCATCACCGGAGCCGGGCACAACTTGTTGTAGTAGACAGTCGGAAAGTCGTCGTGCTAAGGCCCCATAGGACCAGCACCCCAGGACAGCAACCGCCGCCGATGAAAAATAACGTAGATAGATTGGAAGTTTCTCCGCAAAAAAAAAAAGGCCTGGGTCTTCTCTTGCTGAGTCTGTTTAAACGATATGTTACACACTCATAAAAATATGTGAATTTGAAAAAAAAACTAAATAAACAACACTTGATTTTTTTATGTGTTCTTAAACCTGGCTGTTAGCATGGAGATGTGCGATACAACTAAACCCGTGGGTTGTCGTCGTGTAGGAAGATCTTCGGTTTTTCTCGTAAAGAAATTGGAAAGATTATTACTATTATTATTAGGAGGAGGATTGTAGCTGAAAGAGTGAGAGAAAGTGACCTTTGATGAGACATGCATGATCTAACCAAAGAGAATTATTATTATAATTGTGTGGGTAAAGACTTCCTCGTCAACTAATTAGAGGGTGCTTGGATCCAAGGGACTTATTTTAATCTGACTAAAAATAGTCTCTTTAAGAAGCTAAAGTTCCAAGCACCCCTGACTAAAGAGGGGCTAAAACTAGTCTTGAGATTAAATTTTTTTAGTCAGGGATACTCCTACTAAAATATGAATTAGTCCTCTCTTTTCTCATTTAACTCTTCATTTTTAACACAGGCAAGTTCTGCATTGAAGGGTTTGAGGATAATAAATGCTCATTAATTTGATTTTAGTCTCTTTAGTATTTGGATCCAAACATGGATGAGCTAGCAAGTTTTAGTCCCACTACTTTTAGTCATGGGACTAAAACGTATCAAGCACCCTCTTAGCTGGCAGAAAGGGATGGTTGCCATGTCGCCGAGTTGACTAATTAATCAACTTTACTACAAATTATACTAAGATATGCATGCATGCATGCATGTTGGATCATTCTATTGTTACCGTTGTTTATTAGATTCGGCATCTTCCTCTAAAATCTTATCAACGGGCTGGCTGCTAATCACAAATGTTCTACTCTAGATTAACATTGTCATTAGAACAAAAATAAAATTGTTTTGGAGTACATTTGAAATGGCATACAAAATTAGAGTTAATAATAAAATGTCGATAGAGGATGGTGAAAGAGAGATTCAAAACAAAACAAAAATCTAGATGTAAATGTGCTAAGTCAGCCACATTAGCTATTAGTAATTTATTCCGCACAAGTGCGTATCTTTTTTGCGGATTTTTTCTCGATCTATTCATCAATTATCAAGGTAGTATAAAAACACCATAAATAAAAAAATGTACGGATTTGTAGACCACCTAATTACGACTACAAGCGAGAGAGCTGAAAGTGTGTGCCCGTCCATCAAAAGGAGCCGGACAAACCTTATTGTAGTAGAAAATTGGTAAGTCGCCGCGCTAAGGCCTCAAAGGACCAGCGCACCAGAGCAACAACCATCGCCGATGAAGAGAAGTCTAGATCAAAAGAATCCAACCTATAGACAGACAAACTAGAGGAACAAAGATCGGATCAACTGAAGGCAAACACAGACTGAATCCTGCAATATCCGCCGCGACAAACCTCCACACGTACCCCGACGACGCTAGAAGCATCGTGGGCATGCGGGCTATGTGAGAAGAACCCTATTCCATCATAAGGTAACCGCCGTCGCCACGTCTTCTTGAGCAGGACACAAACCTTATCAAAACTCAAAAAAACACCTAAAAATAAAGTCCTCCCGCCAATAAGAACCAGGATCCACTGGGCCACCGCGACCCTAAGGCCACAAGAGACGAGCCAGTATAGCAGCTGCCTGCCAGGAGGCGGCCCACCCACGCACATATTAATTATGTGTGTTTACCAGCAGTCCCATCTTCATATATTATTAATTATGAGATGATGTGTGCGGTGTCCATGTGAACACGCTTGACTGGCCAAGTGTTATAATTAATTAATCAATATTACTGGTGAGTATGATAATTAATCAACTAATTAATTAATGTGGGCACAACCCCAACAGCATTTGGCACTGTTTATTCCCCAACGAAACACGCAAACAGCCCAAAGCTCAATTCAATATTACTACTCCCTCCATTTTTATATACAAAGCCACAAACTCAGATTGTAGGTATTAAGGTAAAATTTAATGTATGCTTTGCAAGCTTGCTTCTTTTTCGTTTACTGAGATCATTAATACGCAACATGCATGCAAGAAACTGATTGAAGGAAGTAGCTAGTGTCATATTGACTGCAAGCATGCAAATTGTAAACAGGTTGCTAGTACGAGAAAATAGTATTAATGTTGGTGACCTTGTATTGATGCAAAACGTATATCTCATAGTGGCCTTGTATAAGTAAACGGATGGAGTAATCGAATGGCCGTTGTCAAAGTAGAAATGAATTGTTCCCTCAAAAAAAGTAGAAATGAATTGCGGCTTGACTTTGGATGCTGAGAGACAGGAGAAGATCGTGTATCATGTTAGGCAGAGATTGATGTTACCGGAATCAAGTACATGATGGGCGCCCTACATACACAGCCTGGCCCACCTGTCCGTCTTTCACATTGGCTCCTCCTACTTTTAAGTACGAAACCAATAAAGCAGAGCCAACCAGCAACCACCAACCGTTATTAGTTTATTGTTTTGTTAGTTTGTCCTTAAAAGAAATCACTCGTTTATGATGTCAGTGAGATGACACAGCTCTGACAGTAAGATCGCATGCTTATTTCTTTTCCGCTTCTCTTTTTCTTCTTTTGAAATTCAGGTGACATAGTGGGAACACGTGCTTGACTGGAAATCAACCGCACTTTGCTCTTTGTCTTGCAAATAGGAGTTGGAAACAATTATTGTATACTTTCTTCTAGGGAAGATCGCATGGTTTACAGCTAGCCCGAGAGTTGCCATCGTGTGTAAGAGGACTGATCACGAATGATCAACTTGGTTTTCTTGTAAACAAAAGATATGGGGAGCTGAAAGAGCAAGAGAAAGTGACATGTGCTGAGTGTCGATGTCAAAACCGGCGGATCTCGGGTAGGGGGTCCCGAACTGTGCGTCTAGGCGGATGGTAACAGGAGACAAGGGACACGATGTTTTTACCCAGGTTCGGGCCCTCTCGATGAAGGTAAAACCCTACTCCTGCTTGATTAATATTGTTGATATGGGTAGTACAAAAATAGATCTACCACGAGATCAGAGAGGCTAAACCCTAGAAGCTAGCCTACGGTATGATTGTTGTTCGTCCACGGACTAAAACCCTCCGGTTTATATAGACACCGAAGAGGGTTAGGGTTACACAGAGTCGGTTACAATGATAGGAGATCTACATATCCGTATCGTCAAGCTTGCCTTCCACGCCAAGGAAAGTCCCATCCGGACACGGGACGAAGTCTTCAATCTTGTATCTTCATAGTCCAGGAGTCCGGCCGAAGGCTATAGTCCGGCCATCCGGACACCCCCTAATCCAGGACTCTCTCAGTAGCCCCCGAACCAGGCTTCAATGACGACGAGTCCGGCGCGTAGATTGTCTTCGGTATTCCAAGGCGGGTTCTTCTCCAAATCCTGTGTACCTGTTGAATAGTGTCCGGCTTCTCGTAAATATCGTGCTCCTTGGCTTCCACACCCAATAATGACCATCTTCCACGTGTTTGAATGAATGCGAAAAGCCAGGGTACTTTTACATTTACCCCCCTAGCTGCGCAAATGAGCTGCCTATATAAGAGATGGGGATCTAGATCCGAATCGCACCATCTTCCCTTCGCGAGCTTTCATCGGAGAGCACCTGACAGAAATCCATTCCATCATGGACGGTCGACGCGGCTCCTCCTCTCGCCTTCCCAGTCCTCAGCCTGGAGATTGGGAGAGATGCTCCGTCCCGCACAGCGAGCTAGTGACGCTCCAAACCAAGGGATTTCTCCCCCCAGCCTTCATGGTTCCGGTTCGAGCCGGACTCGCCACCTATAAGGGCGGAAAACAAGCGGAGAGTGTCCCCAGCCCCTCCCAAGGAGAGCGGGTATGCTTTGTCCCTTATTTGATAAGAGGGCTCGAATTTCCAATTCACCCGTTTCTCCGGGGGCTCCTGCAGTTCTATGGCCTCCAGTTGCACAACCTTACGCCTGCCTCCATTCTGCATATTGCGGGCTTCGTGGCCCTTTGCGAGCTATTTTTGGGCATCGAGGCTCATTTCGCGCTGTGGAAGAGGTTGTTCTGCCTTGTACCCCGTTCTCAGGAGGGGTCGATATATCAAGTGGGCGGAGCCGAACTATGGCGCATCGCCGGGACCGGATATCTATCCGGAACCCCGAAGAAGGCGTCCGAAGACTGGCCTTCGGAATGGTTTTATATAGAAGATGTCTCCCTGTCGGACCCTGTTCGGATCGGCCTCCCGGAGTTCAGTAATGCTCCTTTGAAGAAACGCCTAAGCTGGCGTCCATGGAGCCCTCAGAGGGAAAATGACAGGGACGTCCTTTACCTGATGGGCCGAATAAGGTTGTTGGCTCATTCCGGACTGACCATGATCGGGGTCACGGCCACATGCATTATGCGGGGGGTGCAGCCGCTCCAGTATAGAGGCCACCCCATGTGGGATTTCAACGGGGAGGATGATGCCACCCGCTATGGCAGTAAGGGGCCGGGATCGATCGCCGATCTGATGAAGACCTTGTCCACATTGTACAAGGGAGAAGAGGAGGAATTTCTTCGCGTCAATCCACAGGACGGATTTTCTATGAACAATCCTCCAAGCTGGGTAAGCGGACATTTCTTTTTCCCATCTGATCCATATTCCCATAGTCAAGTATCTCATTTTGTGATTTCGACGCAGGAACTGCGCCATGCCGTAAAGGATATAAACAGCCTGCCTCCACAACCCGAAGATCCGGAACGGTTCCTCGATCCGGCCTCCCAAGAGGATCCGGACATACCGGTGGAGCTAATCGACGGGGTATTTCACCAACTGAGCGTTGATAATGCCCTGGTTGCCATTACGGCCGATTACCTCGGAATACTTCCAGCCTCACAGGTAACTAAGACGGAGGCCCCAGTACTTTGAGAATGATTCATCCGTGCTTATTTTTTATCACCGTATACCCACGGTGTCTTGCAGGGGGAGCCCTTGAGGCGGAAGACCGAGCCTGCGGCGGCTAGCCAACAAGGGGCAGCGCGGCCCAACAGGCTAAAAAGAAGTGCGGTCCGGACTGAAACGCCGGCGCAATGGTATGGCGTGTCACCTTATTCCCAGGTTTTATTCCGGAAGGCATACTAACGCTCGTGCTCTCTTCAGAAAAAAGAGCGCTCGCCGGACTATACCCGGAGAGGTTGCCAATCGAGCCTCCGCCAGCCAGGCTCCAAAGCCAGGCCCAGAAGCGGAGGCGAACACGAGGCATGCGTCGGATGGTCCTTCGACAAAGGATGCCGACAGATTATCCGCCACCAACTCCGAGGTGGAGAGTGCCATGAATCACAGGCGCCGCCGGACAATTCTTCGTGACACATGTTTTTCCCAAGAGGCCTTGAACGCCTTCAATTCGGGAGATGCGCACCTCCATGCCGCTCAAGATGGTCTAGCTAGAGCCACGAAGCAGTATGTAAAGGACATACGAGTGAGGAAATTTAACAGTTATATATGCCAGTAGCCCCCGAGACTTGAAATAGTTAGTAACTGACTTAAGGATCATTTATTATGCAGGATCTTACAGAAAAGAATACCCAACTGTCCCAGGAGCTTGAAGAATGCAAAGCCCAACTTGAGGCCGCACAAGCCGCGATAGGGGAAGCCATAGGGACCCCCTCAGATAAGTATGTTGTGAAGTGCGGTGTGTGTATAAATCTGACAATAACATTGCAGATGGCGCCGGGGTAGATCCGGACAAGCAACAGCTCTTGCGCCGGTTAAAGGCCGGCGAGAACGTGCTTACGAGGGTGAGGCAGGAAAAAAATAGTCTCCAAGATGCCAACACCCAGCTGGGTGAGGAACTAAAAGATGTTCGTGCCCAGCTGTCTGACTCCATTAAGGAGAATCGGCGGCTTCGATGTAGCATTTTTAGTAAGTGCTTTAAATGAACTTTTGAAAAAAGAGTTCGGCGAGGAAGTCGACTAACAGAGTTATGTCTGTAGGTATGCTCACAGGCCGTCCTGCAGAGGAAATGCCCGGTTCTACAGGTGACCTTCCTCCCGAGCTCTTACAACTGCACGAACGAGTTCGGCAGGTGATGAAAGGCGTCGCCCAGGCCTTGTGGCCGTCTGTCTCCCTGCCCGAAGGCCTTGGGGAGCTTGCAGAGAGGCTCCACAGAGCGCGGCGGCGCTTCCGATTATGAAAGATATCGGCCTGCCGGCAAGGCGCCAGGGAGGCCTGGGCCATGGTGAAGACGCGGTACACGAAGGCTGACCCAAACCATATGGCCGAGGTCGGACCTGTGGGGCCCGATGGGAAGGAGATCCCAGTGAGCTTAGTGTACGACCAGGTAGAATTGGCCGCAAAGTATTCCCAGCAGGACTGTAAACTAGATAGCCTGTTAGATGGTATTGAAGAGGAATACAATCAGTCAAATTGACTATGTAATTTAAGGTGACATGTAAAATGCCTTCTAGCCGGAATGTAGATCGTTTGTCATAGCGGACCTTTTCGCTTCAACCTCTGGACCCGATAGTCCGGAGTGTGTCTGAATACCCTCGCGGTTATATAAAGACCGGGGCATGCGTGGAGACCAGGCGTAGGGGTCATTAGTGCTTTATCAGACAAGTGCCCAACTAGTTATGTTATATTACATGGTTAGTAAGAAACATCTTCCAGGGAGAATAGTTCCGTTAGGGTTTCCTTTCCCTGGGAGGCAATGCCCTAAAGTGCATGTCCGGACTGCGAAAAAAAGCAGAAAAACATCTGGGGGCAGATAAATAAATAAGTAAGAAATCTTCTTTTAGTTCACCGACCGAATATTCTCTTAAGAACGCTAGCTTTCGGCTTCACCCAGTCTGAGGTACACATTCGGCTGACTCGGCAGTAACAATCGCAGAGGTGCTCCCTTTACCACCTAGCTGAACAATCGGGAACGTAGGGGTAAGCACAGGAGCCAAGCAACCCAGCTTGGCCAAAACTTAAGTCATATCGATGCATATAATGGTGAATAAAAGGTACATGCGGAAGTGTGACACATATATTGGGCATGGAGCCATTATAAATAAGCTTCTGTGAAAGAAGCCCCCAGGTACAATGAGCGCGGATAGCGCGTCAGGTGTGTGCGAACAATGCGCTAACGAGCCTTCAAAGGCTGGAAAGAAAAAAGGAGGGAGAAGGAGAAAAATAGAAGACAGCTAAAGTGTAAAATATGGACAGAGGAAGGAGACGAACTCAGAATCCGGCGCTAGGCGTAGAATCTTCGGAGACAGGCTGCGTTCCATGGGTGCGGCTCGAGTCGGTTATCCGATGCATCTCGCAGACGGTACGCTCCACCGGTCAGGACTTGGTAGATGATAAAGGGACCTTCCCATTTGGGCTTGAGTTTGTCCTTTTTCTTATCCGGCGGCGTAGAACTAGCTCGCCAACATTGTAAGTTTTGGCCCGTACTTCTCTGCTTTGATATCTTCGAGCCTGCTGTTGATAGAATGCGGAACGGGCTTTTGCTACGTCACGCTCCTCCTCCAAGGCGTCCAAACTATCCTGCCGATCGAGCTCGGCTTATTTTTCTTCGTACATGCGCACGCGAGGTGAGTCATGAATTATGTCGCAGGGCAAAACTGCCTCTGCGCCGTATACCATAAAAAATGGTGTGAACCCGGTCGTGCGATTCGGAGTGTGTGATGTTCCGGTAACTTAGCTAGTTACCACAAACACCTCTCTCTTCATTAAATATGTGCCACATAAGTAAAGTTGTATTGGAGTATGTGATGTTATTCCTAAGTTCCTCTACCAGCCTAAGGCTGGTCGTAGTGGTAGTATCATGCATGCCAACTAGGCAATTTTGATGAGGTGTCATAACATTAAATGAAGAAAGAGAGGATGGAGTATCATATCATGATACAGTATCATAATAAATGCTATGCTACTTTGTGTCATGCATGACAATAAATAGAGTACTACATGATACTAAAATATAATACTATGCATTAGGGAGGTAGTATCATACACTAGTATCATATGCATGATACTAGTATATGATACTCCCCATTACAACCAGCCTAAGGCCACTCGGGAAAAACACTCGCTTTTCTCTTCAATTTAATCTGAAAGCGGGAGGGGACCATATGTGCATGCAAATGTGATTGGTTGTTGTTCACAGCCGGAGGGGACCAACTCAGTCTCCACGCACGAGGTGGTGGGGCAGCAGCCACATGAGCCAATGCATGCACGCAAGGCATTAACTAAAGCTTGACATTACGGGCTTTAAGCACCGCTAATAATTCCTTCCTTGGTCCTGTGAATTTGGCCTCTGGGACTAGTAATCCCGGACAGAGGTAGTATATGTTAATGTGTAAACACACCAGACTAAGCAAGATCTTATATTTTTGTGTGTGAACACGTCAGACTGGCGAAGAGGCAAGAGGTGATGACTGGTCAACTGAGTTGTGCAATATATGGGCTGGTGAAGGACTCCAACCTATGTATTTTTACTCATCTAAAACATTGCTAAAATTCATGATAAAAATTCTTGAAACCATGTTGTATGCATCTATTGTTTCATAAATATTGGAAATTCATATTTAATCTTTATCTCAAGGAAAAATATATTTAGCGCTCATATTGTTAATGGGCCAAAATCGCAAAACCACATTGAATTAGCTAGTGCTCATAGCAAGATTCATCTTTTATGTGTCTAGATTTGTATTTTGAATTTAGCACTATGGCATCTTGTGGCATAACTGATATATGTAGTGTTCTAGTATCTTATATTTACTAATTGGAGGCACCATACGAGGCAGCACGTTAATCCTTAGAATTAAAGAATTTTGACCGCTGGATTAATATATAATGTGTCTATAGCCATCGGATGAAACATAAGACGTGGTGTCTCATAATACTACAACGTATGGGAGTCTTACTCCCTTAGGACTCCCCGTTTCCTAGAAAAAAAGAAATCTCAAAAAAAATTCTGAGGGTCCATATCCATTATATGGAACGTAAGATTTGTACTCTTATGCTACCACGTATGGGAGCCTTCCTCCCTTGGGTCTTTCCCGGTTTCCTAGAAAAAAATTGAAATCTTAGTTAAAAAAACAGAAATCATTATCAGAAATCACTTAAGGGTAACATAATTAGAAAAAAATATTAATTTTCGTGCACCAAAAAATCCTATTTAATCATAAACCTATTATATTTTTATTTTAATGCTCAAGATCAATTAGGCGGCCATGCCATATAATTTTTAATGGAAAAAACAACATGTACCAAAAGTAAAAAATGGTTTAAACCCACATGCACGAAAAATAGTCTTGGATGGCAACGTTCAAGGCCCGATCATTTGGGTTCTCCATTCATAAAGAGAAAAGAAGACAAATTATCAAAAAAAGTACATACAAATGAAAAGTCCATTTGCTTGAATTTCGCTTTTGCCATATTTGTACCTCCATATTTCTAGAAAATTATCATTAATACAATGAGTATTAAAAGAGCATGTTACAAAAATGCCATCCCCTTGATGTTGATCCAAGGGTGGACACTACTTCTATTATTTTGACAAGAAAGGATCAACCGATAGAAACATATTAGGATGACTCTACATTTCTCTTCATCTATTGTAGGACACGTGATGTGTTTCACCAACAAGTATATCTATCTAAAAATGTTTCTAGCCCGTGCGGCTGCACGGGTTGATGACTAGTTTTTTATAATTAAAATCAAAATATTTTGGGCACTCCCAGGTGATGTTTCATGTGTGCATCCTCCTATGTGGTTGGTGTAAGTTGTTGTGGACAGACGCAATTTCATGTTTTCTACCACTAAGATATTTACCAATATTTAGGTTGGATATTTATAACCTCAGTGTGCGTGATATGTTTGTCAACTAATTGCATGGTATTGATAAAAAACATACTTCCCATATTTTGGTGGGACAGTGGCCTTATGTTGGCCTCTTTGGCTATTTAAGAAGGGTTAATTGGATCTATGCCCCTGCAACTTTCACTAGTTGGAAAAATGCCATTACAATTCTGCACATTGAAAAAATGCCATTACAATTCTTCCATCCTCCTCTCTATGCCATTATGTTAAATTTGAGACACAAATATCCTTGTCTTCCTCCTTTCACCCTTCCCTCATGTTCTTCTAGCAAACTGACATGCCATTCACTCGGGCGAGCATGGGGCCGTGCGAAAAACAACTTTCAGCACCGAACATGCATATTGTATGGGGCTGTGTGACTTTATGGCTGTTTGAGCAACGTAGGAAGACACGTACGAGCGAGCAGCACCGGCCACGGCCCAGCACCGCGTCGCTCCGCTGGGCAGGCGTGCATGGGTGCTAGCGTCAACGACGGTGGCACGAGCACGAGGTCCAGCATGCTCGGTCCACCAGAGAGCAACGACATGTTCCGAGCGCTCGACCCGGTGATGCCCTACGCGGACCAGTCGCCGTCTGTGAGGACGTACTACGTCCAGCCGCAGCCGTGGGACGCGGTGGAGCTCCATGCCCCGCCACCCTCGCTCTGCACCTCGCCGGCATCGTACCTCCAGGGCTCCAAGGGACGCACTCGTCAGAGCCAGCCGGTCGTGGCTCAGCTGGTTCACACAGGTGAGCGCATGCAGGGTGCTCGACAAAATGTCGAGGCCGCCGCAGAGCATGCGGAGCCGCTGAGAGGAGGTCTGCGGCTCTTGTGCGCGTGTGCTCGGGATCCTCAGAGCTCTTGGATACAGCAACGTTGAAGAGGCTAGAGCTTCACCTCATGTGTGCGTCGGACATGGCCGAATCCTGCTCGTTCTGCACATGCAGAAGACGCCGGAGCTCGCCAGACGGACGTTGGGCTGGGCCTGCGCGGGCACGGGCGCACGCAGCCTGCAGTGCACCATGAGGCACGACCAAGGAGCACGCGAGCGGGGCAAACATGACCTCACCGAGCTCGAGCCCATGGCGGCCATTGTGGACGAGATCAGGGAAGAGGCTAGAGACTAGAGGCGTGGGTTGGGACAAGGAAGAAGGGGCCAGGGACTACGCTGCTGCCAGTGGCAACGGTGGCGGTGGCAGCATGGCGACGGCGAGCTCCAGTTCGCTGGACGCTGTTAATGGCACGGTTGTCAGTTTGTTAGAAGAGAAGATGAGAGAAGGGTGAAAGGAGAAAGACAAGGGTATTGGTGTCTCAAATTTAACATAATGGTATATAGAGGAGAATGGAAGAGTTGTAATGGCATTTTTCCAATGTGCAGAATTGTAATGGCATTTTTCCAACTCATGCAAGTTGTAGTGGCATATATCCAATTAACCCATTTAAGAATGGTGCAGGTATAAATAACGTTGAATTTGATCACTGCATCAAATCGTCAGTGTTGGTTTGAGCTGTGCACCAACTGCCTGACATATGTAATTTGGCAAGTATTATTTGTGCACTTTAGCTGCACGTTAGTCAGCTGAATTTTCGTTTTCGGGTCAATCGATTTTGAGTGAAGGAAGGAGAAGGAATGGCCTCGCCGGAGAGAAGGAAGGGGCTCGCTGTCATCACCCCGTTATCTATCTTACGGTTCAGGGTGGGGAAGGTGGTGGACGCCGGTGGTGTGGGGCGGTGGTGGGGCTTCACTGGAGAAAAAAATGTGGATACGGGTGGGGTTAGAGGGATGGCCGGGGACGGCGGTATGCACGGCGGTGGGAGAGAGGTTGGGGGGACGACGGGGCTGGCGCGCGAGCATCGCCGGCCACGGGCGGCGGCAGCAAGGCAGCGGAGGAAGAAGGTCTGTTTTTAGGAAGAAACAGTTCGAGGTAGAAGAGATAATTAATCTGGTGTGTTCGTTTTTTTCTAACGCTTAATGTTGATTCTACTGACCTCAAATGAAATTTCAGTCGACTGCCCTGTAGCCATTCCCTTATTTGTGACTCGGTGTCATGAAGCAAAATCATATATTTAATAGTTGCTCTTCTTAATTTATAGCGATAAGTGTATTTTTCGTCCTTGAACGTTTTCGAGAGTTTAGAAATCGTCCCTCAACTCAAAACTGGATAGTTTTCGTCTCTCAACTAGCAAAACCGGATAGTTTTTGTCCCTCCTGCCGCTTCGGGCGGTTTTAGTATGCAGTGAATAGTAACTCGGTGAACAGTAAAATAAAAAAAAGCATCAAAATGAAAAAAATCTGAAATTTTACAGCATCGAAGATACTCTGGTGCGCAAGACCCGTGCAAAATTTCGTGGTGTTTCAACATTCGAGTAGCTCATGACAAACAAAAAACTATAAATATGTACGTTGTTGAACAGTAAATTAAAAAATAGCAAAAAACAATAAAAATTTATGAAACCTTTTGGCATCAAAGATGCTCAGGTACGTAAGATGCGTGCAAAATTTCGTGATCAAATGACATACGAGGAGCTCTAGGAAAAAATATAGCGCACTTTTTTGAAAAAATAAATTTGAGCCAAATTTTGTTTTTTTTGCCACGAGTTTGTACAATGCCCAAACACCACGAAAATTTGCACGCACGTTGAACAGCCAAGCCTCTTTGATGCCAAAAAAATTCATAATGTTTTGATTTTGTTTGCTACTTTTTTGAATTTACTGTTCACCGACGTATATATTTAATATTTTTTATTTGCTGCGAGTTGCTTGAATGTCGAAACACCTCGAAATTTTGCACGGGTCTTGCGCACCAGAGTATCTTCGATGTTGTAAAATTTCAGATTTTTTTGATTTTTTTGCTATTTTTCGATTTTACTGTTCACCGAGTTACTATTCACCACGTACTAAAAACCGCCCGAAGCGGCACGAGGGAGGAAAACTATCCGGTTTTGATAGTTGAGGGACGAAAACTACCCGGTTTTGATAGTTGAGGGACAAAAACTATCAGGTTTCGAGTTGAGGGACGATTTCTAAACTCTCGGAAGAGTTCGAGGACGAAAAATATACTTATCCCTAATTTATATGTATTGAGCTGCTGACTCAATTTCCCTTGAATTTCATGTAAAAGATGACTCCATGAGAAAGATATAGTATGGTTTCACCTATTTAGATAAGTTCCTAACCTTTTCTTGGAATGCCTACACAATGCTTGAATGTCAGTTTATTGTATGTTTTTCTTCCTTTTTTTGTGTGCATCTGATCCATTTCTATTATAGAATATTAAATTCTTCAAAATAAATATATGAAGCTCAACGAGACATCTGTTCTAATTATATTGTATGTTTCTACCGTCATGTTTGATCGTCTTCTTCGGTGGAGGTCATCCCCAGCGAACTCACCTTGCCATGATTTGGAATGGGGTTTCCAAGATCACCGAAATCTGGCTTGATAGCTCCTCCCACTGCGGGATTGCTTCCTCCTTGAGTAAGATCGTCCATCTCCTCATTGTCCCCAGCACTTTCCTCCAAATCTGTTTCAAATCAATCCACACAGCATTATTAAAGACATGGGCATTTCTGTTCTTCCACAAAGTCCAAAGAATGCATCCACAAAAGGAGTTTAGCACTGTGTGTTTCTTGTTGGCAGGACAAAACCTGGCAATAGAGAGATAATCTGAACCCAGGTCAATGGAGAGCAGAATTGAGACCTGCCGCCTGATTTGCTTGGCCACTACACACCTAAAGAAAAGGTGGTCAATGGTTTCCTTGTCTCAGTAGACACAATCAGGGGTTTTTTCAATGCCTCTCTTTGCTAAATTATCTTTAGTCATGAGTTTATTGTGAGAGAGCAACCAGAGAAAGACTTGCACCCTAGGTGGGATTTTGATAGTCCAAACTGCAGGAATATAAACTGGTTGCACCCCTAAAGTTAATGATGCTATATAGAGATCCTATAGTGTATTCACCCTTAGCTTCATATTGCCAGACCAGGGAATCATCACATTCCTGGAAACAAGTGTTTTCAATGATCTGCTCTAGGCAGTACCATTGTTCCATCATATGTGTAGTGAAAACCCTTCTAAAGGTCAGCTTAATTTCCACATTGTCCCACACTTTAGCTAGTGTGACACAATGCTGGTGACAAATGGAGTAAAGTGTCCAGAATTGGACAGAAAGAGGGGAGGTCCCAAACCAATTGTCCTCCCAGAATCTATTTTTTTACCATCTCCGACTACCCATCTGTATCCAAACTTTAATGCTTTTGCTGCCCACATTACACCTTGCCAGAACCTGGAGGGATGCTACGTAGCGTAGCGTAAGTATTTCCCTCAATTTTTGAGAACCGAGGTATCAATCCAGTAGGAGGCCACGCGCAAGTCCCTCGTACCTACACAAAACAAATAACTCAACGCATGCAACACGATTAGGGGTTGTCAATCCCTTCACGGTCACTTACGAGAGTGAGATCTGATAGATAATATTTTTGGTATTTTTGGTATAAAGATGAAAAGTAAAATAAAAAGCAAAGTAAAAAGCAAAGCAATAATAAAGTGATGGAAGATTGATATGATAGAGAATAGACCCGGGGGCCATAGATTTCACTAGTGACTTCTCTCAAGAGCATAAGTATTTTACGATGGGTGAACGAATTACTGTTGAGCAATTGACAGAATTGAGCATAGTTATGAGAGTATCTAGGTATGATCATGTATATAGGCATCACGTCCGAGACAAGTAGACCGACTCCAGTCTGCATCTACTACTATTACTCCACTCATCGACCGCTATCCAGCATGCATCTAGAGTATTAAGTTAATGAAAACAGAGTAACACCTTAAGCAAGATGACATGATGTAGAGGGATAAATTCATGCAATATGATACAACCCCATCTTGTTATCCTCGATGGCAACAATACAATACGTGCCTTGCTGCCCCTTCTATCACTGGGAAAGGACACCGCAAGATTGAACCCAAAGCTAAGCACTTCTCCTATTGCAAGAACTACCAATCTAGTTGGCCCAACCAAACGGATAATTCGAAGAGACTTGCAAAGATAACCAATCATACATAAAAGAATTCGGAGAAGATTCAAATATTTCTTATAGATAATCTTGATCATAAACCCACAATTCATCGATCTCAACAAACACACCGCGAAAAGAAGATTACATCGAATAGATCTCCACAAGAGAGGGGGAGAACATTGTATTGAGATCCAAAAAGAGAGAAGAAGCCATCTAGCTACTAACTATGGACCCGAAGGTCTGAGGTAAACTACTCACACTTCATCGGAGAGGCTATGATGATGTAGAAGCCCTCCGTGGTGGATTCCCCTTCCGGCGGAGCTCCGGAACAGGCCCCAAGATGGGATCTCGTGGATACAGAAAGTTGCGGCGGTAGAATTAGGTTTTTGGCTCCGTATCTGATTGTTCGGGGGTACGTAGGTATATATAGGAGAAAGGAGTACGTCGGTGGAGCAAAGGGGGGCTCACGAGGCAGCGGGGCGTGCCCTAGGGGGGCGCGCCCTCCACCCTCGTGACGGCCTCCTTTCTTTCTTTACGGGGGGTCCAAGTCTCCTGGATCATATTCGGTGAGAAAATCACGTTCCCGAAGGTTTCATTCCGTTTGGACTCCGTTTGATATTCCGTTTCTTCAAAACACTGAAATAGGCAAAAAAACAGCAATTCTGGGCTGGGCCTCCTGTTAATAGGTTAGTCCCAAAAGTAATATAAAAGTGGAAAATAAAGCCCAATATGGTCCAAAACAGTAGATAATATAGCATGGAGCAATCAAAAATTATAGATACGTTGGAGACGTATCAGGCATCCCCAAGCTTAATTCCTGCTCGTCCTCGAGTAGGTAAATGATAAAAAGATAATTTTTGATGCGGAGTGCTACTTGGCATAATTTTAATGTAATTCTTCTTAATTGTGGTATGAATATTCAGATTCGAAAGATTCAAGACAAAAGTTTAATATTGACATAAAAATAATAATAGTTCAAGCATACTAACAAAGCAATTACGTCTTCTCAAAATAACATGGCCAAAGAAAGCTATCCCTACAAAATCATATAGTCTGGCTATGCTCTATCTTCACCACACAAAGTATTTAAATCATGCACAACCCCGATGACAAGCCAAGCAATTGTTTCATACTTTTGACATTCTCAAAACTTTTTCAATCTTCACGCAATACATGAACGTGAGCCATGGATATAGCACTATATGTGGAATAGAATGGTGGTTGTGGAGAAGACAAAAAGAGGGGAAGATAGTCTCACATCAGCTAGGCGTATCAATGGGCTATGGAGATGCCCATTAATAGATATCAATGTGAGTGAGTAGGGATTGCCATGCAACGGATGCACTAGAGCTATAAGTATATGAAAGCTCAACAAAAGAAACTAAGTGGGTGTGCATCCAACTCGCTTGCTCACGAAGACCTAGGGCAATTTGAGGAAGCCCATCATTGGAATATACAAGCCAAGTTCTATAATGAAAAATTCCCACTAGTATATGAAGGTGACAAAATGAGAGACTCTCAATCATGAAGATCATGGTGCTACTTTGAAGCACAAGTGTGGTAAAAGGATAGTAACATTGTCCCTTCTCCCTTTTTCTCTCATTTTTTTATTTGTGCCTTTTCTCTTTTTTTATGGCCTCTTTTCTTTTTTCTTCTTCTTTTTTTATTTATTTTTCGTCCGGAGTCTCATCCCGACTTATGGGGGAATCATAGTCTCCATCATCCTTTCCTCACTTGGGACAATGCTCTAAAAATGATGATCATCACACTTTTATTTACTTACAACTCAACAATTACAACTCGATACTTAGAACAAAATATGACTCTATGTGTATGCCTCCGGCGGTGTACCGGGATATGCAATGATTCATGAGTGACATGTATGAAAGAATTATGAACGGTGGCTTTGCCACAAATACGATGTCAACTACATGATCATGCTAAGAAATATGACAATGATGGAGCGTGTCATAATAAACGGAACAGTGGAAAGTTGCATGGCAATATATCTCGGAATGGCTATGGAAATGCCATAATAGGTAGGTATGGTGGCTGTTTTGAGGAAGGTATATGGTAGGTGTATGATACCGGCGAAAAGTGCGCGGTATTAGAAAGGCTAGCAATGGTGGAAGGATGAGAAAAGTGCGTATAATCCATGGACTCAACATTAGTCATGAAGAACTCATATACTTATTGCAAAAATCTACAAGTTATCAAAGCAAAAGTATTACGCGCATGCTCCTAGGGGGATAGATTGGTAGGAAAAGACCATCGCTCGTCCCCGACCGCCACTCATAAGGAAGACAATCAATAAATAAATAGATCTCCACAAGAGAGGGGGAGAACATTGTATTGAGATCCAAAAAGAGAGAAGAAGCCATCTAGCTACTAACTATGGGCCCGAAGGTCTGAGGTAAACTACTCACACTTCATCGGAGAGGCTATGATGATGTAGAAGCCCTCCGTGGTGGATTCCCCTTCCGGCGGAGTTCCAGAACAGGCCCCAAGATGGGATCTCGTGGATACAGAAAGTTGCGACGGTGGAATTAGGTTTTTGGCTCCGTATCTGATCGTTCGGGGGTACGTAGGTATATATAGGAGGAAGGAGTACGTCGGTGGAGCAAAGGGGGGCCC
>LT934117.1:717308251-717336192 GCA_900231445.1 Triticum turgidum subsp. durum | reverse complement strand
GGATCATATTTGGCGAGAAAATCACGTTCCCGAAGGTTTCATTCCATTTGGACTCTGTTTGATATTCCGTTTCTTCGAAACACTGAAATAGGCAAAAAACAACAATTCTGGGCCGGGCCTCCGGCTAATAGGTTAGTCCCAAAAGTAATATAAAAGTGGAAAACAAAGCCCAATATGGTCCAAAACAGTAGATAATATAGCATGGAGCAATCAAAAATTATAGATACGTTGGAGACGTATCAAGGGATTATGTGGGCTGCAAGCAAAGATGTTAGGAGTATCATTCAAATATTTCCTATCTATAAGGTCTCTCCATAGCTTCCCTTCATCTTTGATGTATCTCTTCACCCAGCTCCCCAGCAGGCAAAGGTTCACATCTCTAATATTAGGCACCCCCAGGCCCCCATGTTGCTTACTCATGCTGACTAGGTGCCAGTTAGCAAGGTGAATTTTCCTATTCCCTTCAAAATCATTCCACAGGCAATTGGCCATCTGGCTATTAATCATGTCCATTGCCCATTTAGGTAATTTGAAGAAAGAAAGGGGATAAATGGGTATACTAGCTAGGCAGGTTTTAATAAGAATTAATCTTGCTGAGTACGATAGAAGTTTCCCCCTCCATCCAGCTATTCTTTTGAGTATCTTATCTATTAGAGGTTGCAGATCTTCTCTTCTAAGCTTGTCATAGTGCAAAGGAATCCCAAGGTATTTTATGGGGAATCCCCCAATTTTGCAACCTATAATGTCAGCAAAGTTTTTTGTCTCCTCAGGTGACATGTCTATGGGGATAATCTCACTTCTAGCATAATTAATTTTCATCCCTGATACTTTTTCAAAGCAGGTCAAGATAAATTTCAAGTTAGAAGCTTTGTGTTCATCTCTATCCATGAACAAGATGGTGTCATCTGCATATTGTAGGCAGATGACCCCATCAGGTATCAGGTTAGAGCATAAGCCACTAATCATATCTTGAGAAGCAGCTTTGAAAAGCATTCTACTAAGAACATCTACTACTAAATTGAAAAGCAGAGGGGATAGTGGATCTCCTTGCCTCAGGCCTTTCCATGTGATAAAGGAATGTCCTTCTATGCCATTTATTTTCACTCCTACTGATCCCATATGAGTAATATGTTTAATCCAAGAGATCCATAAAGGACCAAAATTTCTTTTCTCTAGAACTTCTAGTAGGAAATCTAAGTTTACTTTATCAAAGGCTTTCTCATAGTCTAGTTTTAGGACTAGGCCTGGATTGCCTGATTTGTAAGTGGAATGCAGCACTTCATGTGCAGTAACTACACTTTCAAGGATATACCTGCCTTTGATAAAGGCAGTTTGATTGCTAGAGGTGAGGGTATTCATCAGTAATGCCAATCTATTTGTGAGAACTTTAGTAAACACTTTAAAAACACAGTTTAAGAAACTGATGGGCCTAAATTGTTTCATGCTAGTAGCTTCTTTCTCTTTGGGTATAAGAGTCAGCATTGCAAAATTTAGTCTATAAATGTCTAGCTTCCCTTTGTGAAAATCATCAAACATAGCCATAATGTCATGTTTAATGGTTTCCCAGAAGTTCTGGAGGAAGAGGAAAGATAGTCCATCTGGACCAGGGGCTCCATCAAAGTAATATCCAAAAATGGCCTCTCTCACCTCTTCCTTAGAAAAAGGTTTTTGGAGAGCTTGGTTATCTAAATCTTTCACTCTCTCTTCTAATGAGAAGAAGTCATTGCTAATGCTAAAGCTATTTCTACTTTGTTTCTTAAAGAGTTTCTTATAGTAGTTGGTGGCAATTTCCAACATCTCGTTGATATCCTTGGTGGTGCCATTTGGCCCCTCCAAAGAATTAATCATAATTTTTCTTCTCCTCTGATTGGCTACAGCCCGGAAATATTTAGTATTCTATCTCCTTCTAAAATATCTCTATCTCTAGCTCTCTCTCTCTACCTTTCACTTCTTCCACAATCCATAGGTTGTGTAATTCAGAGAGCAGAGTTTTCATCCTAGCTTCTCTAATTCAGAAAGTGGAGTAGTTTCTGGCTTAACATCCAGAGTGTTATACTCCTCTGTCAGTTTGATTTTGAGTTTTTTTTTATCTCAGAATCAACATTTCTACTCCAACCTTTACCGACCCTCCTAAATCTCCTAACTTTTTTCTTGCCATATGTCTATAGGCATGGTGCTTAAGGTGGGAGCAGACCAATTTTTGATTGCTAGTTCTTTGAACTCAGCTCTCAGCATCCACCATTTTTCAAACTTACAACTAGTGCTTTTTGGAGCGCTCCCAATGCCAGAGTCCCACAGGAGTGGAGTGTGGTCACTACCAGTCCTAGGGAGGGCTTGGGAGTTATTCAAAGGAAAGAGGGCATCTAATTCAGTAGTACAAAAGATCCTATCTATGGTAGACATGAAAAGATTCTCCTGGTTGTTAGCCTAGGTGAATTGCCTGCCAGACATCTTAATTTCTAGAAGGCTCCATATTTCTATCCAGGCATTAACTTATCACTCCATTTGTGATTGATTTTGCCTGTGTTTTTGTCTTGCTGATATCTAACCAAGTTGTAGTCACCACCAATAATTGTAGGCTGGCGATCTTCAATAAATAAGTTGTGAAGCTCAGATATGAAATCATCCTTGCCTTCATCACAAGGAGATCCATACACTGCTATAAATCTAAAGATCTTACCACTGATCTTGTGAGTTAGATTACAAGAAACAGAGAAAAGGAGGGAGTTCCAACTGCTGATATCAAAGATATCAGAGTCAACCCCCACCAACACACCCCCTGAGGTGCCTACAGCAGGCAGGTGGTGTCAGATATAACTAATATTACCACTAATGGATTTCAAGAAAGAAGTAGAAGACTCTCCTTCTTAGTTTCTTGAAAAGCTACAATACTAGGTTTGTGCTTAGCTAGGGTTTCAATGATGCAAGTTCTTTTGCCAGGGTTTGTAATCCCTCTAATATTCCAAAAAATGGCATTCATTGAAAAAGTTTTTTTCCAGGGTGCTTGCCCTGTCCATAGTTGGAAATCTTCTCCCACAGAGCACTCTGGTTCAGATGTGTGTGTGGGATCACACATCCAATCCCTTTAGGAGTAGAGGGGGAGACATTAGCAGCTATCATCTCTTCCTGACTAGTCTGCCCTTTAGGCTTGCTAGCAGGTTTTCCACCTAATCTAGGGTACTCACCTAAACTATCAATGTTAGGTGGCCCTTCAGGCCTAACATCATTTCTGTTAGCTACCACAGATGTCAAAGTTCTACTCCTATCTTGCTTGGTGTTTTCAATTTTTTGTCCTTCGGACATTTGAAAAGCATTGTCAAGCATATTAGTTGTATGGTCTATCTGACCAGAATCTATTTCTATCCCTATCTTACTAGCTACTGCAATGAATTTAGGATCAGAAAAGTACTCAAAGGAATTTCTAACAATGGTACCTTTGCTGTTTTTCTTTTTAGTCTCCAAATTCTGCACTTTTTTGTTGTTTATGGCAATATCCAACATAGTTCTTCCTCCAACATCAACTCTACTGCTCTTTCTCTGTGCTTGCACTGGCCCCCATTTGCTGTTAGGTTTATGGATTTCCTGTTTTTCTTTCTCCACACATGCTGCAAGCTGTGGGCTGAAGATCACATGTTCTTCCTCAGTTATGTTTTCCTCCATAGAATTATTGCTTTCTAGTTTCTCTTCATCCTCCATCAACTCCATTTCTTGAAGGGGGTTGTAGCTCTGCCCTAACAAGGAGGGTTCTTGCAGTTGCTGAAGGTAGTTGAAGACCTTTTGTTTTGAGCTTTGGTTTGAGTTGGAGTTGCCACCGGCAGATTTACTGCTTTGTACGAGTGTGTGGATCCAGTCCCAGACGATCCTTTCTCTCTGTTGTTCATCTCTTCATCTTTTCTGTTCTTGTCCACTTCAGCCCCAGTATTGCTGTCATCTAGATCCTCATCTATGGGTTCCTCCATGTCTGCCACTTCCACAGGTGGTTCCACAGTTATCTTTATCTTGAACAGGTGGTCACCAATTCCAAACAGTCTATGAGCAGGGATTTTTGTATGATCCTTGCACCTGATCTTGATTCTAACAGTTTCAAACAAGGACTTGAAGTTACCAAGCCAGTCCACATCAATTAGTGTCCCAAAGACTGATGCAAACTGCTCTAGAACACTCCACTCAGCCCAAGCTGGTGGAATCCCTTCCAATTGAAGCCAGACCTTTTGGAGCTCACCGTAGTGTTCAAGGGTTCCTTTCTAGACCTCCACATTCACTGTCACCCCTTCCATTTCAGGCAGTCCAAACAGTGGATATCTGGCCACACTCTCAACAGGAATGTGAGGGGGGAATTTAACCAAGAAAGTCCACTCATCTAGTTTCCTGATCTACCAAGGCCAGTTTGTCTTGTATATTAGGGAGAAGTTGTGTCCTAGCTCCTGTTTATTGACTTGTCCTGCCTCCACATAGACCAAGCCAACATTCTTCCTCATTCATATATGCTGATCATTCACATCTGGTACATCAATTTGATAGTATCCTAGGCCAGGGCTCCACTGCCAACAAACTTAGCTTGATTCCTTGGCTTCTTTCTCACTGGACAATTTTCTACTCTATGTGTCACTACTTTGCAGATGAAACACACAGGTGGTTTGGGACAGTTTGATTTGTGATGCCCAGGCTCTCCACAACTGTAGCAAATCACATCTGCTTATTCTGTAGCCTCTGCTTCAACAGGTTTAGGGAAAGGCTGCTTGTTCTTCCCAAAATTCCTTCCCTTCTTCCGCTGAAAGGTATTGCTTCCTGCATTGGTTCCTTGCCCCTGCCCCTGATTTTGTGGCTTCTGCCCAGCGCTTTGAGCATTCTGTTTCCCCATTGTCTGGCCTCCCTGTCCATCTTTCTGGTGCTGCTCAGCAAGCCCCTCAAATGATTCTTGCTCACGCAGCTGGTTTCCTCGCCATGGCCCAGGGCCTCCACGCCACTGTGGCATCTAGGGGGGGGGGGTGGATAGTACGCTCCAGGGAACCATGGCGGTGGGATTTGCTGACCTCCAGGGAAACCAAAACCGAACTGAAACTGGGGTGGAGGCGGACCAAATTGCGGATCGAATTGCTGCCAGTTGCTCGCCTGCGGGGGATCGGCTTGCTTGCTTCTAGGGTTTCCCCCTTTCCCTCTTCCTCTCCCCCTCCCCTGGTTGTCCGCCATAGCTTGGATCTTCGAACGGAGCTCTGGACAGATCTCCATGCGGGTGGTAGGTTGAGAGGGGTCGAGTAGATCAGATGCGGCGGCGAGGTGGCAGTCGCCGACGGTGATGGAGTGGGTGGAGTGGATGTGGCTGCGGAGACTGCTTTTCTCGATCCAGATCAGGAGTTGGGTTTTGGTCTCCTCCTCCTCTGCTAGCCATAGCTACCCAAAATACTCCTTCGCAACCAAATCTTCTTCCTCTTTTGCCCCTGAATCCAAGTCAGCAACGCCTGCTAACTTGCGGTCCCTGACAGGCGGGGTCTGCCTGTCGGTGTAACAAGGGCAATCCTCCATGGTGACCACCGGCTCGACATCCTGGCGAACTGTCCCCAGCTCTGGCGGGCGAAGAGCTCGATGCTTCTCCGAGAACTCGACGCGGCGGCGTGCTGAGTGTTCCCCCGCCCATCGAAGAGGAGTCGCGAATTCGAACCTCGAGCTTTTCCCTGCCGACCTTGGGGAACGAGGCATGGTGGATTCGCAGCTCCGCGGCGAACACGTCATGGGAGAGGATTCTGCAGCGACCAAAACGCCCTCCATTTTGCCCTCTACTCCGACAGGTGTGACATTGCTTCTGCCCGCGCCCATCTGATTACCTCCTCCGGGGAGGCGATCGCCCTCTGTAGCATGCGGGCCATCTCCTCCTCTAATGCCTCCACACAAATCTTGACGACCAATTTCTTCGGCGAGTCTCTGCTCCTCGGCCGCCGCATCGACCTCGCCATCCTCGCACGATGATCCTCCTCCATTGCCCTCTCCTCCGCCGAAATCTCCCCCTCGCTGCTGTGGCATCTCAGATCTGGGATTCTGAAACGCCCTCTCATCAGCGTGGGAGGGGAACAGAGCGGTGGGCGGCTGCGAGGTGTTGGAGACGAGAGTGGGAGACAAGGGCTTGAGCGCGTCGACGGCGGCCGGAGCGGCAGGGACTGCCGTGGCGGTGCGCGGTGGTAGGTGGAGGTGGGGATAGGGCTCATTTCAAAATGGATTGTGTACTTTTATGATCAGAGTCATTATTAAGAAAATACATATTTTCCCCCCAAAAATAAGGAAAATATACATTTCTTCTTTTTATATATTTTCTCTCTCTGAAACTACGCGTGTATGTATGTTCCTCGCTGTCTCCTAGTCTGAACAGAGCTCAAGATATGGTTGAGAATTTTCACATTGTCATCTGAAAAAATGTAGATCCATGCTGGCCACAGCTTCAGAATATTGGAAGAACAGGTACGTATGGCTGAATATGTATTCTTAATGGCCTCGGTCTTCTCTTGCTGAGTCTGTTAAATAATATGCTACAAATTCGTAAAAGCATTTGAATTTGAAAATAAATAAATAAACAACACTACTTAAACCTGGCTACTAGCATAGAGATGTGCAGTACAGCTAAACCTGTGAGTTGTCGTCATGTAGGAAGATCTTCGGTTTTCTGGTAAAGAAATTGGGAAGACTATTATTATTATTATTATTATTATTATTATTATTAGGAGGAGGAGGAGGAGAAGGAGAAGGAGGATATCGAAAGAGTGAGAGAAAGTGACCTTTGATGAGACATGCATGATCTAACCAAAGAGAACTATTATTATAATTATGTGGGTAACGACTTCCTCGTCAACTTATTGGCCGGAAAGGGATGGTTGCCATGTCGCGGAGTTGATTAATTAATCAACTTTACTATAAATTATACTAAGATATACATGTCACCGTTGTTTATTAGACCCGCCACCTCCCTCTAAGATCTTATCGGGATGGCTGCTAATCACAAATGTTCTACTCTAGATTAACATCGCCATCAGAACAAAAATAAAATTGTTTTGGAGTAGATTTAAAATGGCATAGAAAATTAGAGTTAATAATAAAATCTCGATAGAGGTTGGTGAAAGAGAGATTCAAAAGGCAAGATACATAGGTGCTGATCGCAGCAACACCATCCTAGCACTACAAGAACAACTGGGGGCTCAACCGGGAACACGTCACCGCGAAGAAATAAAGCCGCATACGACGAACCGTGTGCTCCAAGGCGGCACCTTCAGTAAGGATACGACACCGGAGCGCCGCCACCACCCGATCCGAGGATCAGACACTAGTAGAAAAAGGGCTTTTAGTCCCGGTTTATAAGGGCCTTGTCCCGGTTCTGGAACCGGGACTAACGGGGCGTTACTAAAGCCTCCCCCTTTAGTCCCGGTTCTTACACGAACCGGGACTAAAGGATCTCTCATCATCTAACTTCCCGGACGGTCACCCATCTCACTACTACAGCCTGAGCACGCTTAACTTCCGGGTTCTATTCTCCCTTGTTTCCAAGTCTGCACTTGTTGTTTTCCTGACAATAGTAAGATGTCAATCCTATTAACCTCAGGAATTTAGCTTGAGCATGAAGTCACACATTTCACTATTTGAGTTTGAAACTATTGTTCTAAAAAATAACACTAATATTTAGTAACAGTAATATTTCTTGAATAATTAGTTTGACCATTGTTTGACCATAGTTTTACCATAGTTTGACCAGATTTGACCAAAATTCAAATAAACTGAAATAATTATTTAGTAACACTAATATTCTTGAATAATTATTTAGTAACACTAATACTTCTTGAAACTAGTAAGTTTGAGATTTTTTGCCTCCAGATCTTGAAAGCCCCGTAACTTTTTTTTCTATTAGGTTTTTGAGGATTTTGAAAATGTTTAACGGGGTTCCCCCGGTTAAATTCGGATGTAACTTTTCGAGTAGATGATTTTTCATATAAAAAACATTTTCATCCGAGTTAGTATGCAAAAGTTGTGCCCATTTTACAAATTCCAGAGAGATTTTGCAAATAAAGTCGAAATTCACATTTGCAAATTTTTCCAACAACTAGACCACATATCACATGGGAAACTTATTTCATTTTATTTTTTTGACATTTCCATCATTTTCTTTTATTTTTTTTAAACTGAAAAGGCGATCGGGGGGGGGGGGTAGAGTTTGAAAATGGGACCTTTAATACCGGTTCGTGGCACGAACCGGGACTAAAGGTCTCAACCCCATTAGTACCGGTTCGTGTCTCAAACCGGGACTAAAGGTCTAATCTTTAGTCCCGGTTTGAGGCACGAACCGGGACTAAAGGGCATCGCACCCTTTAGTCCCGGTTCGTGTCTTAAACCGGGACTAAAGGGCTCAGGTGAACCGGGACTAATGCCTTAGCCGCACGAACCGGGACCAATGCTCACATTAGTCCCGGTTCGTGACTGAACCGGGACTAATGTGAATATTGCCCTGGACCAAAGCCCTGTTTTCTACTAGTGAGAGTTTCCCCTGGAGCAGCATAACGGACAATGAGATCCGCGGCGACGCCTTCAAGAAGGGCGCGAGCTTCGCCGCCGCCGGTCTGTTCGAAGATAGAACAGGTTTTCACCCCGGCAAACACTCACCGCCACCGAACGCCACACCTCGGCTACCACGCCGCCCACACGGCCATGGCCACCGGGCAGCACCAAGCCACGGCCTCTGCCCATGAGCACTGTGCTACCACCATCAGGGCCGCCGCCCCGGCATCCAAGACATTTACACTGTTGGGGATCGTAGCAGAAATTTAAAATTTTCTACGCATCACCAAGATCAATCTATGGAGTAATCTAGCAACGAGGGGAAGGGGAGTGCATCTACATACCCTTGTAGATCAGTAAGCGGAAGCGTTCAAGTGAACGGGGTTGATGGAGTCGTACTCGTCGTGATCCAAATCACCGATGATCCTAGCGCCGAACGGACGGCACCTCCGCGTTCAACACACGTACGGTTGGGAGAGACGTCTCTTCCTTCTTGATCCAGCAAGGGGGAGGACAAGTTGATGGAGATCCAGCAGCACGACGGCGTGGTGGTGGAAGTAGCGGGATCTCGGCAGGGCTTCGCCAAGCGCAAGCGGGGAGGAAGAGGTGTCACGGGAGGGAGGGAGGCGCCAGGGACTCAGGTGCGGCTGCCCTCCCTCCCCTCCACTATATATAGGGGGCCTAGGGGGGCGCCGGCCCCTTGTAGATCCCATCTAGGGAGGGGGCGGCTGCCCTAGGGGTGGCTTGGCCTCCAAGCCAAGTGGAGGCGCCCCCACCCCTTAGGGTTTCCAACCCTAGGCGCATGGGAGGCCCAAGGGGGGCGCACCAGCCCACCAGGGGCTGGTTCCCACGCCCCTTCAGCTCATGGGGCCCTCCGGGATAGGTGGCCCCACCCGGTGGACCCCCAGGACCCTTCCGGTGGTCCCGGTACAATACCGATGACCCCGAAACTTTCCTGGTGGCCGAAACTGGACTTCCTATATATAAATCTTTACCTCCGGACCATTCCGGAACTCCTCGTGACATCCGGGATCTCATTCGGGACTCAGAACAACTTTCGGGTTACCGCATACTAATATCTCTACAACCCTAGCATCACCGAACCTTAAGTGTGTAGACCCTACGGGTTCGGGAACCATGCAGACATGACCGAGACAACTCTCCGGCCAATAACCAACAGCGGGATCTGGATACCCATGTTGGCTCCCACATGTTCCATGATGATCTCCTCGGATGAACCACGATGTCGAGGATTCAATCAATCCCGTATTCAATTCCCTTTGTCTAGCGGTATTGTACTTGCCCGAGATTCGATCGTCGGTATCCCGATACCTTGTTCAATCTCGTTACCGGCAAGTCTCTTTACTCGTTTCGTAACACATCATCCCGTGGTCAACTCCTTGATCACATTGTGCACATTATGATGATGTCCTATCGAATGGGCCCAGAGATACCTCTCCGTCACACGGAGTGACAAATCCCAGTCTCGATTCGTGCCAACCCAACAGACACTTTCGAAGATACCCGTAGTGCACCTTTATAGCCACCCAGTTAGTTGTGACGTTTGGTACACCCAAAGCACTCCTACGGTATCCGGGAGTTGCACAATCTCATGGTCTAAGGAAATGATACTTGACATTAGAAAAGCTTTAGCATACGAACTACACGATCTTTGTGCTAGGCTTAGGATTGGGTCTTGTCCATCACATCATTCTCCTAATGATGTGATCCCGTTATCAAAGACATCCAATGTCCATGGTCAGGAAACCGTAACCATCTATTGATCAACGAGCTAGTCAACTAGAGGCTTACTAGGGACATGGTGTTGTCTATGTATCCACACATGTATTGCGGTTTCCGGTCAATACAATTATAGCATGGATAATAAACGACTATCATGAACAAGGAAATATAATAATAATAACTAATTTGTTATTGCCTCTAGGGCATATTTCCAACAGTCTCCCACTTGCACTAGAGTCAATAATCTAGTTCACATCGCTATGTGATTAACACTCACAGGTCACATCGCCATGTGACCAACATCCAAAGAGTTTACTAGAATCAATAATCTAGTTCACATCACTATGTGATTAACACTCAATGAGTTCTGGGTTTGATCATGTTATGCTTGTGAGAGAGGTTGTAGTCAACGGGTCTGCAATATTCAGATCCCTATGTATTTCGCAAAACTTTATGTCATATCATAGATGCTGCTACCATGTTCCACTTGGAGCTATTCCAAATTGTTGCTCCATTATACGTATCCGGTATTTCTACTCAGAGCTATCCGGATAGGTGTTAAGCTTGCATCGATGCAACTCTTTACGTCGAACTCTTTATCACCTCCATAACCGAGAAATGTATCCTTATTCCTCTAAGGATAATTTTGACTGCTGTCTGGTGATCCACTCCTTGATCACCTTTGTACCCTCTTGCCAGACATGTGGCAAGGCACACATCAGCTGCCATACTCAGCATGGCATACCGTAGATCCTACGTCTGAAGCATAGGGGACGACCTTCGTCCTTTCTCTTTCTTTTGCCGTGGTCATGTCTTGAGTCTTACTCAATACTCACACTATACAACACAACCAATAACTCCTTCTTCGCTGATCTATTTTGAACTCCTTCAAAATCTTGTCATAGTATGTATTCATTTGAAAGTACTATCAAGCTTTTTGATCTATCCTTATAGATCTTGATGCTTAATGTTCAAGTAGCTTAATCCAGGTTTTCCATTGAAAACACTTTTCAAATAACCCTATATGCTTTCCAGAAATTCTACATCATTTTGGATCAACTATATGTCATTCACATATACTCATCAGAAATGCTATAGTGCTCCCATTCACTTCTTTGGAAATACAAGTTTCTCATAAACTTTGTATAAACCCAAAATCTTTGATCATCTCATCAAAGCGTATATTCCAACTCCGAGATGCTTACTCTAGTCCTTAGAAGGATTGCTGGAGTTTTGCATACTTGTTAGCGTCTTTCAGGATTGTCAAAACCTTCTGGTTGTATCACATACAACCTTTCCTCAAGAAAATCGTCGAGGAAACAATGTTTTGACATTCTATCTGCAAGATTTCATAAATAATGCATCAACTGCTAACATAATTCCAACAGACTCTTAGCATCGCTACGAGTGAGAAAGTCTCATCGTAGTCAACTCCTTGAACTTGTCGGAAAACATCTTAGCGACAAGTTGAGCTTTCCTAATGGTGACACTTACCATCATTGTCCGTCTTCCTTTTAAAATCCATCTGCACTCAACAACCTTACGACCATCGAGTAGTTCTTCCAAAGTCTACACTTTGTATTCATACATGGATCCTCTCTCGGATTTTATGTCCTCTAGCCATTTGTCAGAATCCGAGCCCACCATCGCTTCTCCATAGCTCGTAGGTTCATTGTTATCTAGCAACATGACCTCCAAGACAGGATTGCCTTACCACTCCGAAGCAGTATGCATCCTTGTCGACCTACGAGGTTCGGTAGTGACTTGATCCGAAATTTCATGATCACTATCATCAACTTCCACTTAAATTGGTGTAGGTGCCACAGGAACAACTTCTTGTGCCCTGCTACACACTAGTTGAAGTGATGGTTCAGTAACCTCATCAAGTCTCCACCATCCTCCCACTCAATTCTTTCGAGAGAAACTTTTCCTCGAGAAAGGACCTGATTCTAGAAACAATTCCTTTTGCTTCCGGATCTGAGATAGGAAGTATACCCAACTGTTTTTGGGTGTCCTATGAAGATGTATTTATCCTCTTTGGGTTCAAGCTTATCAGGATGAAACTTTTTCACATAAGCGTCGCAGCCCCAAACTTTCAAGAAACGACAGCTTAGGTTTCTCTAAACCATAGTTCACACGGTGTCATCTCAACGGAATTACGTGGTGCCCTATTTAAAGTGAATGCGGTTGTCTCTAATGCCTAACCCATGAACGATAGTGGTAATTCGATAAGACATCATGGTATGCCCCATATCCAATAGGGTGCATCTATGATGTTCGGATACACCATCACACTATGGTGTTCCAGGCGGTGTTAGTTGTGAAACAATTTCCACAATGTCTCAATTGTGTACCAAACTCGCAACTCAGATATCCATCTCTATGATCATATCATAGACATTTTATCCTCTTGTCACGAAGATCTTCAACTTCACTATGAAATTACTTGAACCTTTCAATAATTCAGACTTGTGTTTCATCAAGTAAATATACTCAACATCTACTCAAATCATCTATGAAGTAAGAACATAACGATATCCACTGCATGCCTCAGCACTCATTGGACTGCACACATCAAAATGTGTTACTTCCAACAAGTTGCTTTCTTGTTCCATCTTACTGAAAACAAGGCTTTTCAGTCATCTTGCCCATGTGGTATGATTTGCATGTCTCAAGTGATTCAAAATCAAGTGAGTCCAAACGATCCATCTGCATGGAGTTTCTTCATGCGTACATACCAATAGAACTCACATGGCAGTGCCACAAGTAGGTGGTACTATCATTACTATCTTATATCTTTTGGCATGAACATGTGTATCACTACGATTGAGATTCAATAAACTATTCATTTTAGGTGCAAGACCATTGAAGGTACTATTCAAATAAACAGAGTAACCATTATTCTCCTTGAATGAATAACCGTATTGCTATAGACATAATCCAATCATGTCTATGCTCAACGCAAACACCAAATAACAATTATTTAGGTTTAACACCGATCCCGATGGTAGAGGGAGCGTGCGACGTTTGATCACATCAACCTTGGAGATACTTCCAACACATATCGTCACCTCGCCTTTAGCTAGTCTCCGTTTATTCCGTAGCCTTTTATTTCGAGTTACTAACACTTAGCAACCGAACCGGTATCTATTACCATGGTGCTACTAGGAGTACTAGTAGAGTACACATTAATATAATGTATATCCAATATACTTCTATCGACCTTGCCTGCCTTCTTATCTACCAAGTATCTAGGGTAATTCTGCTCCAGTGACCGTTCCCCTTATTACAGAAGCACTTAGTCTCGGGTTTGGGTTCAACCTTGGGTTTCTTCACTAGAGCAGCAGCTGATTTGCCGTTTCATGAAGTATCCCTTCTTGCCCTTGCCCTTCTCGAAACTAGTGGTTTCACTAACCATCAGCAATTGATGCTCCTTCTTGATTTCTACTTTCGCGGTGTCAAACATCGCGAATATTTCAAGGATCATCATATCTATCCCTGATATGTTATAGTTCATCACGAAGCTCTAGTAGCTTGGTGGCAATGACTTTGGAGAAACATCACTATCTCATCTGGAAGATCAACTCCCACTCGATTCAAGTGATTGTTGTACTCAGACAATTTGAGCACAAGCTCAACGATTGAGCTTTTTCTCCCTTAGTTTGCAGGCTAAGAAAATCGTCGGAGGTCTTATACCTCTTAACGTTGGCACGAGCCTGAAATCCCAATTTCAGCCCTCGAAACATCTCATATGTTCCGCGAGGTTTCGAAATCGTCTTCGGTGCCTCAATTCTAAACCGTTTAACATTACTGAACTATCACGTAGTTATCAAAACGTGTATGTCAAATGTTCGCAACATCCGCAGACGACGTTCGAGGTTCAGCACACCGAGCGGTGCATTAAGGACATAAGCCTTCTACGCAGCAATGAGGACAATCCTCAGTTTACGGAACCAGTCCGCATAATTGCTACTATCAACTTTCAACTATATTTTCTCTAGGAATATATCTAAAAAGTAGAACTAAAACGCGAGCTACGACATAATTTGTAAAAACCTTTTGACTATGTTCAGGATAATTAAGTTCATCTTATGAACTCCCACTCAGATAGACATCCCTCTAGTCATCTAAGTGATTACATGATTTGAGTCAACTAGGCTGTGTCCGATCATCACGTGAGACGGACTAGTCATCATCGGTGAACATCTTCATGTCGATCGCTCGACCTTTCGGTCTCTTGTGTTCCGAGGCCATGTCTGTACATGCTAGGCTCGTCAAGTCAACCTAAGTGTTTCGCGTGTGTAAATCTGGCTTACACTCGTTGTATGTGAACGTTAGAATCTATCACACCCGATCATCACGTGGTGCTTCGAAACAACGAACTTTCGCAACGGTGCACAGTTAGGGGGAACACTTTCTTGAAATTTTAATGAGGGATCATCTTATTTAAGCTACCGTCGTTCTAAGCAAATAAGATGTAAAACATGATAAACATCACATGCAATCAAATAGTGACATGATATGGCCAATATCATTTTGCTCCTTTGATCTCCATCTTCGGGGTGCCATGATCATCTTCGTCACCGGCATGACACCATGATCTCCATCATCGTGTCTCCATGAAGTTGTCTCGCCAACTATTACTTCTACTACTATGGCTAACGGTTTAGCAATAAAGTAAAGTAATTACATGGCGTTGTTCCATGACACGCATGTCATACAATAAATTAAGACAACTCCTATGGCTCCTGCCGGTTGTCATATTCATCGACATGCATGCAAGTCGTGATTCCTATTACAAGAACATGATCAATCTCATACATCACATATCATTCATCACATTCTTTTGGCTATATCACATCACATAGCATACCCTGCAAAAACAAGTTAGACGTCCTCTAATTGTTGTTTGCATGTTTTACGTGGCTGCTATGGGTTTCTAGCAAGAACGTTTCTTACCTACGCAAAAACCACAACGTGATATGCCAATTGCTATTTACCCTTCATAAGGACCCTTTTCATCGAATCCGATCCGACTAAAGTGGGAGAGACTGGTACCCGCTAGCCACCTTATGCAACAAGTGCATGTCAGTCGGTGGAACCTGTCTCATGGAAGTGTACGTGTAAGGTCGGTCCGGGCCGCTTCATCCCACGATGCCGCCGAATCAAGATAAGACTAGTAACGGCAAGTAAATTGACAAAATCGACACCCACAACAACTTGTGTTCTACTCGTGCATAGAAACTACGCATAGACCTAGCTCATGATGCCACTCTTGGGGATCGTAGCAGAAATTTAAAATTTTCTACGCATCACCAAGATCAATCTATGGAGTAATATAGCAACGAGGGGAAGGGGAGTGCATCTACATACCCTTGTAGATCGCTAAGCGGAAGCGTTCAAGTGAACGGGGTTGATGGAGTCGTACTCGTCGTGATCCAAATCACCGATGATCCTACCGCCGAACGGACGGCACCTCCGCGTTCAACACACGTACGGTTGGGAGAGACGTCTCCTCCTTCTTGATCCAGCAAGGGGGAGAAGAAGTTGATGGAGATCCAGCAGCACGACGGCGTGGTGGTGGAAGTAGCGGGATCCCGGCAGGGCTTCGCCAAGCGCAAGCGGGGAGGAAGAGGTGTCACGGGAGGGAGGGAGGCGCCAGGGACTAAGGTGCGGCTGCCCTCCCTCCCCTCCACTATATATAGGGGGCCTAGGGGGGCGCCGGCCCCTTGTAGATCCCATCTAGGGAGGGGGGCGGCTGCCCTAGGGGTGGCTTGGCCTCCAAGCCAAGTGGAGGCGCCCCCACCCCTTAGGGTTTCCAACCCTAGGCGCATGGGAGGCCCAAGGGGGGCGCACCAGCCCACCAGGGGCTGGTTCCCACGCCCCTTCAGCTCATGGGGCCCTCCGGGATAGGTGGCCCCCCAGGACCCTTCCGGTGGTCCCGGTACAATACCGATGACCCCGAAACTTTCCTGATGGCCGAAACTGGACTTCCTATATATAAATCTTTACCTCCGGACCATTCCGGAACTCCTCGTGACATCCAGGATCTCATCCGGGACTCCGAACAACTTTCGGGTTACCGCATACTAATATCTCTACAACCCTAGCGTCACCGAACCTTAAGTGTGTAGACCCTACGGGTTCGGGAACCATGCAGACATGACCGAGACAACTCTCCGGCCAATAACCAACAGCGGGATCTGGATACCCATGTTGGCTCCCACATGTTCCACGATGATCTCCTCGGATGAACCACGATGTCGAGGATTCAATCAATCCCGTATTCAATTCCCTTTGTCTAGCGGTATTGTACTTGCCCGAGATTCGATCGTCGGTATCCCGATACCTTGTTCAATCTCGTTACCGGCAAGTCTCTTTACTCGTTTCGTAACACATCATCCCGTGGTCAACTCCTTGATCACATTGTGCATATTATGATGATGTCCTATCGAATGGGCCCAGAGATACCTCTCCGTCACACGGAGTGACAAATCCCAGTCTCGATTCGTGCCAACCCAACAGACACTTTCGAAGATACCCGTAGTGCACCTTTATAGCCACCCAGTTACGTTGTGACATTTGGTACACCCAAAGCACTCCTATGGTATCCGGGAGTTGCACAATCTCATGGTCTAAGGAAATGATACTTGACATTAGAAAAGCTTTAGCATACGAACTACACGATCTTTGTGCTAGGCTTAGGATTGGGTCTTGTCCATCACATCATTCTCCTAATGATGTGATCCCGTTATCAACGACATCCAATGTCCATGGTCAGGAAACCGTAACCATCTATTGATCAACGAGCTAGTCAACTAGAGGCTTACTAGGGACATGCTGTTGTCTATGTATCCACACATGTATTGCGGTTTCCGGTCAATACAATTATAGCATGGATAATAAACGACTATCATGAACAAGGAAATATAATAATAATAACTAATTTGTTATTGCCTCTAGGGCATATTTCTAACATACACCACCTCACCCGAGATCCACCGCTACCCCAACCAAAGAGACGGGAGGAAAGGACCCGCCTTTCACACCCCTGAGCGCCCTCCCAGCGCCGAAACCCAAAAGGCCGGCCAAACCTGGCCTCCATCTGCCTGTCCTGCAGCATCGGGCGCGAGATGAGCTCAGTCCAGCGGCATCGAATGCGAGACGAGCTCGGTCATGCTACACCATGCACGAGACAAGGTCGGTCTTGCTGCACCGGGCGCGAGACGAGCGATGGACCACCGCTGGGAGAAGAACATCCTTCGACGGAAGTAGTGCCCAAACGATGAGGTGGGAGAGCAAAGGCCTTCACAAGTCACCTACAAACGAGCCGACGCCGGGCCACGCCAGCCGCCGCCGCAGTCGACCTGCCCAGCTGCCATGGAGCCATCCATGGCCGAGGCAGCAGCCAGCGAGCCACTGCCCAACCCGTGCCGCCCGGCGAGCTCAAAGCGTCGGAGCGGGCACGCACCCGCGCATCCACCATCACTGCGCCACCACCCCGACCAGCCGAGGGGGCCCGGTCAGGGCAGCCGCCCGCAGCCCAAGCCGACGCGGCCCGCGCCGCCGCGAGGTCAAATCAGGAAGAGCCACCCCGGCCGCCATCTCCAACCTCAGGCGCGCACCACCACCACCTACTGCCACTATGCCACCACCACCACCTGCCGCAGCCATGGCAGAGGCGAACACCTGCAGCCCGCGCTGCCACGGGCCAGATCCAGCCGCGCCGGCACGCCACCACCGATCCAGGCCCCGCAGGCCTGCCCCCCATCCAGCCGCCCACCGCGGGGAGGTAGGGACGCCAGATCAACGCACCAGCCCGCAGCGCCGTCGTGGAGCCCGACCGCATCACCACGTCTCAGCCTGGGGCGCCGGCCCACGCCAGCGCCGCCCAAGCGGGGAGACAGAGGTCCCCGCCGCCGCCGGCAACAGCTGGGCTTAACCCGGCTGCGCCTCCGGACGGCGGCGAGGTAGGGGCAGGGGGAGGGAGGGGGCGGGGGCGGCGAGGGATAGGGGGCCTTCGGGTCGCCTCGCGGGAGACGACGCGGAGAAGAATCCACCAAACGAACTCGCTTTCAAGCTTGCCTTGGGTGTGTGCGTGTGTTGCGGTAGCGTGCATTTGTACCAGGTTGTTGTGGATCATTGCTTTATATATAAAGCAGGGTGAAAGCCTTTTTCGGTAAAGAGAGATTCAAAACGAAACTAAATCTATATGTAAATGTGCTAAGTTAGCCACATTAGCTATTAGTAATTTATTCCACACAAGTGCATAATTTTTTTGCGGAATTTTTCTCGATCTATTCATCAATTATCAAGGTGAGTATAAAACACCATAAGTAACAAAAATGTACGGATCTAAAACCAGGTAGTGACGACTACAAGCAAGAGAGCTGAATGTGTACTGCCATGATCACCCGTCCATCAAAAGGAACCGGGCAAACCTTGTTGTAGTAGAAAATTGGTAAGTCATCATGCTGAGGCCTCAAAGGACCAGCGCACCAGAACAACAACTGCCGCTGATAGAGAGAAGCCTAGATCAAAAGAATCGAACCTGTAGACAAACAAACTAGACAAACAAAGATCGGATCAACTAAAGGCAAACGCCGACCGAATCCCGCAGGATCCACCGAGACAAACCTCCACACGCACTCCGACAACGGTAGAACCATCATGGTGATGGGAGCTAGGTGAGAAGAACCTTATTCCATCATAAGGTAACCTCCGTCGCCTCGTCTTCTTGAGCGGGACAAAAACCTTATCAAAACTCAAACACCAAAAAATGAAGCCCTCCCGTCAGCAAAAACCAAAATGCACTAGGCCTCCATGACTCTAAGGCCACACGAGATGAGGCAGCATGGAAATCGCGTGCCGGGAGGCCCACCCAGGCACGTATTAATTATGTGCGCCCCCGGGAGGATGAAGAGGAGCGGCGGCCAGAGTTGTTGTTGAAGCCGCCGCCTGATGGTTTGTTGGTGTAGCTGTTGGAGTTGTTGTAGCCACCGCCTCCAGAGTTGTTGTAGCCGCCATCTCCCTGAAGGTGGCCACGCCCGCGCCCACCGGTGCGGGACTGCCCCTGGTGACCGCGCCGACGGCCGTGGCCACGAGAGACAGCGTTGGCAGAAGATTGGCGAAGGTTGCTGCCGTGAAGAAGGCTGAGGCGGGCATCAAAGCTCAGGAGCTGGTTGTAGAGCTCCTGAACCATGATCGGTTCCACCCGGGCAGCGAGCGTCGAGACGAAAGGATTGTATTCCATGTCCAGTCCGGCGAGAATTTTGGAGACGATCTCTGGATCGGAGAGCGCGGCGGCGGTGCAGGCAACTTCATCTGTGAGACTTTTAATGTTTCCAAGATACCCGGCCATGGTCATATTACCTTTCTGAAGATTGGTCAGCTCGATGCGGGTGTTAATGGCTTGAGTTTGACTTTGAGCAGCAAACATGGCATGAATTGCATGCCAAACTTCGGCCGGCGTCTGTAACGTGGCGACCTGTGCAAGAATATCGCGGGAAAGAGAGCCCATCAAATATCCTTGAAGTTGCTGCTGTTGTGCATACCAGAGGGTTCGTGCAAAGTTGGCGATCTGCTCTTCTTTGCCTTCCTTGGTGATGGTGAGGGTGGGCGGCGGTGCCGGGCTCTTCTCGTCGAGGTGATGTTCCATCTGTGCTCCTTTGATCTGCGGCAGCACGACGGCCTTCCAGAGAAGAAAATTCCCCCTCGTCAGCTTCTCCTGGGGTGGTGGTCCGAGGGATGTGGTGGTGGTGGTGGATGATGAGGCGAAGGTGGAGGCGGAGGTGGTGGAAAGTGCACCCATGGTGCTGGGCAACATGGCGGCGGAGGTGGTAGACATGCTCGCGATGGAGGAAGGTAGCTAGATGCGTTTTTGTTGAGGAAGTGGCTCTGTTACCATGTAAAACAATATGGGAAGTGTTGAACCCTTTGCTCGGGCCGCATTGCATATATAGAACATGTGCCGTGGCTTACAAGATTAGATCGAGGCTAGGTCGATCGGTTACATAAGAATATACGGGAGAGGTTGGAACAGAAGAAGAGATAGAATAAGTTTACAATTCAAAGAGAATTCTATCCCTATACAACAACTAATTCTAACAGAGACGAGGTCACGAAAGTGGTTCTACGTATTGTTGAAGGTACGGAATCTGTAGAGTGTATTAATGAGACGGTTCTTGTATTGATTCCAAAGGTAAGGAACCCAACCCAGCTATCCCAGTTCAGGCCTATATCACTTTGCAACGTCCTTATAAAATTGCATCTAAGGTGATCTCGAATCGTCTCAAGCTAGTATTGCCTGATATCATTTCTGCTGAACAGTCTGCCTTCGTCCCGGGGAGGCTGATCACTGACAACATAATTGCAGCTTATGAGTGTCTTCATTTTATGAAAAGAAATAAGGCAAAGAAATATCAACACTGTGCTCTCAAACTGGATATGACGAAGGCTTATGACAGGGTTGAATGGCCATATCTACAAGCTATCATGCTGAAGTTGGGTTTCACCCAGAGATGGGTGGAGATAGTTATGGGCATGGTGACAACGGTCAAATTTTCAGTTATGTTTAATGGCAGTAAATTGCAACAGTTTACTCCTTCGCGTGGAATCCGGCAGGGGGATCCAATCTCTCTGTACTTGTTCTTGCTAGCAGCAGAGGGCCTTTCGTGCCTGTTAAAATCTAAAGTTGAGTCATCAAACCTTGGTGGATTGCAAGTGGCGCCCCTGGCACCACCGTTGAATCACTTATTATTCGCATATGACAGCCTGCTGTTCTTCAAGGCCAATGCTACAGGTGCAGAAGAGATCAACCAATTGTTGGAACATTATTGTGAAGCAACGGGGCAAAGGGTTAATTACAGCAAATCCTCTACCTTTTTCAGCAAAGGGGTTCCGGAGAGCAGAGATCAAGGAATTGCTACATGTGCCTAATGAAACACTGAATGAAAAATACTTGGGGATGCCATCCGACGTTGGTTCTTCTAGAAATGGTGCCTTCAAGTTTCTCAAAGACCGCCTATGGAGTAAAATCCAGGGCTAGATTGAGAAGTCCTTGTCCACCGCAGGGAAGGAGGTACTTGTCAAATCCGTCGCTCAAGCGGTGCCAATTTTTCCAATGTCGTGTTTCAAACTTCCAAGGGGACTCTGCGAACACTTGAATATGTTGATAAGGAAGTTTTGGTAGGGCTCTAAATACGGCCGCAGGAAGCCTCATTGGGCTTCATGGAAGGATATGACGCAACCCAAATCTTGGGGGGGGGGGATTGGGGTTCAAAGATTTTGAATTTTTCAACCTAGCAATGCTCGCAAAGCAGGGGTGGCGAATTCTCCAACAGCCTGAGTCTCTGAGTGCTCGAATCATGAAGGGGGTTTATTTCCCTAATTCATCCATACTACATGCTCAAGTCGGCTCTCATCCTAGCCAGATTTGGAGATCTATAATGGAGGGTGTAGAGGTTTTGAAACTAGGGCTTATCAAGAGGATTGGCAATGGTGAATCCACAGATGTGTGGACGGAGAACTGGATTCCAAGGAACGAGATGTTGCGTCCCTATGGCTGCAGGGTACAGAACCCCATTAGGTTAGCGTCTCAATATATCGATCAAACCTCAGCGACTTGGGATAAACAACGAGTTCAGCAAAATTTTTTGCCTATGGATGTTGCGGTGATCTTAACTATCCCCATCGGCACAAGGAATTTTGATGACTATTGGGCATGGAATTTTGAAAGAAATGGCATATTCTCTGTATGCTCGGCTTACAGAATGTTGGTGGCGACACGACAACGGAGAGAAGCATGGCTGGATGGCACTTCCGCAACTTCTAATTCGAACATGGAAGAGAAATCATGGAAGATGCTTTGGAAGATTCAGGTCCCAGCCAAGGTGAGGATGTTCTTATGGCGTTTGTCGAAGCAGTCACTCCCCATGGAGGATGTACGTGCGCATCGGCACATGTCTAATACGAGCTCATGTGGTCTGTGTGGTTCGCCGGATTCATGGAGACACTCGCTACTTGAGTGTTCGATGGCGAGATGTGTTTGGGCTCTTGACAACAGCGATCTGGTGAGCAGAATGATCACTATCACGGAGCTGAGGGCAAAGCATTGGCTGTTGGGAATGATGGAGTTACTGTCTCATTCAGAGTTTGTTCGGCTGTCCGTAACACTATGGGCGATTTGGTCTTCTTGCAGGAAATTCATTCATGAAGGCGTGTCCCAGAGTCCGCATTCTACCCATGCATTTATCCATCGCTTTATCGACGAGATCACCATGCCGCAGAACAAGCCGGCCGAAGTGCAGAATCCTCCCCGAGGAATTAGGCAGCCACATGCAAGGCCTAGTCCTCCCCCCGCAGGGTACACAAAGATCCACGTCGACGGTGCTGTTTTTAGTAACAGAGGCGGCTCCGCGGCAGCAGTGTGTCGAGATGAAGCAGGGAACTATCTTGGAAGCTCCTCGCTAGTGATTGAAGGCCAGATCGATCCGGCGACGCTTGAAGCAATCGCGTGCAGGGAGGCGTTGGCCTTGGCGGAAGATCTGCTGCTCCATGACTTCATCATCTCATCGGATTGCAAGCGGGTGATAGAGGATATTAACAGAGGAAATCAGGGACGATATGGCTCAGTCATCACAGAAATAAAACATAGAGCTACGAATTTTTATTGTAATTTTATTTTTGAAGGCCGAGCCGTTAATGGCGAAGCACATAATTTAGCTAAGCACTTTCTTTCCCTTGGTCTGGGACGCCATACTTGGTTGGTTAATCCCCATGATCCGAATTGTATCCCACTACATGTGGATTATCATCAATAAAGCTTAGCTTTCCCCTAAAAAAAAGCAATCCCCCTTCATAATTAAGAGTTGATGTGTGTGGTGTCCGTGTGAACACGCTTGACTGACCAAGTGTCATAATTAATTAATCAATATTACTGGTGAGTATTATAATTAATCAACCAATTAATTAATGTGGGCACAACCCCAGCAGCATTTGCCACTATTTATTCCCCAACGAAACACGCAAACAACCCAAAGCTCAATCCAACATTAACCAAATGGCTGCTGTCAAAGTAGTAATACATTTCGGCTTGACTTTGGACGAGAGAGGAGAAGATCGTGTATCATGTGAGGCCAGAGATTGTTGTTGCCCGGAATCAAGTACGTGATGGGCACCCTACATACACAGCCTGGGCCGCCTGTCCGTCTTTCACATTGGCTCCTCCTGCTTTTAAGTACAGGACAGGATAACACGACTAGATGAACTTGAGCTTTGTCTCAAAAAAAAAAATGAATTTGAGCTGAATGAGAGCCAACCAGCAACCACCAACCATTATTAATTAATTATTACTTTGTCAATTAGTCCTTAAAAGAAATAACTCTTTTATGATGTCAGTGAGATGACATAGCTCTGACAGTGAGATCGCATGCATGCATGTTTGTGCTTTTCTTTTTCTTCTTTTGAAATTCAGGTGACATAGTGGGAGCACGTGCTTGACTGGAAATCAACCGCACTTTGCTTCTTGCAAGTAGTAGAGTAGGGCTGAACTGGAGTACTGTACTGTATCATCCTCACTGACTCCAGGTATGAACTGTAACTCAAGTGAGTACATATGGTTGATGAGTTGAAAGACTATCATGTGAACAAGACCTTACTTGCTACAGTTTTCATCACAAGATTGGCGTGACACGTATATATGGACTCGTCTCGGTCTTCTCTCAACGTAAGAGTCTCCTTAGAAAAAAAATCGATTGCTGATTCATATAAAAAATATTTTTTAAAAATAAATGGAAGTTGAACACTGGTATAACACTACTAGGAAAAGGGCTATAAATAGGATTGATACTAATGGCGCATCAGGTAAGTAGTGCGCCACTACTATATACTAATGGCGCATCGGTTGCTGATGCGCCATTAGTGTGAAAGACACTAATGGTTTCACACTAATGGCGCACCACACAAACGGTGCGCCACTAGTATTAAATTTTTTTTCCATTTTTCCATACATACTAATGGCGCATCAGGTCGAAGTGCGCCATTACTAGTTCTAACTAGCTAAGTGTCCGTGCGTTGCCACGGATTAACAAATATATATATACAAAGAGAAAATTCATGTGACATGAGAGTCAAAGGTCATTTCTATGGGATGATATCTCATGGTCATGATCTAGTAGATACATACATCTCGTCATTGTCTTTCTTCCACACTCCATGTGCTACCACGCGACATTCGAGTTCCTTCTCCCACCATGCATGCTTTTATCTCCTATTTCTCCTACCTTTATCTTACACGACAGTACCAAGTTTCTTGTCCAACTATCATAATCTTCTCCGGTAGGGCACCCCCTTAGATTATTACTGACTTGTACATGTTGCAAATAAGATCAACGAAAATGAATACTAAATTTCTGATGAGAAATGAGAATTCAGGGCAATATCTTCCCAAGACAATAATAATTCCAAGACAATCTTTTTATACCTTCTGTCAACATTGGGACACACATTCCACACAATAAGCATGCAATGATGTTGATACTTGATTAATTGTCATTATATGTCTACAGTAAAGATAACTTTACTCAAAACCGCCTATCTTAGTCAAATCAACAAATCTCTCTCATTAATGCAATTTTCTTTAGAAAACAAATAATAGATTCTTGCCTATCTTAGCCAAATCAACGGATCTCTTTCATTAATGCAATTTGCTTTAGCAAACAAATAATAGATTCTTTCCTACCTTAGCCAAATCAACGGATCTCTCCCATTAATGCAATTTGCTTTAGCAAACAAATAATAGATTCTTTCCTACCTTAGCCAAATCAATGGATCTCTCCCCGGTTTGCTGGGCGCGTTTCGGTGGGTGGGCGTGGGGGTGGGGGTAATTTGATGGAAATAAACCGGTTGAAAATAAACGGATCATGTCTCACTCTTCACTTTCTTTACAATAAACTTCAGAATAGCAATCTTGGCGAGTGATCTCGACGGGGTTCAATCGGTGTGGCGCACCGCTGATTCTTCCAGGAGTGGGTGCTGAGAGGAAGGATCCCAAACCTCCATTGTCAATCGGCCAGAGCTGCATCGTCCTTTGGATCAGAGCGTGGACGGGATCAAGACGGTAGGGTTTGAGGAATTTGTAGGACATGAGGGTTTATGGTTGGCAGCACGAGAACTCACCCATATCTTGGCAGACGGCAGGCCCGAGGTGCGGTCGTGTTCATGCTTCGGGAGCTGCCACATGCTGTCCTCGCTGCCATTAGCGACACCGCCGCCATCGCCTGTTGCCACCACTTCAGCGCCACGAGCGTGGGACCGAGGGACGAAGGGAAGGGAAGGAAGTGAATTGACGTACCTATGTTTGGTATATATCACACGAGGAATCAAAACTGGATGCACGTGAAAGCATAGAGATGGGAGAGGAGGACAGAGGAAGGGAAGGGCAAGAGGAACCTGAGGATGTGCGATGAAGGAGCGATGCCAAAACATCACAAAGGGGGACCCGTAGCTCGTCACGTAGCGCGGCCGCCTCATTGCCGGCTGCCACCCCGCGCTACCGCCTCCGTGCGCAGGTTCCATTCGTGGAGCGTGAGGAGCGCATGACCTGCCTTCACCGCGGCCTGGTCCTCCCCACTATCGTGAAGCTCGCCCGCATCGCCGCCCCAATTGCTCAGGATGACGGATGAAGATCCTGCAACAGCGACGTGGGTGAGGGATGCAGCCGACGATGGAGGGATGATTTTCGTGGCTAAACCCTCCCTATCAAAATAACTACTTAAAAAAGGCAAAGATCGATGCATTAGGAAAATTAGGATTTGGAATTGATTGTCATAAAACAAAATTTTATTAATTGATAACGTGCTATCGGTACATGCCCGTTTATAACGTGTCTAGTTAGGAAACTTTGGAAAAGTTAGGAAAGTTTTTATTGTGAGGGTAAGAAAATCAATGTGAGGAGATATGGTGGTGGGATATGAGACGAAAATAAACCGGACGAAAATAAACCAGACGAAATATAACCAGACGAAAATTTTGTTTTATCACACGAGGAATCAAAACTGGATGCACGTGAAAGCATAGAGATGGGAGAGGAGGACAGAGGAAGGGAAGGGCAAGAGGAACCTGAGGATGTGCGATGAAGGAGCGATGCCAAAACATCACAAAGGGGGACCCGTAGCTCGTCACGTAGCGCGGCCGCCTCATTGCCGGCTGCCACCCCGCGCTACCGCCTCCGTGCGCAGGTTCCATTCGTGGAGCGTGAGGAGCGCATGACCTGCCTTCACCGCGACCTGGTCCTCCCCACTATCGTGAAGCTCGCCCGCATCGCCGCCCCAATTGCTCAGGATGACGGATGAAGATCCTGCAACAGCGACGTGGGTGAGGGATGCAGCCGACGATGGAGGGGTGATTTTCGTGGCTAAACCCTCCCTATCAAAATAACTACTTAAAAAAGGCAAAAATCGATGCATTAAGAAAATTAGGATTTGGAATTGATTGTCATAAAACAAAATTTGATTAATTGATAACGTGCTATCGGTACATGCCCGTTTATAACGTGTCTAGTTAGGAAACTTTGAAAAAGTTAGGAAAGTTTTTATTGTGAGGGTAAAAAAATCAATGTGAGGAGATATGGTGGTGGGATATGAGACGAAAATAAACCGGACGAAAATAAATCAGACGAAATATAACCAAACGAAAATAAACCGTGGACGCAATCCTACCAACTGCTCCATTAGGAGTAGAGACTAGTAATGGCGCACCGGGCAGAAAGTGCGCCATTAGTATATATTTTTTTTTACTTTTTTGCAAAACTTCTAATGGCGCACGGCGCCACAGTGCGCCATTACTAGTTTAAACTATTAAATTATTTTTTTGCAAAAGCTTCTGTCGTACCCTCTCCATCTCGATCTCGATTCCCCCTTCATCTCGATCTTGATCCCACCCGCACCCTCCCCCGCTAGCTCCACCGCTGCCGACGACCCACCGCAACCCTCCCCCGCTCCACCGCCACCGACGAGCACCCGGTCCCCCGCACCCTCCCCGCTCCGCCGCCGCCAACGGGCACCCCCCGCACCCTCCCCCGCTCCACCGCCGCCGCCGATGATATTTTCAAGTAACAAATTTGAACATATTTTTTAAAAAATTATTACTGTTTTTATAAAAATATATTACTGTTATGATTTAAACAAGTTTGAACATATTTAAACACAAATAAAAATCAAATAGGATTTAAAATGCATAAAAAAATATTGGGGAGCCTAGGAATCAAACCCAGGACCTCCTGGTGTGTGTGCTGCGTACTGACCACTCGGGCTAGTGGGCGGGTTCTATTGTAGACAGGGTTAGGTGGTATATAACCTGACAAGTCGGGCTAGATTAAATTACTTATGGCGCATCCCTCGGTGGTGCGCCATTGCTATGGATGTACTTATGGCGCACCCCTGGGTGGTGCGCCATTGCTAAGCCTCCCCCACACTAAAATCCTCAATCCCTCCCCTGCCTCATCTCACCCACGCCTGACCACCACCGACCACTACTTCCCCGAGGGCTCGCCGTCCCCGGCCGTGCTCGCTTCCAATGCCCCCTCCTCGAGCCGAGCGCCACCTCCCTCACCGTCCCCCCTCCGCCCGCGCCCGCGCCCTCGCCGTCCCCCTCCCCCCGCGGCCACGCCT
>LT934117.1:717284282-717307956 GCA_900231445.1 Triticum turgidum subsp. durum | reverse complement strand
ACCCCAGCAGCGCCTCCCCCCATCAAGCAGCCGCTCCCACCAGCGGCACCCCCCTCCCTGGAGCAGGCGCTCCTGCAGCAACGCTGCCGCCCGGAGCTACGCCGGCGACCAGTCCGTAGGCAGGTAGCCACCACTCCTTCGTCCTTCCTCCCTCTTCCCTCATCCCCCCTCCCTCCTTCCTCTTGCATCCTCTATTCAATTTTTTTCCTGATTTTTTTAGTGGATGAGTACTTGATGTAGATTCGATACTGTGGGAATATAATGATAGTTATTTCTTGCTTGCTGCGTGATTTTAGAGGATTGTGCTTGATAGGTGTTTGTGATAATGCCTCTAAGGGCAAATGTTTACAAATTGTAGGTTGAATATTTTTCATGAGCAAATGTTTTGGTTTAAACATGTTAGCAAATTGTAGATTAAGTTGTTTTATCTGCAATTTGAGAGAGCAGGAGCTTTGTGTTGGTTATACTGGCCGAAATTGGTTAACACATATCTTCCAGAGAGATCCCTGTTCTAGGATCTGAGCTCTCTCTTCTCTGAATTCAACTAAGGCATGAGGAACAAGGGGGGAGATAGCTATTAGATCCATGTCTTAGTAGTGGTAAACAATCGTGTAGGTCAATTTTGACTCTGATCTTGAACTACAGGGTTGCAATGTTTTGGCATCAACACTTGTAAGAAAAGAAAAAGCAGGAGAATGAAGATTATATTTAAAAAAAATGGTCTTAGTAGTGGTAAACAAGCCTTAACAAATTACTAACTGTCCAAAAATTTGTGCCTGAATTTTTGACACTGTCATAACTGAATGGTCTGAATTTTTAACACTGCCTTAACAAATTACTAAATGTCATGATAATGACATGGTCCTGTTGTTTGCAAGCTGTCATATTGTTTTCATTCAAAAACCATGGAAAAACACTCATCCAAGTTTCCTCTGTACATACATATATGGCTTTGCCACAATGGTACACTAGAGTGAAAGAAGAAGCATAGGCTTAATTGAGCTGTGGAGTTCTTGTTACCTTGTCTGTCTGTCCTCGTTAGTTACATGTATCTCTCTGTTTGTGTTTCTGCGTAATAGGTTCGATCGCGGTTGGAGAAAAATTGAGGCGTTTGTTGGCTCCAAGACAGTGATACAGGTATATACATGTGCTCTGCTTACTTGTTTGGTTTGCAATAGTTATCATCTGACAAAGTATGCTTAGTTGTTTGGTTTGCAACCCATATTTTACAGTTGATAATACATTTTCCAGATCTGCTTGGTCGCAATCTTTTATCTGAACGCGGTCATTATAAGTTTATAGCTTTCCCACTGTCAGGCTTGTTCCAATAAGTAGATGCACTTGCTCCTTTCTTACATATTTGTGCCTGACGAACACAGTCATCAAGTCTACTTCCATGTTGCTGCTAGTAGTAACCTGACAGCACAACCATACTTAGCCACTATTCATTAACAGCAAGTCAACAACAACATCAGCAAAATTCAGTTAACAACAACATCTAGAATTAACAGCAAGTCAACAACAACATCAGCAAAATTCAGTTAACAACAACAACATTAGCAAAATTCAGTTAACAAGTCAACGGTAGCCACTGTTGATATTTGAAAGTAAGTGTGTGGTTTGAAATTTTGATCTGATTATGGCATCTAGAATTATGTCAGTTTTGTTTTGAACTAGAAGACCAAAGTGTCTTACTCACCTGGGATCTTAACTGTTAAGTTTGTAATATTCCTTATATTGAAATCGAACATGATGGTGCTACTTGATATTTTTGAGACATGGCATCTCCCATGACTGAATCAGCAACAAGGGGAGTTGATTCCATTTATTGGTTTCTGTAAGAATTTAATGGACCTGGGCCTAGTTAAGTATAGGCTTGGGCTTGTGGTTGAATGCTACCGTTGTCCTAGCCATGTATTTTCAGAATTGAGCTAAAGATTCTGGAAACTGAGCTATGCCTTGGTTAGAAAATGAGCTATGCCTTGGTCAGGGCATCCCGTACTGATAGATGTAAATTGTGTCCAGTAGGCTTTGAAGCACCGGTTTTTCCTGTTTCTAACTCTGAATCTGATATAAACCATACAGTTGGCATAAGTGGTCTTTTGTATATGTGCTGATGCTTTGTTAATATAAAGCTATAGATGATGTTGTACTTGTGATGATGCTACTTGTGATCTTCTGAAATGACCCATTGGCGACTTCATTACGCGGGGATAATGATATTGCAGGTACCCCGAGAGGCCCTTGAGTTTGCCGGAATGTCGATTAACTTCCGTTCCGGCAAATTCGGGTACTCCATATGTCCTATTTTCAGCAAAGGTAATGCTGAAATTTTCCGTGAATTTTAGCATGACTTTGCTAAAAATAGGACATATGGGGTACTTGCGACTAATGCCTGTTATCATGCATGTTTTACGATCTGTTGTAAGGGTACTAATTGGTCTCTTCTGCTGCTTATCAGAGATGGCGGGAAGCAGCCACCACCGCTCTGCGACACCGCAGTACGAGTTGGATGCTTCCGAGTTCTTCACTATCATACTTGAGACTTCAGTATCATCCATGACGCAGGTATATAAAACGAGAGATCTCCCCTTCAACCATCTCATTATGATATTTGTTGTTTGCTACATCACTCATTGTCCCAAACTGCAGAGGCTGCCTGACAGTTTTATGAACATGCTGATGGGTGAAGATCCACCAAATAATGTGAAGCTGCGACAGGCCGACAGCGGGTTTCGCAGGCAGTGGGATGTGGAGTTGGTGATCAAGGAGGGCCACATGTACTTGTCTCGTGGGTGGGAGAAGTTCTACCGTGCCTACGACCTGCAGCTGGGGTACTTCCTTCTCTTCAGGTACGACGACGACGCCACCATGCTCATCGTGAAGGTGTTCAACACGACTATGTGTCGCATGCACTACGCTGACGATGATGATGCCGGTACGTTCTGCCTCTTCTTATTCCTCTACATTTGGCTTTGTCTCACATCGATTGTTAATGGTCATTGTTGCATTTTGGACAGGTAATGAGAGCAGCAGCAGCGACACTGGCTACAGCCAAAGCAGCAGCGACTATGGCTGTAGCGAAAGAAGCAGCAATTCTGGCTGTAGCGAAAGCAGTAGCGATTCTGGCAGCAGCATAGACAACACGAAGGATGATCCGGACTGGAGTGCGGGAGAAGAGGAGTAGAGTGGGGATGAGGAGCTGCAGGATGACGATGGGCATCATGCTGAGGATGACCTAGCGCTGGTGGTGGCTGACCAAGGGCAAGAGATGGTGGTGGCTGACCATGGGCAAGAGATGGAGGTGGCTGAGGATGACCTAGCGATGGTCGTGCCTGAAGGTGGCCTCGCGATGGTGGTGGTGCCTGACAATGACCACGCACTGGTGGTGGCGCCGGCGATCCCACAGCTGGGCGACATGACCACGCCAATTGTGGTAGAAGACTACATCCCACTGCCTCCACTGCCTCCACCGCCTCGCCGCTCTTGGCGCATCAGGGAGAGGAAGGAGAAGGAGAAGGAGAAGAACAATGCATGAGAACTGAACTTTGTCAGGTATGTCAGATCTCCTATAGGTTAGTTATCCAAAATGATATATATATACTTAGTTACCTATGTTATCTCTAATATGCTTAGTTTCCTATAGGTTAGCTTCATTTTTACCTAAGTTGGCTCTAATATGCTAACTTAGAGCTTATATGCTTAGTTTCCTATAGGTTAGCTCCAAAATAACTTATGTTAGCACAAAATGATCAAGTTTACATAATAAGCTTATAGTCTTTTTCTTATTCTGCTTCTTTTTCCAAAATGACATAGGTTAGCTTCATTTTACCTAAGTTGGCTCTAATATACTAACTTAGAGCTTATATGCTTAGTTTCCTATAGGTTAGCTCCAAAATAACTTAAGTTAGCACAAAATGATCAAGTTTACATAATAAGCTTATACTCTTCTTCTTATTCTTCTTATTTTCCAAAATTCTTCTTATTCTTCTTCTAGTGTTCTTCTTCTTCTAGTATTCTTCTTTTTCTTCTTCTAACTTCTTGTTTATCATTTTGCAGATTTGATTTAATTCACGGAAGCTTGCATGGATAGAGTGCTTCTTTTTCATTTGTGTTTTTATTTTGTATCAATGTGAAACTTTTGTTAATTGATGGATAACGGTGTTGGATGAACAATGTGAAACTTTTATAATATGTAACGGTGGAACTATGTGTTGGCTATGTATGTATATATGATGGAACTTGTGTGTTGGCTATGTATGTATATATGATGAAACTTGTGTGTTGGCTATGATTGTTATATGAATGCTTGTTGTATATATATGTGTTGGATATCTCATAGGTGAAATAGTGACCTGAGATTAAGAAAAAAAATTAAAAAAATTGTTACTAATGGCGCACTACCATGTGGTGCGCCATTAGTATAGAAGACACTAGTGGCGCACTGTGGGAAAACTAATGGCGCACTGCATGGTGCGCCATTAGTATACCAGATACTAATGGCGCACCAGTGGTGCGCCATTAGTAAAAAATACTAATGGTGTGCTACTAATGACGCACTGGTAATGCGCCATTAGTAGGCAAAACCAGTGCGCCATTAGTAGGCCTTTTCCTAGTAGTGTAAATTCTTCTAGAGAAGATCACATGGTTTACAGCTAAGCTTGTGAGTTGTCATCGTGTGTAAGAAGAGTGATCACCAATGATCAACTTGGTTTTCTTGTAAACAAAAGATATGGGGAGCTGGACAGCTGAAAGAGTAAGAGAAAGTAGCATGTGCTGAGGCATGGTAAATCACCAACATTTTTATTATTTATCTCTCCAAATAGGAGAATTATTACAATTTGCTGAAAAAAACTTGTTTTCCCTTGGCCAATTTGCTAGCTAGAAAACGACAGTTGCCATGTCGTGGATTTAATTAATCGGTTAAAATTCAGCTACTATGCGGTTGCTCGTCCTAGATACTACAAGTGTTTGTTCTGATGCTTTGAGCTGGTCAGACACAATTGCATGTTAGATCATTTCAGATACTAATGTTGTTTATCTGATCGGGTACCTCTCTGTCAGACTTATCAACGATTTGGTTGTTGATTGTGAATGCTACTTCTACACTAATTAACGTCATTAATAAAATGAAAATGAATTTGGTTTGATACATAATGTACTATTTACAATGTGAGAGATTAGTTGGTATTTAAAATATAGTTAACCGATTGGACGATACACACGCTGGACTAAGCAAGATCTTATATGTTTGTGTGTGAACACGTCAGACTGGCGAAGAGGCAGGAGGTGATGACTGGCCAACCGAGTTGTGCAATATATGGGCTGGTGAAGTACACCGACCTCTCTATTTTCACTTATCTAAAACATTGCTAAAAGGCATGATAAAATTCATGAAACCACATCGCATGCATCTATTATATCATAAATTTTGGAAATCCATATTTAATCTTTATCTCGATGAAAAATATATTTAGCGATCATATTGTTAATGGGCCAAAATTGCAAATCCACATTGAATTAGCAACTGTTTATAGCTAGATTTATATTTTCTGTGTCTAGAATTGTATTTTTAATTTAGCACTATGGCATCTTGTGGCATAACTAATATATGTAGTGTTTATGCTAGTATTTTTTACAATGAAAATCACAATATTCTGGGCACTCCCAGGTGATGTTCATGTCTGCATCCTACTATGTGGTTTGATGTAAGTTGTTGTGGACAGGAGCGGTGTCATTTTTTCTACCACTAGTATATTTACCAATATTTAGTTTGGATATAACAACCGCAGTGTGCGTGATATGTTTGTCAACTAGTTGCATGGTATTGATAAAAAACATACTTCCCATATTTTGGTGGGAAAGTGCGGCGAGGCGTTGCAGAGGCCGGGCTCCATGGAGCCCGTTTTGCAAAAAAAAAAGTCCAAATATATTTAAAAGTTTTAAAAAATGTCAAATCTTTTTCTATAAATACATATGCATGTTGTTCAAATATGTATAAAATTTCACCAACTAATTTGACCATTTGCATGCTACACAAAAAGACAAATATCAGTCCCAAAAACAAAAGGGAAAGGCATATTTTAGTCCATGTATTTGTCTTTTTTATACATCACATATTAACATATATGTTTATGAAATTTTACACATGTATACTACAAACATATGTCTATGTGTATACTTTTTTTCAGATTTTTTTGAAGTGTTAAAAAGTATTTTCGTTGAAAGAGAAATAAAAAGCTCTGTGGAGCTCCGTTGCTGCTTGCACTTTTCGGGGAGAGCGACCTTATGTTGGCCTCTTTGGCTATTTAAGAATGGTGTGGTTTTGACAAAAAAGAAACACTACTTATTTATTACAAATTCTCTACATTTATGTATGCATCGGTTTTATATGTGGTCAATTCTAGATGTTTACCCCTCATGAGTGGTGATTTAGTCTAAGGATTGGCCATTTAGCACCCTAGACTATCTTTGCTTTTTCTTTTGGGTCGAACCGTGTCACCGTTTTATTTTCTTTGTTTTTCTAGAACAGTTTAGGTCCTTAATTGGGATCTCTAACACTGACCTGCAAACTGGATACCACCGTCCACGGACCGGGGACCGCGGGGCGGGGCGGGGGCGGGGACGCTGCCGCTGATTCGGGAGAGCCGGGCATCTAACCGTAGCCACATACATTTGAGAGCGGATTTGAACAAACCTGACGAACTCGTGCAAACCTGATGTTTTTCATATAAACCGTATTACATTTCGGATAGACTATAGAGGACTAGGCTAGCCTAGGCTACCCTAGGCTATCGCCGACCGCGGTTGAGCCCCATTCCCCAACCATGTCTTCGCTATGTCCGGCAGCCCGACTCATCGTACAACCGTGAGCCCTGGAGGTGAGGGGAAGAGTGGCTTCCGGCCTCGCGAAGCACGAACCAGGGTTGGTTTTTGAACGCTGGAAGACGGTGAGGCTGGTCTCCGCCCACGCGAACTGGGCAAGTCAGCGGTTGTGTGACACGGCTACGCCATGGCGGTGACCTTCATGGGACCCAAGTGGGGACGGCCTCCTATAGTCTACTTTTCCTTGCTGTCGGCGGCTGCAGCGCATGTGCCGGCCGCCTCGTTGATCTCTAGTAGTTGGTCTCTCCCATATCCCCGTTCCAGCGATCATTCAGTACCCTCTGATCTGTATTAGTAAGTGGACCCACACCTTACTTCTAGAAGGGAATAGAATGGAACACTGGATCAAAGAAAGGGGGTGAGTTTGCACCCACCTTCTCTCATGGAGTAGCGGTCAGAATGACAAATTAGCCTTGTCAGAACAGGCTTGCTTGACGACTTTCTCTCTCGCCATCTTGCTTGGATACTTCATGTTTTCCTTCCCCACTCACCAATCTATCATGACCATCTTCTTTTCTTTTCTTTTCCCTTGCTTTGGCCAGGCCAACTTCTAAGTGTGATTTCGCTTCCACAATCTTAAACCGTGCTACAACGCCACTAATAGCACACTATAACGTTATAAGCTCTTCTTGCCAAATCAATTAGTGTAGAATGTCTCGCTAATAGCACACTACAGCGTGATATAGCATGTTAATTGCGTATTTTAAGGGCCACTATTTTGTCATAGCACGCTATCTTTTTTTTCAATTGGCTAGTACCCCTGCATTATCTTCTGGCGAACCATGTGTCTGCTACTAACTAGACTTGTATAATCGAATGATGTTCGTAAGGACCAAATTTCTTTGGAAAAAACACATAAGGAACATATATTATCAGCTGACAGTTTGTCAACAACTTAACAGTTCACACACGAACAACAACATGCAGATGATGATGTGTACCAAGTTACAACAGGCAATATGCCTAGGAGGATTCAAGACATTCCCCCAACATGCTTCACAAACTCAGTGCAAGCGAAAGCAAGGACAGCAATTTCCGTGCCACCAGATTATGATCTGCTCTTTACTTATAGCACCTGAAACCGACCTGTGCTAGTACTCCAAGCTACAAGCAGATTGATTGAACCACCTCATTCGGTTGTTATTTCTGTCTTGGTGCTTTCGTTGCTATAGGAACCAGAATCCGCTAATTGCACGTCAATTATAGGGTTGCTCGGATGATTGCTAACTACGCCAATCATCGAGACATGCTCCAGATCGGCAGCTGCACCCCTAAATTTTGTGAAGACCTCTCTAAGGCCTGGCATATAATCGATGTTGATTAATGCCCTACTATGTGCATATGTTTTACACTGTTGGTCCATTGGGGGGATGGCATCGAAAACTAGCTTGAGCTTCCAGAGACTAGGCATTGCATCCGCCTCAAAGTTTACCCAGGCTATACCCCGCATGAACGTAAGCTTGAAGTGCTTGAGAACCGAGAAACCGGCCTTGTCAAAGATGATCTTGTCCTCAGGCGGCGTCTCCACGTACAGCGACAGGGCAGCTAGGGCCGGCAATCCTCTGAGAATATCAGCACAGTGTGCTTGCAGTCCCTTCACAGCAATCTTCAAAATGCATAGGTTGCCAAGTTTTCCAACCCACGAAGGTACCTGTGAGAATATGCAGCTGCTGTGCGGCGAGAATTCAAATCTCTGGAGAAGGGGGGGAGGTTCCATGCAATCCCATGAAATGCCTGTTTTTGAAGCCGACGTATTTTTAACCGATGAGGCCTGAGCTTCCACTGCTATAGTTTTAAGGTTGCAATGGCCTCCGATTAAAGAACCCAGAGCTTCCATGTTTTTCGCCACATGCTGGAAAGTAGACAGTGGCGACAAGGTAAGATGAAGCTCCTGCAGGTGGTTTAGCTTGCCGAGGCTCATTAGACTGGGGGACCTTGTTCTGTCTATGCAATCCAGCAGATCTCTCTCGACAGGAAGACTCAGGTGCAAGTGCAGCAAGCGTGGAAAATTCACATCCCATGGAACAGGAGCAAAACTTGCATCCGTAATATCCAATGTAGCCAGGCACTGTAATACATGGTTCGGCAGTTTGATGCAGACATCGCATGCAATCTTCAAATATCTCAGCTGAAACATTTCTGAAATCCCAGTGAGGTCTGCTATATCATTATCACTGCGGCCTTGAGCACTTAGTTGAAGGTTTAGGACACGAACAAGCTTGAACTCTGTAAGACAAGGCATAGACTCAAGTAATCCAGAAAATCTAACTGACCGAACTAGCGATTTTTGGATGTTTGCTGGTGTCTTGGCATATCTCGCATCACCAAATATGAGCGAGAGTCGACGGGCTTTATGAGAAAGTGACACATTCTTTTGACACCTGTAGTCTATTGCCACGATGAAATTCTCTTCTGCAGACTTATGAGCAATAAGATCATGTACCATGTCATGCACTTGACAGGACAACACCTCATTGTAGTAGTTGACACATGTCGGCTGGATGAAGCTTCTACCAACAAGTTGATAGAAATAGTTTTCTGCAACTTTCTCAATGTCTTGCCCTTCTGATGTATAGATCAGACCTTCAGCCACCCATTGCTTAACCAAATCACCCTTTAAGAATGCGTAGCCCTCTGGATACATATTAAGGTAGAGCAGGCATGTCTTCAAATAACGAGGAAGATTATTGTAGCTCAGATTCAGTGCTTGTCTAGTTCTTTCAGAAGTAGGCACTGCAGAGAAACAAGAGATTAACGACTGATGGATGTATGTGAAGAAATCATTTGACATGACAGGCTGGCTTAGTAGAAGACTAGCTATGCTGATTGTGGCTAGCGGCAAACCATCACATATTTCAGCAATTTCATCACAAACTTGCTTCAAATCATCAGGACAATCACTTTCAGAGCCAAAGAGTCTGTTAAAAAATAGCTTTCTTGAGTGTTCATCATCCAGAGGTTTCATTTCAAAGACATGCCCTGACTGATAACAGCTACATGCTACTGCAACGTCTTCGATCTGTGTAGTTGTTACTATTGTGCTGCCTCGATTACCCTCAGGAAAAGCATGATTAATAATATCCCATACTGATGTTTCCCACAAATCGTCAATAATAATCAGATACCTGCAGCATGCCAAAATTGAGGGGGCATATTAATTAGGGTTTTATGGCGACATTTTGTATGAAGAAAAACAGTAGTACCTTTTGTTTTGTAGATATTTCTTGATATTAGCAATGAGGTCAGTCTCCATAAAATCCTGTGGTGGGTCCGGACGCTGGATTTGCGAGAGAATGTCACGGAAAATCCTCTTCATATCGGGTTTCTTGGACACCCGAATGAAAGCTCGACAATGGTATTGCTTCCCAATTCTGCTGTACAACACGTTGGCAAGTGTAGTTTTACCGAGACATGAAGGTCCAAGAACAGCTACCACCTTGAGCTGCTGCTGCTCTTGATCCTCCCCAACGTCAGCCCCCAGTGAGTTGATAAACTCACTCATCCAACCATCGACTACGATGTGTGCCGCTTCTTCATCATACTGCACTGAAACTGGAACCGTAGGGCCAACGGGCACAAACCACCGCTTCAGTGTGCTGCAAGAATGGAGACTGTATCTCTGGTGCCGTTCAATCGCCTCCTGGACATACATCCTGAATTCTGATAGCATTTCCGTAATACTAACAACCTGAGTCTTGGTAGTCTTGGCATGACTGAAGAATTTGAGGAAGAATCTGAATTTGAGGCTGGATCTGGTTGACTTAATGTTGTTGGGATTCTTGGGAACATGCGAGGGATGCTCAGGCTGCGCAAATATTAAGCTGTCAATATAATCCTCCATGTCGTAAGACAGGTTGCGCGCCTCATTCATCCAGCAGTTGGCCGCCATGGGAGGGTCGTCCACCTCTGACAGTTGATCAAGGTAGGAGTCCATCTTTTCAACGTCATCTTTCAGGGGGCGCATCACCTCCATGAGCCTCTTGACCCTCTTGGAGTTGGAGCATCCTTGTAAAAGAGGAGCTTGCAGCAGCATATCCAGCTTCCCAACAAGGGGTCTCATGGCGCCCAGTGAAGCACTGATTGGGGACCTAATCTCTCTGCCTCGGATCGAAACATCTAAACACACACAAACAAAGGTATAATTAATCAACAAACAATGCATGTTACAGTAAAATAATAATAATGAATGACATCAGCCGTGGTCGAGAGACAGCATTGACCATCTTTACATCAAGTAAAGACTCATACAAGAAGGCGAGAGATTAGAAGATGTGTCCTCATTTTTCATGGAAACGGTTTCCCAAATCGTGTTACAGGTTAGAAAGGGACACATAGTTTGTAGGGGAAACTTGTAAGCAATTAATAATAGTACGTCCTTCCTAGCTATAAACAGTGATTAGCAAGTCAAGTGAGATGAGCTCCTGATGATCTCGGGCTCACCTCTGGTAGAAGGACCTGGATCGGAGAAGACATTGTTGTGCACTTGAGGAGATTCCTCGGCCTCCACCTCCTTATCATTAGGTGGAGATCGTACCTGTTGCTCGAGGAGAGGTACGATCTGCACCTCCTCCTTGAGCTCTCGCAGCATCAATCAATCAGGAACCTGCAGCCCCCTCTTCTCACCGCTAGCTCGTGATCCCTCTTCCAGCCTGCATCAGATTAGGGCATGTGAGAGGCAGAGGGACAGAGCCTGGGGAACTGAGTTGTAGTTAGGAATTAATATTCTTGAGCTGAATAAACTATTCAAGTAATAGGTGATACCGAAGCTGGTAGATCAGTGTTTTACAATAGACCCAAAGTGGGACCCTTCCCCGGACCCTGCGCAAGCGGGAGCTACATGCACTGGGCTGCCCCTTTTTTTTCTAGCACGGAGAATTCTGACAGTGTGCTACAGAAAGTTTTGGTTATAGGTTTATTCAGGAGCTACTCTGAGATGATAATGGGGATGTAGATATATAGTTGTGTTAAGTGCTTAGCTTCTGTAAGTAGACCTAATTAGTTGTTTCCCCTAGTAGAAGTAGACCCAAATCTTTATTTTGTAGTGCTTTTGAAACAGTGGACCACTTATTCTTTTTGTGCCCTGTTTCTAAATGTTTGTGTAGTGTGACTAATTGCACACTGAACATCTGGTATTTCTAAATGTTTGTGTGGTTCTATTTCTGAAGCTTGCAACAGATGTTTGAAATTTGATGGTTGTTGGAGTACCATCGCCTTGCGGGGCCGATGTGAGAGTGGAGGGGAGGAGTCCAATAAGGCCAACACCTCTATGATTTCTCTTATCCTAGTCTTTCCGGTTCCCTCGTCTTCATCTCCATCTTTTTTCCTGTCGTCCTCCATTGCGTGACTCAAGTAAGTGTCGACACAGAATCTGCTTCCAGTATTGATTGTGGATCCTTGATAGCAAGCCCATAGGATCAAGGCTCTGTTTCCCATCCATGGTTATACTTTTGAATATTGTGAAATTAGGTGCAACATGAATTACCCTATGATGAGTGATGGCAGTTAAATCTCTAGCACTCTTTGCTGCGTAATGTTTTTTCCTCTCCTATCACTCTAGAAATGAAATGTTCTAGCTGGATCGGCTTGCCAAATAACAAAGGCTGAGATGCCACATTGGGAGTGCAGAAAAAAAATTAGAGCATCGGATGCTGCCGGCTTACAGTACTGCGCTTGTCGGGGGCTCCTAGTAGACGCGTCTGTATTTCCTCTCCACTGCTGCCGCGCGTGTCCATAGGTTTTTAAGCATCACGAAACACAATGTGGTGCCCAGCCACCTGGTGCTTGAATTGTTAAGCTTATCTCCCGTCGATCGAAGCAGCTGGTGGTGCATTAGTTTACTTCAACTTTGCATTCACTAGAAGCAGACACTGGATGGACTATTGAACTCAGTGAGTCTTACATGCTACACTTACAAAAACAACATTTTCACCGCATTCTTCAAAAGGAAAAAATCAGGCGAAATAGTATTGGGACAATGAAAAAGAGGGGGTGACCAGAAAACTGAACAACAACAGGCGACTCCGAAGGGCTTACGGACGGCATGCAAACTTAGAGTGATGCATAATCATCAGATGCAAGCACCACTCCTCGTGTCGGCAGACAATAGTGACAGCGGAGAATATCTTGACGAGTAGGTGGACCAAGAAGTGAGAAATGTAACGTGAGCGATTATGTCGCTCTCGGTGTTTCTAAAAGTGTAGAATTTGATCAATTTTGCAACATTTTTAGTATTGAAATGGATGCCCGAAAGTAACTAATTGTAACGCAGTACATGTATATGGACAAAAACTGAAAACAGAATGGACGCCAAAATACAACAAGTACCACAAAATTTAAACAACATATTTTAAGCAGGCAAAGACTGAGATGGGACCTTGGGAATAGATTCAGATGCGGCTTAGAGTACTGTGTCATGGTTAATTAACATATATATATATATATATATATATATATATATATATATATATATATATATATATTAACTAAAGCACTACAACCGTCCTCAATCTCCATACATTAACAAGACAAAGCTGGCTCCACTGCATGCATGGTTCCGTAGGTGTTCAAGTATTTTAAGCAAAGCATCGGGAAGCACACTCCGTCGTACCCGGTGCCTGCTTTGCGCATTGTTAAGCTTATTGTCCGGTTTACAAAGCAGAGGACGGTGACTGACAGTATCACGCGAGGTGTGGGTCGACTTTGCATTGACTCGAAAAGGGTAGTGTTACCGTTTGGATGTACTAGTACTCAGTTATATTTTCACACCACACCTACCAAAATAACATCTACATGAATTTAGCTCTGTGTGTCAGTGTGCTCTTAGAGTGCTCCTATATATGCCGGCGCAAGATGATTTAAAAGGTTTCTATTCAGAAATTTATTTTTACTTAACTATTTTAAGGAAAACGTATATTAAACCCATTTAAAGTTAATAAATAGGGAGAAACAAAAAATAAAATTGTTCTATTCCTCAATGAACAGGTTCATATTTTTTTTACATACTAGTCTCATATTTCAAAACGTTCATGTCTACAAAAATATATAGAATAAAATGAACATGCATGACTACATTAATGTTCATACAGTTCTTTTTAAATATATGCCCTCCCCATCTCCCTTAAGAAAACAAAGTAAAAAGAACTCAAGAACAACAAGCACAAAATTAACACAAAATAAATAACTTAAAAAAGAAAGTGAAAAAAGGAAAAGGTGTAGAAAAAATGGAGAGAAAAACAACAGGGGAAAATGGGGAAAAGAAAGAAGCTAAATAGGTTGGACGCAAGAATTCGGAGGTGCAGGTTATGGGGGCAAACTGACCCAATGCGAGCATAGAACAGGGATTTTCTGGGGAGCTCCAATCACATGTTCATGGTGTAGATTAGGCCCTATAAAGCATAAGTCTGCTACAAGGGCAAGCCCAAGAAGCTTCATTTTTTTATTCCAATGTATTTTATTTCAAAATAAAAATAAATATATATGTATATATTTTGACAATATGGTGATACGCCCGAAAAAATATTCTTATGTTAAGATAAGTGTTCATGTGTTCATAAAAAAAGTTGATGTACTTTAAAAAAATGTTCACATATTTTAGAAAGGTTCATATTTACAATAAAAAATAATTCAAGTTGACAGGAAAGTTTAGTGTTTTCCAAAAAGGGTTCAGGCGCGACTGATTTATGTTCATGCACTTTGTAGAAAAATTCACATGTTTCCCCAAGAAAATGATAAAAACAAAACCAGGAAATGAAAAAGGAGAAAGGGGAAAATAAAAAATAGAAGAAAAAACACAAAGAAAAAGGAACCAGCATGAAAACCCAGAAGAAAAAAATAAAAGCAAATAAATGGGGAAAAAGGTACATGGGCTAATGCATATGTGTGCTCAGAAGCATGCAACGGCACGCATCATGGTAGAAGCCATGACTGAGCTGGAAATACAATGGGGGCTCTGTCCCGCATTCAGTCACTGCAGCTGCTATGTAAGGATCTCAGTGGCACGACGATCCAGTCCTTGCCATTTCATAAGGAGATCGCTCTCCATGATGGATTAAGCGACCAAAAATAGGACTGGAAAGAAGCAATAAAGAAGCACCCAAGAGGCCAAGGTGTTCAAGCTCTTGTTTGTCACCAAAGAAATGGCTGATAACCATTTAAATTACTAGGAAGTGAGGCTGCTGCGAGAGATAGCCCTACGGCAACAGCTAATCATAAGAAGGCACAAGAGGTTTGTGTGAAATGCAGAAAGTGAACTTGCAAAGAATTTTATTATACTAAGAAAATGCAGAGAATTTTGAGAGCTCCGCGACACCGCCTACTGACTGGTAGGATGTTAGTAGTGACACCGCCTCCTGGTGCCATTTCGACTGAAGAGTCATGTAAGCAAGCTTGTATGTGCATCTTATCCTACTTTGGTTATTTCTTGAGGTGCGTTGATCTACACATAAACTCTCTCTTCACATAGTCATATCACATTTTTTATTCTTTACTGTGCAGTACCGGTTGATATTTGTAAAATGGGAAGTGAGCTTGCTGCGGAAATCCCTATGGCACCAGCTAGTACTGATAACAAAATGCTGCTGGCGAATCATGAAGCTTTTGATAATGCACAAGAATATAAGGTAATTAAGTGCTGCATGTGCATCTCATTTTCTTAATTTCCACTTTGGTTAATTCTTGGGGTATGTTATATATACTCTCTCTTTCGAGAAGGGAAGTGCGGTGGCTGCAAAAATCCATGTGGCGCCGGCTGCTACTGATAATACGACATTGCCGGTGAACCACGACGCCTTTGCTAGTGCACAACAACAATATGGTCTGATCACCAGCATTGAAAGTTTTTAAAAAGGAGGAAGGGATGACAGTTTGAGACGATCGGCAGATGGATAGAGGTAATTTACACAAGCTAATAACTGTCTTATTTTTCTCGCAAAAAAAATTGACTTATACTCTTCCAATGCACTCTTATTAGCATAATTAATTAGTAGAACTGAGTCAAAGTTAGGAGGTAATATTCTTGAGGTGAATAAATCTATTCAAGTGCTAAGCCATACGGTAGCTGGTAGACGAGTGATTTTTTGGGTCTATCACGGAGAAGTCTGACAATGTGCTACTGAATTTTTTGGTTATAAGGCTAATCAGGAGGTGCTCTGAGATGATAATGGGGATGTAGATAGTTGTGTTAAGTGTTTAGCTTCTGTAAGTAGACCTACTTATTAGTTATGTCTCCCCTGTTAGAAGCAGAGCACTTATTCCTTTTGCACCCTGTTTCTGAATATTTGTGGGGTGTAACTAAGTGCACACCAAGCATTCAGGCTGCTTTCTGTTTCTTTCAACTATTTGTGTGGTTCAGTTTCTGAACATTACTGGAGATGTTAGAAATCTGATGGCTGTTGTACTTGCTTTAGCTTGGACCATCAGGAAACCTGTTTTCATCGGTTCCTAACGATGAATCGGATCGCCGGCTGGTGCCGGGAGCACGAAACAGACTGCTATTCGGTCCAAGATTTCGACGTTTCTGAATTTCACGGAACTTTTACCATGGCCCTTCATTCAGTTAGAGGATGGTGTATTCGTATGCTCTTGACAATGCTATATGGTCCTAGATTTTGCAGAGTTCTGTCTCTCCTTTTACGCCTACTATGTCCGTGGTCTGAACTAGTAAGAATTTGCAGAGCAAGTGGATGCCTTTAAGAAAAAGCAAAATGAAGAAGACTCCTCTGCTCCAGCCACTCTCAATCTTCCTCCTGGGCAAGGAGTGCTATGACCTATGAGTAGTACATCGCGCTAAGAATTAAATGCCTGGACTATGCCGCTCTGCGCTGCTCCATCAGACTAGCCCTAACAAGGAACAAGCATCAGGAAACCTGGCTAGCTAGCTACAGATCCAGATCGAGCACTTACAGATCAAGCCGCGATGGGTGCCTCCACTCGAGCTGAGGGGCGGGATGCCGCTGGCGCTGGCGCCGGCTACGGCTCCGGACGATCTCCGCGCCACAGGCCGCCGCCGGAAACGTTGGCTCGCCGCCTCTCCGCCATTTTTCTCTCGCGCCTCCTCTGCTCCGGAGAGACACCCCAGGCCGCCGTTCGGGATGACTGACTCTGCTCCTGTAATGGAGCTACCAACCGCCTCCATGTCCGTCAGATCCGTATCGGACGGTTCGTAACCATCTGCACACCTCTCCCTAACGCCTTTACTTTCAGGTTTAGATAACTTTTTCTGGGGTTGGTTAGGTTCAGATAAAAAAAGTAGAACACAGTACAGACGCATGCGCTCATAACAGATGCATTGTCGTGCGCAAGAATTGTTGGGCCATAAACCATGTAACTTAAGTGTGTGTATGGCCGGTGTAAGAGCAACTCCAGTCGCGCTCCCAACAACCCCCCGGCGACTTTTTACGCGCCGGCGCCGGAAAAATGCCCTAGTCGCGCCCTCAAGACGAGGAAATCCGTCGGCTCAGCCCGATTTTGGGCCCGGCGATCACAGGCCGAATCCAGCGCACTAGGGGGCGCTCGGGGGCTCCGGCACAAGGGGAAAACACACCTGGGCCACACTGTCCAGATTCGCCTCCCATCCCCCGCACGCTCGGCTGCTACCCTGCCGATCCCGGCACCACCCACCACCCACCACATCTAGATAGGACATTCCCCGTCGGAAAAAGAGAAGAGGTTTCGCCGCGGGCCCGCGGCAGCATCTCCACCACCGCCCGGGCGATTTTTCCGGCGTTTCGGCCGCGTAGGGCAGTGTACCGGCCGGTGTGCGCCCACCACGCCCGCCAGGTGTTCGGTGATTTGTTTGCCCGGCTCGGCGATGGACTCAGACGACGAGGAGGCGCTCGCGGCATTGCTGGAGGAGGAAGCCGAAGCCGCCGTCCAGGAGGAGGAGCATCTCATGGTCCTCGCCGCCCTCGCCGGCCTGCTCGCGAGCAATGAAAAGCCGCGGCGAGGTGGCTCGGCGCCGAAGCGGGTGAAAGCAAAGAACCGGCATCCTCTGGAAGGCTACTGCATGCTCTACTCCGACTACTTCGCCGGCGCTCCATTGCACGACGAGAAAACATTTCGGCGCCATTATCGGATGAGCCGAAAGCTTTTCCTCAGGATTGTTAATTCCATCCGGGAGTTCGACAGCTACGTCAAGTGCAAGAAGGATTGCACCGGCACACTTGGATTCACCTCAATCCAGAAGTGCACGACAGCTATGAGGATGCTTGCATACGTAGCTCCCGGTGATTCACTCGACGACTATAGGCGCATGGACGAGTCCACGACCATTAAGTGTTTCTACAAGTTCTGCAGGGCAGTGGTGGCAGTGTTTGGACCGCAATACTTGCGATCACCCAATGCTGAATACACTGTTCGGATCCTAGCACAGAATGCAGCAAGAGTATTTTCTGGGATGCTTGGAAGCATCGACTGCATGCATTGGAAATGGAAGAACTGTCCATTTGCTTGGAAGGGGATGTACAAAGGCGCCAAAGGCGGTTGCAGTGTGGTACTTGAGGCAGTGGCCACACATGACCTCTGGATTTGGCATTCTTTCTTTGGGATGCCAGGAACTCACAATGACATCAACATCCTACAGTGCTCCCCTGTCTTTGCCAAGCTTGTTGAAGGTCATTCTTCTTCGGTGAACTTCGAGGTCAATGGGCGACACTACAACAAGGGGTACTATCTAGCTGATGGCATCTATCTGAGATGGTCGACATTTGTGAAGTCCATCTCAAACGATGTGCCAGGAGGCAAGAAGTCCCACTTTGCCAAGGTTCAGGAGGCTTGCAAGAAGGATGTCGAGCAGGCATTTGGTGTGCTCCAATCTCGATTTGCTGTTGTCCGGTACCCTGCTCAGACCTGGTCAAAAGATCAAATGTGGGAGATCATGACTTCCTGTGTCATCTTGCATAATATGATCGTTGAGAGAGAGCAGGAAGAGCCAGTGTTTGACACTGAACCATACTACAGGTAGGGTCCTCTTGCCCAAGTTGATTACCAGCTATCGGCAACCTGGATTTCCTACCTCAATATGCGTCAGGAGATCCGAGACCCACGGGTGCATGATAACCCACAAGTGTAGGGGATCACAACAGCTTTCGAGGGTGAAGTACAACCCAAATTTATTGATTCGACACAAGGGGAGCCAAAGAATATTCTTGAGTATTATCAGTTGAGTTGTCAATTCAACCACACCTAGATAACTTAGTATCTGCAGCAAAATATTTAGTAGCAAAGTAGTATGATAGTAATGGTAACAGTAACTAAAGTAAAGATAAATGTTTTTGGGTTTTTGTAGTAGTTGTAACAGTAGCAACGGAAAAGTAAATAAGCGAAGAACAACATATGAAAAGCTCGTAGGCAATGGATCGGTGATGGATAATTATGCCGAATGCGATTCCTCATGTAATAGCTATAACAAAGTGTGACACAGAACTAGCTCAAATTCATCAATGTAATGTAGGCATGTATTCCGTAAATAGTCATACGTGCTTATGGAAAAGAACTTGCATGACATCTTTTCTCCTACCCTCCCGTGGCAGCGGGGTCCTAGTGGAAACTAAGGGATATTAAGGCCTCCTTTTAATAGAGAACCGGACCAAAGCATTAACACATAGTGAATACATGAACTCCTCAAACTACGGTCATCACCGAGAAGTATCCCGATTATTGTCACTTCGGGGTTGTCGGATCATAACACATGATAGGTGACTATAGACTTGCAAGATAGGATCAAGAACACGCATATATTCATGAAAACATAGTAGGTTCAGATCTGAAATCATGGCACTCGGGCCCTAGTGACAAGCATTAAGCATAGCAAAGTCATAGCAACATCAATCTCAGAACATAGTGGATACTAGGGATCAAATCCTAACAAAACTAACTTGATTACATGGTAAATCTCATCCAACCCATGACCGTCCAGCAATCCTACGACGGAATTACTCACGCACGGCGGTGAGCATCATGAAATTGGTGATGGAGGATGGTTGATGATGACGACGATGACGAATCCCCCTCTCCGGAGCCCCGAACGGACTCCAGACCAGCCCTCCCGAGAGAGATTAGGGCTTGGCGGCGGCTCTGTGTTGTAAAATGCGATGAAACTTTCTCTCTGATTTTTTTCTCCGTGAGACAGAATATATGGAGTTGGAGTTGAGGTCGGTGGAGGTCTAGGGGGCCACGAGATAGGGGGGTGCCCCCTGTCTCGTGGACAGGCCCTGGGCCCCCTGGTGTATTTCTTTCGCCTAGAAATTCTTATTGATTCCAAAAAGTGCCTCCGTGGATTTTCAGGACATTCTGAGAACTTTTCTTTTCTACACATAAAACAACATCATGGCAGTTCTGCTGAAAACAGCGTTAGTCCGGGTTAGTTTTATTCAAATCATGCAAATTAGAGTCCAAAACAAGGGCAAAAGTGTTTGGAAAAGTAGATACGTTGGAGATGTATCAGTGCATCAACAACTGCACTAGGATCTGGTGGAGCACCTATGGAGGATCAAGGGTGACGCCTAGCTCGACGTGTGATGAAATATGAGTTTTTATTTGTTGAACTATATAATTTGTATTGAACTATTTGATTTCTGTTGATTTTCTGTGATAAACTATGTGATAAAAAATTTATTTAAGTTGAGAATTCACGCCGAATATGGGCCGATTCATGCTGATATCGGGCCATTTTTCGGCGAAAGTGGGCCAAAAAATGGGCCGACATCGGTGCCTGGGGGCGACGACTGGGTGCCCAAGCGCCCCCAGAGCCGATTATACCGCTGGCTCGCCCCCAGGCGGCAATTTTTATGCCTCCTAGGTGGCCAATGGCTAGAGATGCTCTAACCGGTGAGAGCGTGTGGCTAGTTATACTTAAAGCATGTGTTGACACCCTGTTAAGGCATGATGAATGAAATTGAGATCAATCTCCCCTCCTAATATATCTTCCTCACCCACTCCTTCGTCCTCTCACCTACTCTCCAATGGATCCCTCGCAGACCTAGGTTGTTATATTTGGTAATTAGAGCGAGAATTTTTTTTCCGTCATAACCACCGCCGTGGACCTCACACCCTCTTGATCGATCTATAACATCCACCGTGCCAGGTGCAATTTGCCTCAGTGACTTGCGCAAAATCCTACAAGGGGTTCGACATCACTGCGCTGCTGTCCAAACGATCGGTTCAAACCCACAATGTCTTAGCCGTCACCGGGGAAACCACATGTCAATTGAAGACGCTGCTCGGGACGGTCATCTACTGCCTCGGCATGAGCCAAACCACCGCCGACAACCAATTCAAGGCCCGACCCGCCTACAACATGCATGTATCGCATGAACTCAAGAATTTGGCCAAGCAAATTGATCTGAGGCGAGCCAATGTGGATGAGGCACAAAAATCAGCCTCCACCATTGATCCGACGAAGGTGGTCATGCAGGGACTCTAATTCATTCTGAAGTCATGGTAGATGTCGTAGTTTTGTCACGACAAATGTCCTTGTGAAAGGACTAAGTCTGGACGCCATCGCAACTAGGTGGTTGCTTAAACGGGGTCGATCGGGAACAAAAGACACAAATTTACCCAGGTTCGACCCCTCATGGTGGGGGTAAAAAGCCTATGTCCTGCTTTATTGATATTGCTTGGAGGAGATCTCGATTACAAGGGTGCGAAATCGCTAACCTAGCTCTTGAGATTGCCACTTAGTCCTTGTCCCCTAGGGATGTCCTTTATATAATAGGTTGAGTCCCTGGTTTACAAGGAATTCCGGGTCGTTTTGTTAACCCTATACTACTTTAACTCTTATACATCTTGCCTTCCAAGTCTTGGAATCTTCCCTTTTTGGGATTCCTTCGTAATCTGGCCCATCCTCCATGAGTCGGCCTTCTGCCGGGTCATGCTCTGGGCTGTTGGCCCTTCTTATCACTAGTGTTGACCCTGTGGGCGAGGTGACCCATGAGCCGCCATGCTCCTGGCTGGGTCATACTTCCTAGCGGGGTCAATCTTGATAACCCATAAGTATAGGGGATCCCAACAGTTTTTAAGGGTAGAGTATTCAACCTAAATTTATTGATTCAACACAAGGGGAGCCAAAACATATTTGCAAGTATTAGCAGTTGAGCTGTGAATTCAACCACATCTGAAAGACTTAATATCTGCAGCAAGGTGATCAGTAGCACATTAGTATGATAATTTGATAGCAACAGTAACAATAGTAATAGTAACAGTAGCAGAAACAATAGAAGTTTTGTAGCATGATAGTAACAGCAGCAAAAACAACGAAAGTAACTTAGCAAAGATCAATAAGCACTACAAGGATTCCAGTCGATTGCAACAAAATTTATCGCTACAACTATGTTTTGTTGTAATAAAATGCAATATTACCACAAATTCTCTGATTGTGGTAATAGGCCCCCCATATATTGCCATAACTTAATTTGGTCGCGATAAGTACTAAATTTGTTGCAATAGAGGCCTCATATTGCAACAAACTGTGTCGGTGTTGCAATATGATAACGATATTGCGGCAAAAAAATCCGTTGCACGAGGGCAGTCATTCTGTTGTAATAGAGACTAGGTATTTCAATATAATAACTATTTGTGGCAATATTCAGAAAGATATTGCAACATCAATGTAATGTTGCATTAGTTACACATATTGTTGCAAAAAAGTGGCTACCTATTGCAACAAGCTGCATCGGTGTTGCAATATGGTAGTGATATTGCGACAAACAGATTCTATTGCACGAGGCAGTCATTTTGTTGTAATTAAGACTAGGTATTTCAACATAATAACTATTTGTGGTAATATTCGGAAAGATATTGCAACATCGGTGTGGCGTTCCATTAGTTACAAGTAAGACAGTGGGAAAATATATTATTTGAATTTATAGATATTAAGTTATGGTTTTTGCAAGCTTTGATGAGTAATTAGATATTTTTAATTGCACCAATTTCAATTAACCAAACACTACAACAAAACATAGATTAAGTAACACATTGATGTAACATATAGAAAAATGTGTTACAGAGCAAAATATATGTAACACATGCACGGAGAGTAACACATGATTGATAAGATTCGAAAATGTTTTACCGGCACATTACCACAGTAACATATAAGTTTGCGTTGCTCCTGGTGTGTTACACCTACTGATTTAATAACTAATATCATGTGTTGATGCATACTGCTACAAGCTATATAACTTTAGAGAAAAAGGAATACTGTAAACTATAAAAAGAATGGTGCCACAATGCTTACAAACGTAAGTTCAAATTTTCACTCAATTAATTTTGTCAACAATCTTTGTCTTTGACATAAGCTTGTACATAGGTCTAGAATTTTTTTCTGTATTACTTCGACCATAATTGAGATACATATATGACTCAAACTGGAATTACTTCTGATATGTACGCATAAATTCATTCACTTAACATATTGAAAATAGAAAATAAATTTAAAACATTGTTCTCAAAATTATACGGGCAACAAGTATTGTGGTACAAAGGGAGTAGATATTAGCATGAGAGCATATTATATATACATATTCTTCATATAAAAAAATAGAACATGCATGCCCGTGAACAAAATAAAACGAGAGGCACGGTTTTGCTTCCGCCAGAGGCACGGCTGTGCTTTCGCGAGAGGCACGGGCGTGCCTCTTTCGGAAAGGGAAAAAACGCGTTTTCTATTTTTTTTTCTTTCGCGAGAGGCACGGTTTTGCTTCCGCCAGGGGCACGGTTGTGCTTTCGCGAGAGGCACCGGCGTGCCTCTTTCGGAAAGGAGAAAGAACACGTTTTCTGTTTTTTTTTTCATGAG
>LT934117.1:717260374-717284036 GCA_900231445.1 Triticum turgidum subsp. durum | reverse complement strand
TCCGCCAGAGGCACGGTTGTGCTTTCGTGAGAGGCACGAGCGTGCCTCTTTTGGAAAGGAAAAAAAACGTGTTTTCTGTTTTCTTTTTTCTTTCGCGAGAGGCACGGTTTTCCTTCCGCCAGAGGCAAGGTTGTGCTTTCGCGAGAGGCACGGGCGTGCCTCTTTCAGAAAAGGAAAAAAAACGTGTTTTTTGTTTTTTTCTTTCGCGAGAGGCACGGTTTTGCTTCCGCCAGAGGCACGGTTGTGCTTTTATCAGAGGCACGGGCGTGCCTCTTTCGAAAAGGAAAAAAAACGTATTTCCGGTTCGGTTTTGCTACTGCTAATTACTAGTAGCGCTTTCATCAGAGGCACGGTTGTGCTACTGCTAATTACTAGTAGCGCTTTCCAGAACAATCGCTACTACTATTATTCCTAGTCCCATTTCTTTTTTATTTTAGGTCGTATTCATACACCTGTATACAATCACTAGTGCAGAGCCGGGCAATAGCACCGGTTCGTAAGGCCCTTTAGTGCCGGTTCCATAACCGGCACTAAAGTGTGGGCACTAAAGCCCCCCCCCCCCTTTAGTACCGGTTCAGCACGAACCGGTGCTAAAGGGAAACCACGTGGCACGAGCCAGCTCCAGGGGCCTGGAGTCCTTTAGTACCGGTTGGTAAGACCAACCGGTACTATAAGGTTTGGGGGGTTTTAGTTTTATGATTTCTTTTTCATTTAATTTTGTGTTTCCATTTTAATTCTTTTTCGTTTGCTGGTATTTTACGATACTACACATTGTACACGTTATGCATATATATATATATATATATATATATATATATATATATATAGAATTTCTAGTAGAACCAATCATGCATATATATATCATCAATGTCTCACAAACCATCATATTAATTAATTCACACATACACACATGTATAGCTATATACAATTTCTCCTACATATGCATGTTGCCTTCGGAGCCAGTGGCATTATAGCCTAATTGGTGCCTTCGGAGCACGATGACAATTGGAAGTGGTTTCCATTGGGGCGGTAGCGGGTAATAGTATTCTCCCTTCGGATTTATGACCTGGTCGAGCAAAAATCCCGCTATTTCCTCTTGAAGTGCTTCTACGCGCTCCGTTTCTAGGAGCTTCGCCCGCACCTCTCTGAACTGTTAAGACGGAGATCAATATGCATGTGTATTAGTTGTATTAGTTGTCTTTGAGATCTGCTCCTTTCGGACGCCATCATGCGAATGTTCTCGCAAACGTAGAATGCACACAGATCAGTCCCCTGCGCCTGCTTCAGGGCCTTTACGAGAATGGAATTTGATCAGATAATAATTAATCCAGCATGATAATTAAAGAGATGGCAGCTAGCTAGCTAGCTAGTACTACTTAATTACTTACCTTGGGTCTTCCCCATTTAAGCTTTTCTTTCCATTCGCCGTCCGTGACCCTGATGAACCTTGCCCAAGCCCTGCCCGCCGAAAAAGAAAATGAATAAAGGGGTTATTAAATAGTTCATATCATGAAATGACGAACTAAATAGGCCGAGATATATAGTTAATAATGATTGAAATTACCTGTTGACTATCCCAAACAAGATGTTATAGTCAGTTTTTTCTTTGAGTAGTGAGTCCAGTATTTCAACTGTTCCGGCGTCAACTTTAATGATACACAAGACCCAGTGATATCTGCATGCACACACGTTTGCATGTCTTAATTAAGCGGGCATATGTAAGCAAAAACATGTAGCTAGCTAGTAGGCAAAAACAGAGAATTTGTAGTACAAGACAGTGTGACTTACTGGAAGTTGTAAGGAAGTAGTATATCTTCATTGTATTTGAGGTGCTTCAAGAACTCTAGCATGCTGTCCTCTACGGCCTTTTGATGACGTTCATATATTTTCCATGTGTATTCATTAACGGTGTTTGGGTCAATGAACCCAATGCCATAACGTCCACCTTTTCTCATTTCATACATCTTCATCCTGCATATAATACCACAGAAAAGAATATAGTGAGGATAATTACAGGTAATGATAAGGATCACTACAGCTAGCTTGAGACTTAAATTACAGAAAGAAATCACTTACAGACAATAGCAACTGACGATAGATTTGTCGAGTGCGTCTTGATTGTATAACTGAAACAGTTTAGAATACTCAACGGACACAACTTTCTCATGGTAGTAATGATCCTCCTTGACATTCACTATGAGGGACAATCGATCGGAAATCTTGGTAATGTTCATGTACCATTGATGCAATTCATACATTCTCGTTGGGAGGTTCTTGACCTTGTCTGGCTCGACCAAAGGTTGGCCCCGGACATATTTTTGTTTTATTTCATCCTCTCTAAGCACAGGCATGGGCTCGATCTCGAGGAGTTGTCCAACAGTGATTTTGAGAACTTCAGCCTGCATTATATGCTCCTCCGTTATTACCACATTGCCCACCTCAGGAACGTAAACTGTTTGCCCACAATAATATTGGGCGCGCGTACTGTCACGTGTTGTTGGCACAACAAGCGAGGGGATCGATTGCGCCGCCTGTTCTCCCAGCTGGGAATGGTTTTCCCGCATTTTTTGACAGCTGCTTCTTGTTTGCTCGATCCCGAGCTCGCCTCCTTACGTACACGTGCTCGATTTAACTTCCTGATGTGGCGCTCATAGTCTGTGTCAACAGGCTCGGGAGCTGGTGGTTGAGCCATACGAATGAAGTGGTCAATCATTTCCTCAGGCACTTTCTCCCTTGGCGGTGTTGGCGGTTTCGGTGCAAAATGGGCTTCCACCTCGGACTTCGATATGGCTGTGCTTTCCTCCTCGGACCTGTCATAAGCCCTCTGCGGAAGAGGCGTGAGGCTTGGACCATATTTATATCGTTTGCCTCCGCCTGTACTTCCTGTACTATCTTGACTCGTACCGCTACGCACCATAGTGGATGTCTGACGCTGTGGCGGACTTGGAGGAGGAGGAGTGGCCTGACACTTTGCCGGACTTGGAGGAGGAGTGGCCTGACACTTTGCCGAACTTGGTGGACTTGCAGGAGCGGGAGACTGCTGACTCGGTGGCGGACTTCGACGAGGAGTGGGCTGACGCGGTGTCGGTGGCCTTCGAATGATGATGCAATCCTTTTTCCATAGGATGATACGATGTTTGGCATCTCCGAGAAAGCGCTCGTCGTCACCTCCAGGATAGTCAAGCTCTAGCTCTGAATATGGGTCCACCACCTCATCAACCAAGACACGAGCATAGCCCGCTGGAATCGGGTTGCAATGGAAGGTTGCCTCGAGGGGATTTGTGAAAGCAACGGCGTCCGCCACCTTCATGGATATGTTCTTCATTTTGACGTGTAGCTCGCAGCTAGTGTTCTCCGTGATGTCATCCACGGGGTATCTACCCAGCATTGCGTCGTCCGGGGCGGAACCCACGCTGCTTCTCGGCATGGATGGGGCGATGCTATCCAATGCTGGATCATTCGCTAGCTGCTGCAGCTGCTGAGACCCCCTTTGCTGGGTAAGTGAGTCGATCTGCTCCTGCTGCCGCTGGAATTTGACTACCAATTCCGCTTGACTTGCTTCTAGGCCTTGAAGGCGTTCATAGTCCCGCTTCCTCTGCTCCTCCTCCATCTTCCTCTTCTTCTCCTCCGCAATCTTCTTTTTCGCACGGGTTCTGTAGTCGGTGTTCCAGTCTGAGAACCCCTCATACCACGTAATAGCGCCCTTGCCTCGTGTTCTTCCCGGGTGTTCAGGATTTCCCAGGGCACGCGTAAGCTCATCGTTCTCTCTGTTGGGCTGGAACACCTCTGATCGTGCCTCTTCTATTGCAACAAGTATCGCATCGTCGGCTCCCTTCAGACTTGCCCTCGTCGAAACATTGCCTGTCTTCGGGTCCAACTCCCCCCATGTGCATAGAACCAAGTCCCGACCCTGGGGGGCCAGCTCTTAGTAACCGGAGTGGCACCTGCATCCTCCATCTCTTTCTCAGACTTATCCCACTTAGGCATTGCCACCACATAGCCACCTGGCCCCAGCTTATGGAACTTATCCTTTTTTTCGGCATTCTTCTTGTTTATTCTCGACCGTTCCTTAGCTAATTCCGAATCCTTGAATTTCACGAAATCGTCCCAATGAGCACGTTGGTTCTCTAGTGTTCCCTCGAATACTGGAGTCTTCCTTCCTCCCTTGACGTACTTGTCCCATTCACGATTCTTGTGGTTCTTGAATGCAACCGACATCTTCCTAAGAGCAGCGTCCTTGACTTTCTGCACATCTGCTTCTGTGAAATGATCTGGTAGGGTGAAATGTTCCATGAGAGTATCCCAAAGCAGATCTTTTTGATTCTTGTCGACAAAAGTAACATCTGAACGTGGAGCAGCGTCCTCTTTGCCTTTTTGTCTTTTGTCTTTTGCTGGATCTCTCCATTCTTGAAGGGAGATCGGGAGTTGGTCCTTCACAAGAACTCCGCACTGACGAATGAACTTGTCCGCAATCTTCTTAGGCGGTAATGGTTCGCCATTAGGTCTGACTGCCTCGATATTGTAGTTTACGCCCTCCTTCAACTTTTTGTTCGGGCCTCGTTTCGTCCTTTTGCCTGAAGATATGCTCGATCCGGATGGCTGAAAGAACAAAGATCGATTCGTTAATATATCTTCAAGTCATTTAAAACATGTGATGATCACCAGATACCTGCTTATATAAATATATATACCTCGCCGGTCTTTGTTGTTTCAGGATCAACATGTTCCTCGTCATCGTCATAATCGTAGTTCATGACTTCATCAATTCGGTCGTCGCGATCGAATATCATATCACCCTCTCCGGTGTTGTTTAGAAATTTGGAGCCGTCATAATCTTCTTCATTCTGATCATCATTTGGCCCGCGTATCATATCGAACATGGTCTGTTCTCCCTCTCTGTCGTTATTGTCTGCCATAGCTTTTATTTAACTAATTCAAAAGAAATAAAAAAAAATTAGTATTCAAATTACGTCGTCTCGAATAATAGATATAATCTTGAATACTTCGTCTAGAATAATAGATATAATCTCGAATACATCGTCTCGAATAATATATAATATTGAATAGTACATCACTGGCTAGCTAATTAAAGATCGAATACTACAGAAGAATCTAGGACACTCGCGGTTCCTGCGGCACGGGCGGTGGACAACCAAAGAGAAGGAACCCTCACAGGATCATAGCTGAAGTGAGATCCCCGAAGATACTGCCAGGTATTGGAGAACCTGCCGCCCTCTAACGCAACCATGTAGCGATGGACGTGCTCGTCCTCCTCCCTGACACGGCGACGTACCACCTCCGGCGGGGCCGGGTCCCTCCGCACCGAAACTGGCCCACGCGAACGCCACCAAACGAGATCAGGGTCGACGACGGGACCCGGGGCCGGGTTCCTCATCAAGCGGCGCGCCCCTCCAGGCAGCACCTTCCAGTGCCAGCCCAGCGGAGCCCAGTCCCGGACATGGGTCGGCTGGACGTCGTCGCGGACGGGTCGACGGTGAGGATGCGGGCCGGGCATCGTCGAGAACAAATACTAGCTATATGCCCGCAAAAAGTAACATTTTTTTAATGATTGGATTTTGATAACTAAAATTTCTAACATTTCTATATAACACTAATTATGCTAATCTAAATAATCTAAGTAACACTAAAATTTCTAACATTTCTAACATTTCTATATAACACTAATTGCTAACATTTCTATATAACACTAATTTCTAACTGATTAAACACTAATTATATCCATCTAACATGCATTCATACATATATAATAGTGAAAAAATAATAATCTAAATAATCTAAACTAATTAAACATACAAAATACGTGTGTGTGTACTAATTAAACACTAATTATCTAAACTAATTAAACATACAAAATAATAATCTAAATAATCTAAACTAATTAAAGACTAATTATCTAAACTAATTAAACATGCTTGTGTGTGTGTACGGGCTCGGGGAGGGCTCACAGCGGGCGACGGCGACGGCGAGGCGACGGTGAGCGACGGCGAGGCGACGGCGAGGCGAGGCGACGGCGAGGCGACGGCCGGGGCGGCGACGGCGGGGACGGCGCGACGGGGACGGGGACGGCGCGACGGGGACGGGCCCGGGGCGGCGACGGAGACGAGGGTGGCGACGGGGACGTGGGCGGCGACGGGGACGGGGGCGGCGACGGAGACGAGCGGCGACGGAGACGATCGAGGGCGGCGGCGACGGCGACGGAGACGGAAACAGAGGAATGAACAGAGAGGGAAACTGAAATTTTCGTAGCCGTTGTATATATAGAAGGCACCTTTAGTACCGGTTGGAACCACCAACCGGTACTAAAGGCCTGTTTTGGCCAGGCCAAGCGGCGGGAAGCGACCCCCTTTAGTACCGGGTGGTGGCACAAATCGGTACTAAAGGCCCCCCCTTTAGTACCGGTTTGTGCCACGACCCGGTACTAAAGGGGGTGCGCTGGCGCAGGTGCGGTGCGGCAAGTTTAGTCCCACCTCGCTAGCCGAGGGGCGACCGCACTGGTTTATAAACCCCCGTGCGGTCGCTCTCTCGAGCTCCTCTCCAAAGCAGGCTTACTGGGCCTACGTGTTCTTTGCAGTCCTGTGGGCCCACTTGGCCTTTGCGGGCCTGCATCTTGGCCCAACGACAGGTTGGGTTTCTAGTCATATGCAGGCCGCTCTGGCCTAGTAGGCGGGCTTTTTTTATTTTATTTTTTGCTTTTTTTATTTTTGTGTTGTTTTTTTGTGCATTTAGAGTTTCTTTGTGAACATTTTTGTTTTAGGTACAAAAAATTACAAACTTTCTGTTAGGGCTTTTTTTTATTATTTTTTGCTTTATTTATTTTTGTGTTGTTTTTTTGTGTGTATTTAGAGTTTCTTTGTGAACATTTTTGTTTTAGGTACAAAAAATTACAAACTTTCTGTTAGTGCCCGTAGTTTTCAAATTTGAATAGTTTAAATTTTGAATTATTTGAAATTAGTGTGAATCACTAGTTTGTGAATAACTTAACTTTAAAAATCAGTAAAGGCATGAAAGAATTTGTTTGCACATAAAATTTCTTCGCGTTTCAAATGCCAAAACACATAACTACCCTAACTATTACAGAGATTCCCCTCTCGGTGCGAAACACAGAAGAAAGTGATGATAGCTAGTGAAGCCGATCACATCCCAGATCTTTGGGTGTGAAACTTTTTCTTCGCGTGTGTCCCTTTGCACCGTAACCATGGAAAATCTTCATCATTTAACGGGATGCTCAGGTCAATATTCACTGTGAATGGAGCAATTTCATCAAACTTTTCATAATCTTCTAACTTGTCTGTCTTGTCATCCACTCCCACGATGTTTCTCTTCCCAGAAAAACTATGTGCCGCTTTGGCTCATCGTATGATGCATTCGTTTCCTTATCTTTTCTTTTTCTTGGCTTGGTAGACATGTCCTTCACATAGAAAACCCGTGCCACATCATTGGCTAGGACGAATGGTTCGTCTGCATACGCAAGATTGTTGAGATCCACTGTTGTCATTCCGTACTGCGGGTCTTCCGTTACCCCGCCTCGTGTCATATTGACCCATTTGCACCAAAACAAAGGGACCTTTAAACCACGTCGATAGTCAAGTTCCCATATATCCTATATATAACCATAATATGTTTCCTTTCCCGTCTTGGTTTCTGCATCAAAGCGGACACCACTGTTTTAGTTGGTGCTCTTTTTATCTTGGGCGATCATGTAAAATGTATTACCATTTATCTCGTACCCTTTGAAAGTCATTATATTCGAAGATGGTAACTGGGACAGCAAGTACAGGTCATCTTCAATAGAGGTGTCATGCATGGTACGTGTCTGCAACCAGCTGGCGAAACTCCTGGTTTGTTCACGTGTAATCTAGTCATCAGACCGCTCCGAGTGTTTGGAGCGTAGCAAATTCTTGTGTTCATCCATATACGGAGCCACCAAGGCAGAATTCTGTAGAACTGTGTAGTGTGCTTCAGTGAGAGAATGTCCGTCCATACATATTATTTGTTCCCCTCCTAGCGTGCCTTTTCCATCCAGTCTGCCCTTATGCCGCGATTCAGGAACACCAATCGGCTTAAGGTCAGGAATAAAGTCAATACAAAACTCAATGACCTCCTCATTTTGATGGCCCTTGGAGATGCTTCCTTCTGTCCTAGCACGGTTATGAACATATTTCTTTAAGACTCCCATGAACCTCTCAAAGGGGAACATATTGTGTAGAAATACAGGACCCAAAACGTTAATCTCTTGGCACAGGTGAACTAGGACGTGTGTCATGATGTTGAAGAAGGATGGTGGGAACACCAACTCGAAACTGACAAGACATTGCACCAAATCACTTTGTAACCTTGGTATGATTTCTGGACCGATTACCTTCTGAGAGATTGCATTGAGAAATGCACACAACTTCACAATGGCTAATCGAACATTTTCCGGTAGAAGCCCCCTCAATGCAACCGGAAGCAGTTGCGTCATAATCACGTGGCAGCCATGAGACTTTAGGTTCTGGAACTTTTTCTCTGCCATGTTTATTATTCCCTTTATATTCGACGAGAAGCCAGACGGTACCTTAATACTGAGCAGGCATTCAAAGAAGATTTCCTTCTCTTCTTTGGTAAGAGCGTAGCTTGCATGACCCTGATGTATGCCGTCTTCTCCGTGCATACGTTGCTGGTCCTCCCGTGCCTCAGGTGTATCTTTTGTCTTCCCATACACGCCCAAGAAGCCAAGCAGGGTCACGCAAAGATTCTTCGTCACGTGCATCACGTCGATTGCGGAGCGGACCTCTAGGTCTTTCCAATATGGCAGGTCCCAAAATATAGATTTCTTCTTCCACATGGGTGCGCGTCCGTCAGCGTCCTTTGGAACAGATTGTCCGCCAGGACCCTTTCCAAATATCACCTTCAAATCCTTGACCATATCATGTACATCAGCACCAGTACGGTGGCGAAGCTTCGTCCGGTGATCCGCCTCACCTTTGAAATGCTTGCCTTTCTTTCTTATGGGATGCCTGCTCGGAAGAAATCGACGATGTCCCAAGTACACATTCTTCTTACAACTATTCAAATATATAATGTCGGTATCATCCAAACAGTGCGTGCATCCGTGGTATCCCTTGTTTGTCTGTCCTGAAAGGTTACTGAGAGCATGCCAATCATTGATGGTCACGAACAACAATGCCTTTAGGTCAAATTCTTCCTGTTTGTGCTCATCCCATGCACGTACACCTATTCCATTCCACAGTTGTAAGAGTTCTTCAACTAATGTCCTTAGATACACATCAATGTCGTTGCCGGGTTGTTTAGGGCCTTGGATGAGCACTGGCATCATAATGAACTTCCGCTTCATGCACAACCAAGGAGGAAGGTTATACAAACATAGAGTCACAGGCCAGGTGCTATGGTTGCTGCTCTGCTCCCCAAAAGGATTAATGCCATCTACGCTTAGACCAAACCATACGCTCCTTGCGTCATCTGCAAACTCCTTCCCATACTTTCTTTCGATTTTTCTCCACTTCGACCCGTCAGCGGGTACTCTCAACTTTCCGTCTTTCTTACGGTCTTCTCTGTGCCATCGCATCGCCTTGGCATGCTCTTTGTTTTGGAACAAACGTTTCAACCGTGGTATTATAGGAGAATACCACATCACCTTGGCAGGAATCTTCTTCCTGGGGCGCTCGCCCTCGACATCACCATGCTCATCGCGGCTGATCTTATAGCGCAATGCACCACATACCGGGCAAGCGTTCAAATCCTCGTACTCACCGCGGTAGAGGATGCAATCATTAGGGCATGCATGTATGTTCTGCACCTCTAACCCTAGAGGGCAGACAGCCTTCTTTGCTTCGTACGTACTCTCGGGCAATTCGTTGTCCTTTGGAAGCATATCCTTTATCATTACCAGCAACTTTCCAAATCCCTTGTCAGATACACCATTCTCTGCCTTCCATTGCAGCAATTCCAGTGTGGTGCCCAGCTTTTTCTTGTCACCTACGCAATTCGGGTACAATAATTTTTTGTGATCCTCTAACATGCGCTGCAACTTCTTCTTCTCCAAATCACTTGCGCAGTTTCTCTTTGCATCGGCAATGGCACGACCTAGATCATCAACGGGCTCATCTGATGCCTCTTCGTCAGCTTCTTCCCGCATTGCCGGCTCAGCTTCTTCCCGCATTACCGGCCCAGCTTCTTCCCCCATTGTTGTATCATCATATTCAGGGAACCCACGGCCAGGATAGCTGTCGTCGTCCTCTTCTTCTTCATTGTCTTCCATCATAACCCCTCTTTCTCCGTGCTTGGTCCAAACATTATAGTGGGGCATGAAACCGGACTCAAACAGGTGGACATGAATGGTTCTTGACGTAGAGTAATTGCGACCATTCTTACAGCCAGCACATGGACAAGGCATAAAACCATCTGCCCGCTTGTTTGCCTCAGCCGCAAGCAGAAAAGTATGCACGCCCTCAACGAACTAGGGAGAGCATCGGTCATCGTACATCCATTGCCGGCTAATCTTCATTACACAACACCGAATAGACCAAATTAATACAAGTTCATACATAAAGTTCATACAACACTTAAATGCAACAAACAAATAACTCTCTAGCTAAAGCATTTAAATGCAACAACAAATGCGATCAAGATCGCAACTAAGGTAACAATTGATCCAACAGCATAATGATACCAAGCCTCACTATCGATGGCATATTTTCTAATCTTTCTAATCTTCAAGCGCATTTTCTCCTTCTTGATCTTGTGATCATCGACGACATCGGCAACATGCAACTCCAATTCCATCTTCTCCCCCTCAATTCTTTTCAATTTTTCTTTCAAGTACTCGTTTTCTCTTTCAACTAAATTTAACCTCTCGACAATAGGGTCGGTTGGAATTTCCGGTTCACATACCTCCTAGATAAAAATATCTATGTCAACTTGATGGGCATAATTTGTCATAAACACGAAATGCAACAAATAGTTTTAAAAGAGAATATACCACATCCAAATCATAACAAGGACGAGGGCCGACGGGGACGGATATCAAAACCATGGCACTATGTATAACAAAGAACGTACGGGTAAGATAATTATTATACGAGTAACTATATATCCAAATCACACAAACATCAATTTTTTATATAAAATTTCATGAACAAGAGGCTCACCACAAGGTGGTGCCTGCGACGGGACGGTGCGGGCGATCAACGGTGGTTACGACGGAGATTTAGAAGGCACTAAGTAAACCACACCTACATATGCAAACTAAGTGTTATTTTAACCTCAAATTGCATATAAATCAAATACGAGCACATATATATATTTCCTCCCAAATTACTAAACTCACAAATTAATAACTATATAAAGCATTGCAAGAGCTAATCTAGCAATGAGAGATGAAAGGACAAAGTTGCTAACCTTTGTGATCATTTGAATGGATGGGGGCCTTCAAATCTTGACAAATATTGGGCAAAATGTGTGATGAGCTCGAGAGGAAGAGAGGAAGAACAAAGAGGAGAGGGGAAAGGGGAAGAACAGAGCGAGCTCAGGTGGACGAAGGGTTTATGTAGGACGACCTTTAGTACCGGTTCGTGCCAAGAACCGGTACTAAAGGTGCTGGAGGGGGCCCAGACTGACAACATCCTGCCACCACTCTCATTAGTACCAGTTCGTGGCACGAACCGGTGCTAAAGGTTAGCCACGAACCGGTACTAATGAGAGCGGCCCGGCTAGCCGTTGGAACCGGCACTAATGTATACATTTGTGCCGGCTCAAATACAAACCGGCACTAATGTGCTTCACGTTTGACCCTTTTTCTACTAGTGAATTTTTCATACAGTAGCAATTTAGAGATTGTTTTAACATCATAATGAGTTATTAAATCACTAGGTGAAAGAACTTCGGATTAGTTTCAAGTGCATGGATCCAAAGTAACCAATGGTCACTTTGGATCCATCCATTTGAAACTAATCCGCGGTTTTTTGACCCAATGACATAATAACTTATCATCATCAACATAATATCATTAACAACTTATCATCATAATATATCATTGTCATATAACTCCTAATAATCATCATTTTCATCCATGATGAGACATCATATAACAACTTCGTCACTAGTTATTGTAACAACTCCTCCTCATCATTATCATAGTACTCATAATCACTACTCCTACTTAGCATCACCATCAAGTCTAAGACATTGTAGTCATATATAATCAACACTAACTAATTGTTCTTAATACCTAGGACCTACTCCTCTCTCCTAGCTAGAATACCATAAAACAGATAAACCGGTCCTTCACCATAATGGAGAATGGACACAAACCTGTCTCCAACTTGTGTCTTGTGCACATTCATTTTGTCTCCAATTATTTGCGTGTGCGCATTCATCACTTTGCTCCATTCTTTGATTTTGAGCCTTCCATCACTTGAAGAAATTGAATATGCAGTATGGCAAGCCTCTGAAAGAGTTGGTCGTAAGCTAACCATATGCATATCACCTTCGGTACATAGCATGTCAGGCACAACCTGCTTCGGGAGCCTCTGTTCAAAAACGAAATAGTAACATATATAGTTAGCAATGTAGTTTACTTAAGAATAATGTATGCAATGAAGTTACCATCATTAACAAAATCTTACCAAGTTTTTGGCAATGAAGTTACCATCAAGAATTTATGGACTAGTGGCACATATCTAGTATAATTTGGGCTGATAGAGTGACTGGTTTTGAAGGCCTCAACATCTTCTATGAATGAGACAAGATAACCTTTCTCCTCACAATTAAGCTTGGAGTCATAGCTGTAGTATGTGTTGTCTACTACCTTCCGAGTATTTCTTGAAGATAAGAAATAAGCTGACAATTATAAATAAATAAGTTTAGTACGGACGAACACCAAATATTTTTAAATTAACTACATAAATTACTGAACTTAACAAATTAGTTTGACAAACTCACATCTAGGTAAAACTGGAGGCATATGCACATCCACCGAGATGTCGATATTATCTCATCATCATAATCTTCGGGACGAATATCAAATCTTATTCGCATTCCCTCCTCAAATCCATATGCCTTGCAGAGAGCTTCCCAATTAGAGCAACCGAAATGGGAGTGATCGACCGCATTGTAGAACTTAACCAGAAACTCATAACCATGTTTAGTTCTTAAGTGAGCCCTCCTCGTCCCCACATTCTCAAAGTCATCTAAACCAAAACCAAGCTTCTCCAATACATATGGTCTAGCATGGCACGAGATGTACTAGTCGAATTGAAAAGAAATCCATAAATTACACATTGAACAAAAGAAGCACAATTGATGATATTTATTATGATGAAATGCTTGTCGTTGCGTACCGTACAAACATCGAATGTCTCTTCCAGCTTCGCGGTGAAAAACCTATCATTTTGCAGGTGAGGAAACCCGTCGCACACACCACGGTCAACGTAGCAGTACCCGCACTCTGGGATCCCATCGTCATCAAGACATCTCCTGTGCTCAAAATTCAAAGATTATAACTCGACGGCAAAACGCAAAATTTCCGGCATGACCTTTGCTAAAAAAGACATATCGAGCGCATGAAATTTGCCGAAACAGAAATTAATCAACACTCCGGCAAAACATAGGCCACTTATCGATGGTCATTGCATTTCAATGGTTCAAAATATGAAAAAAACATTTGAAAATATCTTATATATAATCCTAACACTAAATAAACTAGTTTTATTAACTATTTACTAAATAAACTAGTTTTATTAACTACTTACTAAATAAACTAGTTCTATTAAGCACTTACTATAAATAAACTAGTTCTATTAAGCACTTACCAAATAAACTAGTTCTATTAAGTACCTAATATAAATAAACTAGTTATATTAATCACTTACTAAATAAACTATTTTCTATTAAACACTTGCTAGAAATTCTACTACCCTAGTTCTACCCTAAATTTTCTTACTTCTATTTTATTCAAAACACGTATGATTTGCAAGAACAGAGACAAGGGAGGGAGGGAGGAGAGAGGAGGGGAAGGGGCCGACCGAAGGAGGAGGAGGAGGGAGGGGCAATGGGAGGAGGAGGAGGGAGGGGCGGTGGAAGGAGGGCTGTCGGCAGAGGAGGGAGGAGGGGGCGGCCGCAGGCGGAGGGAGGAGGGCACGGTGTGAGGAGGAGGGAGGAGGGCGCGGTGGGAGGAGGAGGGACGGAAGGAGGGAGTACCTCAGTGGTGGACGGGAGACAGCGGCGGTGACAACGAAGGACGGCGGTTATCAGCGCGGGCGAGAGTGAGGGGGAGAGTGAGTGAGAGAGAGGGGTCGGCCGCGCGCGTGGGGATAAGGTAGGGTTAGTAGTAGCGCGGGTAGCAAAATGCGTTGCAGCTAATGAGAATAGCAGTAGCGATGCGCTGAGATGAACGCTACTGCTAAGTTGGACTAGCAGTAGCGCTTTGCTATTAAAAGCGCTACTGCTAAGTTGTCTGTCAATGCAAAAATACATTGGCCATCAATGATCTTTTTGTGTACAATCTGAATTGTCAATATGAGTCCTCTCTGGTAGAAACCAGAGAAGACTCATATTGCGGCCACAAATCCTACACGTAGAGTTCAATGAAGACCAATAGGTTGTGATAGTTTGAGGAGTAATATATTTAAGGTGGTAAACACCCTGTTCGCGGAGTGAGGTGGGACTAAACTTGTGGGCTGAACTTAGCAGTAGTGAGTTTCAAAGAAGTGCGCTGCTGCTAACATCTGTAGCAGTAGCGCGGCCCATTATAGGGCGCTACTGCTATAACTGGCTGGACGGCCAGGTCATGGCAATTAGAGCAGTAGCGCAGTTTTGTGGAAACGCGCTACTGCTACTTTTCTTTCAACAACGCGTTTTTCTGGAGCGCGTTGCTGCTAAGATTCTGTGTATAAGGTTTTCCCTAGTAGTGATTGTACCAAGATTTAGCATCACCCTTTAATGAGAATGGAAATAACTTGAGAATATAGTAATAACGAATCTTCTCATCATGAGCAAAAAGGGTAGCTATATCATTCAACTTAGTAAGACTAGTCGTCCACCCATGCAATTGCACGGGCTAGTGTTAATTTGAAATAAAATTATAATATTATTACTGTAGGCTATTATAACGCGTTCATTATGATTCAATAGTAGGAAATTGTTTTCATGTACATGTTAGGTGGGCAAAAGAATATTATAGATGAGAAAACAAAATAGCCAGTGAGATGGAAATACAATCAATAACGCCGCGATACCAAGCTTGCATGAATGATCTTTGCTCGATAATGTATTTAGGGACCTGCAGAATTTTATTGTTAGAACACAAACTCAATTTTTGTTTCAAAACCAAACAACGTTTAGCATGATAGAAACTAATTGACATTATAAGATTTTTGATGTGAGATAATACAGAAAAGAGAAAACAATTTCGTACGGTGTATTAACACTAATTGGATATTACTCCCTCCGTTTCTAAATATAAGTATTTTTAAAGATTTCAATACAAACTACATACAGATGTATATAGTCATATTTTGGAATGTAAATTCATTCACTTTGCTCTGTATGTAGTCCCTTATTGGAATCTCTAAAAAAACTTACATTTATGAATGGAGGGAGTAATATTTTAGGCTTTTGTAATTTCTAATTTCCAATGTTTTTATAATATGATAACCATCTCTTCACTGGGATTCCACAACCGGATCTCCACCTTTATACATGCGCGGTCAAGCCAAAGTTGAAAATTATGAGATGGCAGATTTAGGCTCAACAATATATCTTGCATATGCGTATGTGCTTGAATGAGATTGTGCTTAAAGTAGAACAAATGAAGAAATCAAAACATGAGGAACCATTTTTTGAACGGACGGTTTGGTGAAGATAAATGTGGATAGGAAACAACTGTGTTATTTACTTGTAATTATACATATACACTCCAATCTATCTTTTTGGAAAAAAGAGGTAGCTCCATAAAAAGTAAAGAGCAAGATCGTTTGCATCGCAAAATGATGTAGATCAAGAATTGGGTCAAGTACTTTTTCGGGATGGTCGAGCATTCTCAGTTTCTCACATGAGTACGACAGAGTAATAGTTCAACAGCGTGTATATGAAAATTGGTACACTTTAATTATAAATGTAGCCAAGTGTATGACTGCACTTGAGAGTTAAGAAGTGCATTTGAAAATTCATAGATTAAGAACCAATTCAGACAGACTTTAAAATGAACTTAGTTACTCTTTGTTCTATTAAGATCCACCAAAAATTAATTGATATATGATTCAGTTATTGTGGAAGGTTGCTTGTGCAATGTGCAGACGGCTCCAGTTATAGTTATTAGCACGTAACTTAGATAGAGACACGAAAAAAATACAAACCATCTAAACATCATATACTACAGATTAACTCTGATACATTGCAAGAAAAAAAAATTAAGACGAAAGATGAACTGTTTCATGTTTGCGTTCATGCTATTTACAGAAACCATGAACAATATATAGTAGATACCAAGATTAATTCCGTGACCTTGCATATGCTGTCGGCATTGCAGTAGCATCAACTCTAGCCATTAGTTAAGACATATCAAGGTGTTTGCATCGTGCATGACAAAGGGAAATTATTGGAGTTGGAGAATTACGTCACCTTCTATCTGTTCTGGCAGTGTGCTCGTTGCTCGTATAAGGAAAACCAGCTGGTTAAGCCAGCGCCCGTGCTTCATTACAGCAGAAGCCATTAAACTATGGATCAAGGCGCATAGTAAAAATTATTCAGTCACAAAGGAAAAAAGAAGCATCAACGTAGTGCTACAGGATCTCTGTTGGAAATAAACGATCCCTTCACCATTGATACTCTACTCTAAACACCACCATCAACACAACATTAACAGAAACCCAAAAGCTTTAGTGAAGCAAGCAATGCCCAATAGCTAGAGTAGTACCTTGCATAACTGATTTTTCTTGGAGCACATTAAGGATTGTACATACAAAACATATAAATGAATTTCCATTAGATGGTTATATGAAAGGTTCTCTAGTTTTAGTTTAATACCAATGGTCTAAGAAGTTACACTCTACTACATATATTGAATAATAATAATAGCCATGGGAAACTAACATCTCTGCATCAAAAAATTAGTTGTTACCCTTACACTAGTAGAAAAGAGGGCTTTGGTCCAGGCCAGGTTTGCCCATTAGTCCCGGTTCAATCCAGAACCGGGACTAATGGGGGCATTAGTCCCGGTTCGTGAGCCCAGGGGGCCGGCCGGGCCACGTGGGCCATTTGTCCCGGTTCGTCTGGACCTTTTAGTCCCGGTTGGTGCCACGAACCGGGATTAAAGGGTGCGATACCCATTAGTACCGGTTGGTGGCACCAACCGGGACTAAAGTGTTAGACCTTTAGTCCCGGTTCGTGCCACGAACCGGTACTAATGGGGTTTGAGGCATTAGTACTGGTTCATGGCACGAACCGGTACTAAAGGTCCCATTTTCAACCCCCCCCCCCCTCGTGGATCGCCTTTTCAGTTTTCAAAAAAATAAAAGAAAATGATGAAAATGTATAAAAAATAAAAGAAAATAAGTTTTCCATGTGATATGTGGTCTAGTTGATGAGAAAATTTGCAAATGTGAATTTCGACTTTATTTGTAAAATCTCTCTAGAATTTAGTAAAATGGGCATAACTTTTGCATACTAACTCGGATGAAAAAGTATTTTATATGAAAAATCATCTACTCGAAAAGTTACATCGTAATTTAACCGGGGGAACCCCGTTAAACATTTTTAAAATCCTCAAAAACCTAACAAAAAAAAGTTGATCATGTATATAAAAACATTTATAAACGATCATGTATGAAAAATATTTAACAAATTATTTGAAAAACATTTAAACAAGTATTTGAAAAAAATGTTGATCATGTATATAAAAAAATGTTGACCAGGTATTTGAAAAATGTTGAGCAAGTATTGAAATTATTTTGATCATGTATAAACGATTGTAGAGTGAAAAACAAAAAAGAAACAAATAAATAACCGAAAATGGAAAAAAGAGAAGAAAAAAGAAAAAAAAAGAAAAGAAAACGAAAAAAGAAAGAAAAAAAGGAGAAAACTGGCTCCGGTCGCTCCTAGTAGGCCGTGATCCTACCTCTAACTAGTTACTGTAAGCTGGCACAGTGGTTAGCTCCGCCTGTGCTAGGTTTATCCTCAGCAGCTTTTTGTTTGTTTTTCTTCCGGTTTTCTATTTGGTTTTTATTTTCCTTTTCCTATTTTATTTTACTTTCTGGTTTCCATTTTTCTTTTTAAATTTTAGAAACTTTTCCCTTGAAATTTGTGTATTTATTTAAAAATACCAACAATTTTAAAATTGACCAACTTATTCAAACTCATGAATGCTTTTTGTAAAATTTGGCAACTTTTTAAAATTCGTGAGTTTTTTGGAACCGTGACTTTTTTCCAAATTTGCAAACTTTTTTTCGAGTGGCTGACCATTTTCATTTTCGCCAATATTTTTTCATGCCATTATTTTTTTCAAATTCGTGTTTTTTTTCAAATACGTAAACTTATTTTGACTTTGGTAACTTTTTTCGAGATTGCAAATATTTTTTAGAATGGACGACCTTTTTCTTAAATACATTAAAAAAATCCAAATTCATGAATCTTTTTTGAGCCCGTGAATTTTTTAAATTAGTGATCTTTTTTAAAATTGAGAAACATTTCTTTCAAACTCTTGAACTTCTTTCAAATTCATGAACAATTTTTGATTCCACAAAACTTTTTCAAACTAGAAAACTTTTAAAATTATAAACTTTTTATAGAAGTGTACGGTCAACTATGCCATGGGTCAACGGTTAACCAGTCAACCGGTTAACATGGTGAACCTGTGGAAATAGTCGAGCGAGCGAGCTGTGCAAAGCGAGCTCGCTTAGCTGGGTCAGCCCAGGGCGCGCGGCAGGTGAGCGTCAATTACCGTTTCTTGCGCCACAAGTTATGTATAGGCGCTCTCTATATTTCAATATGCAATAACACGAAAAATTAAACACATCCAAATTAAACAACACACAAATTCAAATTTGTTGGAGCATGTCATTAAATTAAAAATTTTGCTATTAGTTTTGCATGCAAATTCAAATTGTCTAAAATTACATTTTTTTTTCTCATGATGAGATATAAATATTTCTTGTACGTGATGTTTCGTTAGATATGCGATGTGAAAGTCGGGAGCTTATTGGGGAGAAGGAGCCTTTAAATAGGTAACCACAAAAGTAATGGTTATGAGGGCAACTCATAGGTTATCCCTTGTATACCGGGCTAAGAGCAACTCTAACTGATCACACATATTGGCCCGATCCCCCAAAATCGGACCGATATGCGATTTATGGGCAAAAAATGACTAGTAGATCCCGCATCTTGGCCCAGCCCGCATATTTTTTTACTGGAAACCTAAAGTCGTCCCCCTTGGAGCGGTATTTGTACGGGATTTGGGGACCCTAAAAACACCATTTTGGTAGAAGAATAGGGAGGCACTGAAGAGCGAGAGAGAGGTCTTGCCAGCATCGACTGAGCATCTTGGTCCAAAGCGAAGGGAGGTCTGAAGGTGACTGTTAGGCCGGGTCGTCCTTCTTGGCTACCCCTTGACTGGTCAACCGAAGGGAGTTACGGTCGGCGCTGTACTGGAGTGAAGAAAGGTCGGAGTTGAACCAGGCGAGATAGCATACCAAAGACGCTAGCTCTCGCGAGGTAGAGAAGCATACTGCATTTGGTCGTCAGGATAGCAGATCAAGGACGCAAATGGTTCCGGCGAGTCATTCGCAACCTTAATGCTTTTTTGGTATTAACTAGTAGATCGTAATCGCAACGTATAGTAAAGCCACATTGGCCATAACACATCACAATTAAACTTATGGTGTGATCCCTTGCTTGCTAGGATAGGCAATTATAGTGTGCTCGGGACACCCCATTTCCCATGTCACAGACAGTAGCCAGTAACTCCTGTCCTTTTCGTTTGACGTGGGTTATAAATGTTGACAAACATCAAAACAAAAAAAAACAAAAAAAATCTTGACAAATAGATTTTCTAACCTTTTGTTAAAAAATATATATTTCCATAGTGTAAAAAATGGGTATTTTTTGTGAAGCTAGTACGAAAATAGGTTTAAAATGACACCACTCAAATTTTCACAGAAAGTAGACCATATTTGAGTGACAATTCCCAAGTTTCATGGATTCTTTCGTACGTTTAATGCATTTCTAGTCATTTATTGCATATAATTCAAATTTAAATCAAAAGTGCATAAAAATGTTGGCAAATTTTTGGTTTAAAAAAATGTTGAAAGGTTTTGGATCCAGATTGAAGAGCAAGCTTGTGCTACAACAGCAGGCCAACATAAAAAGTCTGAGCTGAGCCAGCAGGTCAACGAATTACAAGATCAACTACAAGCTGAATGTGCAAACACACAAGAGAGGATTAACTTGGAGCGTGCTGAGAATAATTCTTGAGGAGAGGTTAAAAGAAGAGCGTGTTGAAAGGGAAATATTGTTGGAAGAAGAGTGAACATCAAGACTGGAATTTGAGAAAAAAACATGATGTCAAAGTTTGCAAAATTGAGTCAACAGATGGGAACCCAATAGGTGATTATAGTCATATGCTTGCGACCTTGTAAGATTTATGTTGCTTGCTTACATTGCTAAAAGTGCACTTCTATTTGTAGGTGCCAACGAGAGGATTGACAAAGAAAATAGTAGTCCAAACTTGCAAAATACTCTTTTTCTCAAATGTCTGAAGCAATGGTAAGTCACAACCTTGTTTTCTCATCATGTTCACTTGCATTTTATGTGTATGGCCTTCATAATTAGCTAGCTACTTCTTCTCTTTCACCATGTGTTGTTGCTGCATCGAGTCACAACTTAGAAAAAACGAATATGTGCTAGCTAGGGACATGAACTTAACTGAAACTATAGATTGAGTCACAACTTAAATCAAAAGCGGATGCTTCTAGTACATGTACTTGTGCTTATGTTTTAGACATTTACACTTGTAGAACTGTTCTGATCCCTCAGTTACATGCTTGTTGACACAATATTACTCCAGTTAGTTGGACTCATTAACTAGAACTATTATTTTTTCTTGATCGCATGATCCAAAGATCTAGCTCGTCTGGACTCGAGATCACAGACATTTTAGTCTCGGCCCTTAATTACGATGGCTAAATTACATTTGAGTATCATCTGATGGATATTTGCTATGAGAATGATGAATTTTATGAATCTATATATTATATGTATGGTTTTGAATAGTGTAATTGAATGCCTGCATTTTTTTATGGTTGCAATAGGCTATTACCCCAACCCACTTTTGGTTGCCACATGTTAGCACCACGAAAAGTTTAAATTGTCGTAATAGTTTCTCGCAACAAACATTTCACCCATTGTGATACCTATTTATCACCACCAAAACTAGTATGTTGCAATTTCCTGTTACGACGACTGGAGTATTTGTTGCCATCAATTAATGCCACAAGTGTGGCAGTTCGTGGCAAAATGCCTAATACGACGAAAGCAAGGATTGTTGCCATAGTTTACTGCCACAATTGACTATTGCCACGGAAGAGCACGCGTCACAAAATGAGCGTCGTTGGCATAGGTTGTTGCCACAAATGTCTATCACCATGAGCTATCAGTCGCCATGATTCATTACACGTTGCATTAAAGGTATCTCCACAAAGCAAATTGTGGCATCAAGTGAGTGTTGCCACAGGAAAACATGTGGCAACTAACCACATGGCTGTTGCAATAGCAGACTTTATTGCCACGATTGATTTTTTATGGCAATAACCTATTACCATGCGTCCAGTCACAATGGTTGCCAACGAATGTTATTTCATGGCAATAGGTACTTATCGCCACAAATCGGCATGTATCACGACGATCGATTTTGTTGCAATAGACCCGAATCCTTGTAGTGAAGAAAAAGTCGTAGACATTAGATCAGCGATGGATAATTATGTTGGATGATATTCATCATGTAACAGTTATAACCTAGGGTGACATAGAACAAGCTCCAATTCATCAATGTAATGTACGCATGTATTCTGTATATAGTTATACGTGCTTGCGATAAGAACTTGCATGACATCTTTTGTCCTACCCTCCCGTGGTAGTGGGGTCCCAATGGAAACTAAGGGATATTAAGGCCTCCTTTTAATAGATAAACGGAACAAAGCATTAACACATAGTGAATACATTAACTCCTCAAACTACTGTCATCACCGGAAATAATCCCAACAATTGTCACTTTGGGGTATGCGGATCATAACATGTAATACGTGCATATAACTTGCAAGATCGGATCAAGAACACACATATATTCATGAAAACATAATAGGTTCAGATCTCAAATCATGGCACTCGGGCCCTAGTGACAAGCATTAAGCATAACAAAGTCATAGCAACATCAATCTCAGAACATAGTGGATACTAGGGATCAAACCATAACAAAACTAAGTGGATTACATGATAAATCTCATCCAATCCATCACCGTCCAGCAAGCCTTTGAAGGAATCACTCACTCCCGGTGGTGAGTGATAACCCACAAGTATAGGGGATCCAACAGTTTTTGAGGGTACAGTATTCAACCCAAATTTATAGATTCGACACAGGGGAGCCGAGAATATTTGAAGGTATTAGAAGCTGAGTTGTCAATTCAACTACACCTGGAGATTAATTATCTACAACAAAGTGATTAGTAGCACAGTAATATGATAGTTTTGATGATAGCAGTAGCAACGGTAACGGTAATAGTGATAGCAGTGATATTGTAGCAGTAACGATAGCAGTAGTAACAGTAATAATTTAGCAAGAACAATATAAGGCAAATTCATATGCATTGGATCGGTGACTCATTGGCTAATACTCATCATGAGACAGTTATAACCTAGGGCGATACGGCACTAGCTCCAGTTCATAAATATAATGTAGGCATGTATTCCGTAAATAGTCATACGTGCTTATGGAAAGAACTTGCATGACATCTTTTGTCCTACCCTCCTGTGGCAGCGGGGTCCTATTGAAAACTAAGGGATATTAAGGCCTCCTTTTAATAGAGAACTGGAACAAAGCATTAGCACATGGTGAATACATGAACTCCTCAAACTACGGTCATCACCGGGAGTGGTCCCGACTATTGTCACTCCGGGGTTGCCGGATCATAACACGTAGTAGGTGATTATAACTTGCAGGATCAGATCTACAAAATGGATATAATGGTGATAACATAAACGGTTCAGATCTGAAATCATGGCATCCGGGCCCAAAGTGACAAGCATTAAGCATGGCAAAGTCATAGCAACATCAATCTCAGAACATAGTGGATACTAGGGATCAGGCCCTAACAAAACTAACTCGATTACATGATGAATCCCATCCAACTCCTCACTGGCCAGCGAGCCTAGGAAGGAATTACTCACTCCCGGTGGGGAGCATCATGGAATTGGCGATGGAGATGTATTGGTGATGACGAAGATCGAAGATCCCCCCTCTCTGGAGCCCCAAACGGACTCCAGATCTGGCCTCCCAATGAAGAATAAGAGACGGCGGCGACTCCATCTCGCGAAACGCGATAATTCTTTCTCCCCTATTTTTTTCTAGAAATATGGGATTTTATAGCGTCGGTTTGAG